>CM077156.1:168617700-168863808 GCA_039583875.1 Platanthera guangdongensis | reverse complement strand
CCTTACGACGATGATTACGACTATCCTCCCCCGGAATAGGCGACCGTAATCTTACACGTGTTGTGATGTTAGAACCGTCACTTTATGATGGATCTATGGATCTCAAGGTCTTTTCAGACTGAGTTATAGACATAGAGACCTATTTTGATTGGTATTCGTTTGACGGAAGATCAGAAGGTTCATTTTGCCAAGATGAGGTTATCTGAGCGAGCAAAAATCTTTTGGATAGGTGAGGAACGTAATATAGAGAGGAATGAACGCACTCCCTCTAGCGCCGGGGGTGTTGATGGATGTAATGAAAGCTGTTGAATGCTATGAGATTTTTAGGTTTCCTGTTAGAGATTTCCTGTGTGCTTCCTGTTTGTGTGATATGCTTAGTTGTTGAAGATTGCTGTTGATAGGGACTTGAGTTGTGAAATTGTTTTAACAGTGAATGAAATCGTGATTTGATTCACTGTTGTAAGGCCTGAAATTAAGGAATAGTACATTTAGGTTGCTGTGAAGTCGATTCATGTATGTGATGGAAATTTGTTGTAGTCATTGTAGGAGTTTAGAGTTAGTGAATAGTTAGGAAATTGAGATTTTGAATTCAACTGTGGGAATCTAGTTCCACTTAAGCGTTAGAGATTTCGTGGAGCCTCTAGTGTGAGAGCGAGTGAATTTTAGGTGTGTTAGGTTGTGGATTTCTTCATTGTTGAGTGATTCCGTGGAACCACCTCGTGTGAGAGAGAGACTTAATTCCTTGGGTCCGTATGCGATAGCGGCCGACCTCGGAGCGGAGATCAAAGATGACGAGTTTCTCGCATGATCGCCATCGACTTCGGATACGGAAAGACGCATCTTTCCGTGGGTAATTTTTCTATCTTCCTTTGTGTGTGTCTCTATAATTTCTCATAGGTTAATAGACTCACTGCTGGGTTTTCGTCTGAATTTTTGTCAGCAAACGCTACGTCGAAAACTCCAAACGGAACGTATTTGGAGTTCACGATTTCTGTTTTTACTACGACAAGGGGAACAGAACGAAAGTTGCAAATTTCCCGTTCCCAGATTTAAAATCGAACCTTAATTAAGAAAATTCATTTTTTTTAAAAAAAGAAGTAATTTATGCTTTCAAATCCAATTCGCGTAATTTCGTAAGTGCTACGCCCGCTCAAAATTGACAAAATTAATATCTCATTGCATGCGGTTAGGGTTTCCTAGAAATAGCCGACAGACGCGCAAACCTACGCGTCGTCCTGCATCACCCTTATTATTTGCTTAAGCTCTGAGGCGTGAAGATGAATGGATACATGATAAGCTTTAGGGCCTTACCAGGTCCTTTTATTGCTTACAAGAAGCGGTGGATCCCGAATTTGAATGGGGGGGGGGTGGGGGGGGGCAGGGGGTACTTCATTTCCATTCAGCAAAAAATGAGATTTGAACATTCCATCTTGCTGGAGCCATTCTCTCTCTCATCCGGCCACCATTTTTTACGTGTAAGTTATCAAAATTCATTGCCTCAACGAGAGGAATCCAAGCAAACCATCCATTTTTTCAAAATTCATGGTAGGGTGGGAGGCATACCTCCCCCTTAGATCCGCTCCCGCTTATAGGGTCTGTCCTGAGAGCCAGGCTTGTCTAGTTCACGACTATGCCAACAAGCCTAGTGCCCTGTTAGGCCATAACAAGGCGCTAAACGTTTTTGATGCCTAGCTATACCCAACAAGCTGGTGCCCAACTAGGCCCAATTTGTGTCTATCTAGAGGAAGGTGGTAGCAATGATACACTTTAGGTGTAGTGAAAATCCAATAAAGATATTTTGAGAATGAACATCTAATTTGTCACGATTGATTGATGGATATGAACAAAACATACATATCCAAACAAGAGGAAAATCTGAGATGCATGGACAACACATTTAGTGGCCATACGAGCTATGAGAGTCATACTAAAGCGTGCTAGAAGAAGGAGGTTAATATGATATGCCGCAGTGAGAACAACTTCGCCCCAAAAATACTTTGAAGGTTCATAGTAACCAAAAGATAGCCAACAACCTCAAAGAGATGTTTGTTTTTCTATTCAGCAACACCATTCTAGGTGGAGGTATGCACACATGTGGTTTGATGAATTATACCATTATCTGCTAGATAGACTCCAAAAACACCTTAATCGTCATACTCATCCCCACTAGCACTACGAAGGGCCCAAATAGTATCTCCAAATTGAGTGACAATCATTTTATAAAAAGAGTTCAAAACAGTTAAAAAATTCACCATTCTTCTTTAATAATAAGTAAACCCAAGTTGTGCAGGACCAAACCAACAATCAGAAGATAAAATAACACAGGGAAAGGTCCCCAATCATTAGTGTGTATCGTATCAAAAGAAAATATACTAAGAGAACAAAGATCATTTAACTATGTCGTACATATTTAGATATTTTACAAGCTTAGCAAACAAAGTTTCTAAGAGAAACCGTAAGCATAGGAAACATTTTAGAAGATAAGAGGGAGAAAGATGCCCATGACGTTGATGCCATCTTTGAACGTCTACAAATTAGGAGACAATAATATTGGAGAGAGCATGGTCATATGTGATTACTGATCCAAGATATACAATCCCCCACAATTTCTGCCACTACCAATACACTCTATCATTTGTTAGATCCCGAAAAAAAACCATCGATAAGAAATGTTACTAAACAATCTAGGGAATTGGTTATGTGGCTAATTGACTGTGAATTGTGCGGAGAAGGAACATGTAAAACATATGAAATGGACATGCCAGGGAACAAGATATGTTCCCTTTGTCATTGATGGAAGAAAAGAACAATTTGAGTTGATTACTTTATCACAACCAGAAATGGGTATATATGGGGTGTTCCCGTCATGTTACAGCTGCACAGAATCAATAATCCATTCATGCAGGGTTTTGGATGCAAAATTTGCGCTTGTTATACTTGATGTACTAAAAAATGATTGAAGAGTCTCTCTGGGAGAGCAGAAGAGACCTCAGATCATCAAATTCTTGAATTGAAAACCTCCAGATGAGTGTTACCAGTATGTCCTCATGAACTTCACTGGTACGAGCAATATATTGTAGATGAGTATTTGACTGACTGCAAATACTGCCATGTCCACGTCCACCAGTTCCTCTGCCCAACAGAGCAAAAGGTGGATATAAGCGGAAGCAAGACTCCTCAGTGTGACCCTTCTTTCCATAATAATCACATATGCGAGCGGGTGTACTTGAAATGAGCATTCTTTGCCCAATTCCGGCAAGTGCAGAACTATCTGTCATCTCGACAGAATAAGAGAGGGTCATTTATTCTCATCTTTTAAGACCATACCAAAGGCTTGCGAAGACATGAGTACGTACAATATCAACATCCATATTCTATCCCATGAGAAAGACATGTGCTCAGAAGTGATCCTCATTTTATAACTTTAGAGCGTCAATAGTGCACTTTGGATTGAAGTTTTCAAATAGCCAAGCTCCCTGTAAAGACGTTCAAACTTGGAGAAATAGGCTTGCCAAGACATGAGTACGTACAATATCAATGCCCATAATCTATCCCATGAGGAAGACATGTACTCAAATGTGACAGTGCACTTTGGATTGAAGTTTTCAAAATAGCCAAGCTCCCTGTAAAGACGTTCAAATTTGGAGAAGTAGGTTGCGAAACATGAGACCTTGTTTCAACTCTAGAAATTTATGTGGCAGTTCATAAACTTGTGTAGACCTTCCATTCGGAGAGTATGTTTCCGGTGCCCGAGTTCAAATCTCACAAGTAAAATCCTTAAATATGTAGCGTCAATAGGCTATACGTGACATTGATTGAAATAACCTAGAGACATCAAGGAGTTGTTAGAGTCCCACCTCCTCCAAGAACGATCAGTATATGGCGGTTGAACAATAATTTTGTCTATATATTTGCATACAAACGATGACTTTTATTGGCATATTGCTCCGCTCGAGACCACTTGAGATAATTTGTACCATCCAAAGGCGCGATTGTAATCCGTAAGGAGCCAAAGTGACCATGAGTCCGAGGAGGGTTTCTTATACCGGGGTCCGAGGACTTACGATTGAGGATGAGGAGTCCTCCACATAGAACACACTTTATCCAAAGAAATGGAAAAAATAGACACAGATAGGCCAACAACAAAGATGGAGCAAGTTGATAGAGCAAAACAGGCTCCCTGATAGATCCTACAACAGTAAGGAACTGGACCAAAAGGAAGAAATCGGAGAAAGCCGAAGCTAGTCGCAAGAACCAATCAAACTCTTGATGAAGAATCATAGACGATGCAAGAACTTGAGGTTTTCAACGGAATTGATACCTAGACCGAGCTTCAAAGGCTTGACAAGATCAACATAGACGGAAGTTCGAAGGGATCGATGCAAAATCCATGAGCTCTAGAAGTTCTTAACATGATCAATACAAAGCCAACGTCATCAATGCAAGATTGGAGATGATGTGATCGACGAAGCGAGGTATGCGGACCCATGTCTGGGGATAACATACAAGTTCTGCACGATGAAGCACAAGGAGTCTGATGCTTAGTTATGTTATATTTTATTTTATGTTTCCACATATTTAGTTGTATGAAGTGGTATGTGAACTTGGTCTTGATTTGACCCAACCAATTATAGGTTGGGGTGGGTTTTGGTGGAAATGATAAGAGTATTATCTCAATATCTTTCTCTCTCTAGTTTCTTTCTAAGAAACTCTCTCCTCCCGTGAAACTGCCACTGCCTAACCTTGCTGACGTTGCACGCCAGCCTGTCGTGCGTCGCCCCCGTTGCTCTTCCTTGCGAAATCCCTCTCCGGCGAGATAGGGTCGAGAGGCTCCAAGAAGGGTCACTCCGATCTCTCACGGGACTTCCCCGTCGACCCTCCACGCATGCACTCGTAAATGGAGACCCAAACCAACTTGGTATCAGAGGCTTCCTCTTCCGTGCTCCCTCGCAACGCTCGTTTCCTGCCGGCGACACCCTAGCGCCAAACCTTCGACCTCCAACTGTCTGCGCCAATTTTCCCACCATGGGATTTCCATTTGCTGCCTCGCCTTCCTCTCAGCGCGCGACCCAGCCGGTCCTTTTGGGGATTCTTCGACCAGTCTTCCCCTCCTCACAGACAACATGGGCCTCTTGCCCACGCCCCATCGCATCTCCCCCCCCCCCCCCCCCCCCCCCGCCCCGCTCGAGTGATACCGATGTACGGTGATGTTGGGAAAAATCCTATGATTTAACTTAACAAATTAAATTATAAGTGATTTTACAAACTGAGATTATTATCCATATTATATAGTAAGGGTAATATGGTCATAGATATCCTAGGAAGTCAGTTGAGTCAAAGGCATGAGGTAAGCACACTGATTGGAAGAAGAAATTCAAGAAAAGTCAATATGCGCCAAAAACATATAATCCGTGCAACTTATGTTGCTGCTATAGCATATTCTGAAAGGATAATCAAAAATTACTTTGGATCCAAAAAACATATAATCCTTGCAACTTCTGGTAGCAAGGATTCATCAAATACTGAAGATCCAATAATACTTAGTGTCTATAGTGCTCAGAAATTTACTGAGAGAGGACTCAACTTAGAAGACTTCTCACTTATTACTCTTCTTCTCACTTTTTACTCTCTTATACTTTTGAGTAAAGTATTTTTAGAATCCCTTTCAAATGATTCAGTCACTATTTCTGAGTCTTCTTGTAAAAAAACTCAGTCTTTGGTTCAAGATCTCCTTACCAAAAGATCTAGTTTTGACTCAAAATCTCCTTATCAAAAGATTTAGTTGTTGGTTCTGAGAGTCTTATTATCAAAAAACTCCGGTACTGAGATAATGTATTCCTACTAAGGTGGTAGAAGAGTGGATGTACCCAGATTTTGTGGAACCACTATAGTTTTGGTGTCTTCTATGCCGTGCTTTTTCTGTGTTGTTTGTTATGCTGTGTTTAAAATCTCTGCATTTATTTCCTGGCTATCTTTTCGTGGATGCAAAATCTATGATAGGTTAATTTCAATAACTTGTTTAAAATAACTATTTTAAATATCTAGTCACCCCACTATAGAGAATTTTCAGAGAATTTACTCAACTGTTCACACTTTTAGATGACAACCATGACCGCCTCACCTTAGTTCATATTTTGGAATCATGTAACTAGATGATGGTCACTAACAATAGTGACCTCATTGAGGCCCTTCGCCGGACTGTAATTCTCCCACACCTCGTTCTAAAGGCAGCGGCCTCCCACGTTTTGTTGATGAACTTTCTAATTTTTGATGACCATGAGGACCCTTTGTCTTGGCTCATCCGTTGTGAATTGTTCTTTGCGAACCAGACCACGCCCTTGGAGGACTGGATCAGTGTGACATCCTTCCATCTTATGGGTTCCGCTCAGTTATAGTTCTCCCAATTACAGACGGAGAAGCCCCACCTATTGTGGGAGGATTTCAAGACTCAATGCAACCTCCGCTTCGGGCCTCCCCTTCATGGGAACCCCGTCCGCGATCACATCTCCCTCCGATAGACAGGGTTCATCGATGACTATCTCGAGCAGCTCCAGGTGCTACTTGCTCGTGCACCTTCTGTCTATGTTGCATCGACACTGATACGGGACACGCAATACGACACGACACGATACACGACTCGTCAATTGTCAAAAAAATACTATATTCTGACACGTTGGGACACACATATATATATTTTTTATGATTATGAAAATCCTAAAATATTTAACAAAAATAAAAAAATAACAATTAACAAATTTTAAATAAATTAAATCATGTTTAAATATTACTCATCAAATATTCAAATGTAAAACATAACAAATGATCAAAAAATGATAGAACACATTATCATTATATCATCAGTAAAAATAATGAATCCACATGCAAATTTTTTTCCCCACTTTCAATCTCCTTTTTCTAGAGAAATATCTATGCCACTAATAGATCCACTTTCAATACTTGAAATGCTAGAAAGAGGTAAAAGAACTTCCAAGACAAATTGCCACCCGCCTCAGCATGAGTAGCTAACTTAGGGACATGCGTGTTCGATTGAGCGGGACACGCGTGTCCGATGAGCCAGCGTGTCGGATTTCTGACTCGAGTGTCGGATTTTCGACTCAAGTGTCGGAGAGTGTCGGAGAGTCGGACGAGTGTTCGACTCTCTGACACCGACACGCTGGTCATTTTGAATTGTCGGTGCTTCATAACCTTCTGTTCCAACGACAGATCAGATGCCCTTCATTACCGCTAGGATCCACGGGCGCTTATATTTGGATGTCGAGTTCCAGTCTCCACCTAACCTCACACAAGACCATGGTTTTAACACGTGTTTGTGAGAAATGGCTATTGATGGACCGTCCATCTGCAACGTCACTCTGGAGAGGGACCGTCACAGGGTTTCAGCCCGCCCCACCTTTGGCTTGAACTGGAGTCGGCAAGGGCAGGAGGGGGACCACCCTTCCACTATTCGTCGACTGTCCACACTGGAGATGGACGACCGTAGGGCCAAGTACCTCAATTTTAACTGTAATGAAGCTTTAAGTCCGGACATCGGTGCAAGCGCCTCTTTTGGTTGATGTGCATGTCCCCTAGATAAGGATGGAGGGGGGGGGGGGATCCAAAAAAACTAGAGATTTTTATACTTGCTATGTGGGGCCCCTATCGGGGACAAGATTCAGTTGCTGGGGTCTTTGTGTGGGCTAGCAATTGGTTCCTCTCATGGACTTGAGAAGAGACACAATTTGGGGGTGTTGTTGTCCCAGTGGTGGCGGCATGTGGGGGGGGTTATGATCAATGGCTTGCACATGGGGTTTGCCATGCTGTGCCTATTAATGTAGAGTTCTACTACTCCGTGGATTTTCTGTCATTGCCCACGGGGCTTTGAGGCCGTCTTAGGAGTGTTGTCCCTATGTTGCTAAAGTTGCGCCTTAGGCTCAGGGCTCCCCAAGAAAAAAGTTTGCGCTTCAGTGCGCCTTTTTGCGCTTTTGGAGCATAAAAGGTGCGCATAATAAATGCAATTTCTGTTGTAAATTTTTTTTCAAAATAAAGAAAGAAATATGTAATAACTCAATAATTTTTGCATGAAATAGTGTTTGTGAAACATAATCGAGTATTGAGATGTAGATATTATGCAAGTGAGCACATTGCTTCTATTTTTAAAGAGATATAAATGATAGTAATGAATGATTAATGCAAAAGTAGATGAAGAATCTGATTAAGAAGATGATTGATGTTGATTATTTAAAATGAATGCGGTTACGTCTTGCCTTCATCAGGCGCACGCCTGCGCCTAGGCTCTAAGACCCATTTTCTCCCTGGTGCGATAACTCCTTTAATAACTTAGGTTCGTCATTACTGTCATCCTTTCTTGTAAAGGATGAGATCGAGCGACAGTGCTTATCCATGCTACGATAGGGCATCGTCCGCCACAACGCCTCCCCGTTCTCCTCTTTTGTTTTGTTGGTCAACAATAAGGATGACTTGTGGTGATTCTGCGTGGACACCTCGTGCTGAATGTGCGGACAGTGAAGGATAAGTGCCCAATTCTGGTCGTCGAGTGCTGCTCGATGAGTTACACTGTGCCCAATACTTCTCCAAATTGGATCATTGCTCGGGTACCATCGGATGCGCATGGCCCCATCGGATGTGGGGAAGATCGCCTTCCACACCCACCATGGACACTTCGAGTTTCTCGTAATGCCCTTCGGGCTCACCAACGCATCGTCGACCTCACAGGTTCTTATGAACGAGGCATTCTATGACTTATTGCGTTATTGTGTGCTTGTTTTTGACGATATCCTGGTATATACAACACTACATGGGAGGCCCACTTAGTTCATCTCCGCACCATTTTTCAGCTTGTTTGTGCCCATCGACTATTTCTGAAGCGGGCCCAATGTTCTTTTGCGTCTGACCAGGTTGCTTAATAGGCCCTGTCATCGACTGTACGGGTGTCTCCATCGACCCCCTCAAGATTTGAGGGGTCATCGAGTGGCCCCTTCCTCGGTCCCAGCGCGAGCTTTGCAGGTTCTTCGGGCCTGACAGGCTATTACTGGCACTTCATCCAGAGTTACAACGTGACTACAACAATGTTGTTTGGCCTCTTGAAGAGGCAATCCTTTGCATGGGGAGACACCCCGGCGTTTACTTTTTGATCTCTTCAGCAGGAATTGGTGTCAGCACCTGTCCTCCGCCTACCAGGCTTTACACAGGAGTTCCAGGTTGAGTGTGACGCATCAGGACAAGTCTGCGGAGCTGTGCTCCAACAGAGGGCAATCCGATCACATAATTCAGCCACCAGACCACGCTTCATCATCTAAAACTCCAGGCTTACGAACAGGAACTCATTGGGCTTGCCAAGGCAGTCCAACATTGACAGTCATACTTGTGGGGCTGCTCCTTCCTGATTCATACCAAATATTTAAGCCTCAAATACCTCTTAGAACAATTCTTCACCACATCACCTCAATAATATTGGATCAACAAACTTCTGGGCTTTGATTTTAGGGTGGGGTACAAGGAGGGCGCCTTGAATCGGGCCGCGGATGTATTTCGCACCGCGACAACCAGGATTAACATATATTTTCCATTTCCCAGTCGCCATGAGCTGCCCTATTATGGGGGATGGGATAGCACACACCTTTTAGACCAGTCTTTCGTCTGCACGACATTCTGGAGAGCATTGTGTACGACATGGACAAGATTTTACTTCGCTATTCTTGCATGAGTTGTTTGGCCTATCCGGTATCAAGCTGGCACGTTTGTCAACGTACTATCCAAAGTCGGGCAAGCAGATGGTAGTGGTCAATTGGACGCTCAAGATGTACCACTGTTGCATTACATGGGACCTCCCAAAGGACTAGACACGATGTCTACCATGGGTGGAATATTGTTACAACCGTCTTACCATACCTTCCTCCAGACTACTCCCTTCCAACTTGTTTACCGCCGTAGCCACCACATTTACTCACATACATCAGTGCATTAGCTCGATCGACCACCGTTGACAACGAGCTACAAACTCATGATCAGATCCTCAGCTTAGCCCCAAGCACCTTCTCCAGGCCTAGACATGCATGGATACTACTTACAATTTTGTACACTTGGAGCTTTACTTTGGCCCGGGGGATTAGGTGTGTCTTCAGCGCCTCTCTTACCGTCGGTCGACCATTGCTAGGAGCCCATACCACAAGTTGGGCCCCAAGTTCTACATGCCATTTGAGGTTTTACAACACATTGGAGAGGTGTTTTATCGTCTCCAACTACCAACTGATGCCCGAATTCACGACGTGTTCCACATGTCGCAGTTGAAGCCGTTCGTAGGTGCTCCTCCTCCCGAACTGTTGGTGCATTTACCCCCACAGCTCCAAGAGAAGCTTGAGGCCAAGCTTGATGTCGATCCGGATGGAAATGTTACGGACCCACGTTGGGGGATAACATACAAGCACCACACGACGATGCACAATGAGTCCGATGCTTAGTTATTCTATGTTATATTTTATGTTTCCACTATCTTTAGTTGTATGAAATGGTATGTGAACTTGGTCTTGATTTGACCCAACTGGTTATAGGGTTGGAGTGGGTTTTGGTGGAAATCATCGAAGTATTATCTCAATTTCTTTCTCTCTCTAATTTTTCTCTAAACCTCTCTCTCCTCTCGTAAAACTCCCGCCGCCACCGCACACCAACCCATCGCATGTCGTCCCCTCTACTCTCCCTTACGAAATCCCTCTCCAACGAGTTAGTGTTGAGAGGATCCAAGAAGAGTCACTCCGATCTTTCATAAGACTTTCCTGTCGACCTTCCATGTACGTGCTCGCAAACGACGGCCTGTACCATGACGCTCCAAGAAGAAACCTACACCGACGTCCGAAGCAAGCTGACACTGGAGTGTGGATCGAAGCCGCAGAGCAAGGGTCGCGATGTGTCGAGCGAGATTTCACGTAGAATTCGTAAGAGTCTTGCGCGTGCTCTTTAATACCAAGTCGAGAGAAATGAAAAACATTATTATGTTTATTCCTCCCTATTAGGATTTAGGGGTACATATAAGACTGTACAATCAGTCAAGACATAAGTAGACAATGTGGGACTATTACAAAATACCTAACTTATATATACATATAATTCATCTATAAAAACATTTGTTCTTGAATGGATATAAATTCCTTTCAAATATTCTGTCATTTGCAAGCAAGCATATTGCCTTCCTTTTCTCTTTTTGTAAATCTTCTTGGATCGTGATTAGAATTGCGGTGACATTCTTTATACAATGATACACTTATACTGTTTCAGTTAAGTATTGTCCTGTTAGGTATACTATTTTCTAAAAACATTTATAGTCCCCCCTGTGATCGTTGACTATATCATCATCATCATTAATATTATCAAGTCTATTTTGAGATTGGATTTAACAACCTCTCATTTCCATTCATTTCAAAAGGCTATATTATGTGTTATTCCTACTTGATATGTTTTAGAGACATCTACCAAGTAATCTTGTTCGTATGCTACCGTAATCCATAACTGGGTTGATTTGAGATGCTTGGTTTCTTAGCCCCCTCACATTAAATTATTTTATCAAATCAGCGAATCATTTTATGTTTTTGTTTTGTTTATGCATAGTACCTCCGCCTTCCGTCCTGGTGCATCATGGAAGTAATTATGATTAACACAACAATATGATCTTTAATTTAACCAATTCTACTACAGAAATTGTTTGCTTCTTTGTTTTTTTTGTTTTGAGAATTGAAATTTAAATTGAATGGAACATAAAAGGCACCAATGCGGTCTTAAATTAAAATTTAGCTTCCTAATTACTTCTTTTGTTACTATTTTTAGTGGAAGAGTTGTCATGAAAAAGATTTGTTTGATTTCTTCCTCTTTTTAGCTGCGGATATTATCCTCTGGAAATGCTGGGGAGTCTCAGTTGTCATCATTGTTGTTGCTACTGTTGCATGGCTTGTGTTTGAGAAATCAGGGTTGTCATTTCTAACGATCTCCTCAGATGTACTGCTGATTTTGATCATTCTTCGGTTTATTTGGGTCAACAGTGCTGGCGTGCTCAACAAGTAAGAGGCAACTTATCATTGAATACTGGCTAATGGTTTACCACATTCTGTAGAGTTGTGTATTGTTGAAGTTATTAATAAAAGTCTTTTAATGTGTTTGGGGTTTTATCCCACACCGTTCTTTTAACTTTAATACTCCTTATTTGTCCTATATAATACCCCCTTTAAGAGATGATTAAATTGCACCATGTATTTCTTTTCTATATTTCAACATGGTATCAGAGCAGGAATTAACTCTTCACTGAAACTTTGTCGTCCTAATTGTTGGCGACCTAATTTTCTCTGTGGCTTCCGCTTGGTTCCTCTTGTTCTCATCGACATGTCCTGTTTCCGCTTCCGTCGATGAGATTGATTTCTAATTCCGTCAACGGGAGCGGCCTTTCAGCCCCTCGACGAGGAGGATTTCTCTGATAAGCTCGTCGCCGAGTGCAGCTGCTGCTCTCGTCCTTCGATCCCGTCGACGGAGTGCTCATCACTACTCTTCGAGCGTTTTCACTTATGTGGCAAAAAGTAGGGCTTCTCCTCTGTCGATCCAGTAGGGCTTCTCCTCTATTGATCTCGTCAAGTTCCCCCTTTGCATCATATCAACGATCCCATCGACAACTCCCGATCGACGAGTTTGTCTCTGCTGATCCTGTTGGGCCTTTATCTGCTTATCTCGTTGGGCCTTCATTTGCTAATCCTGTCGACGAGTTCCTCTGGTCCTCTCTGCTAATCTAGCCAGTGATGTGAATCCAACTGCTTCTTCCATCAGTTGTTGTTCTTCCACTCGCCGCTATTGCTTGAATAATTCCAGACGTTGCTACCCCTTCTGAGGTGCTGATTTGTCGCCGATGTTGATGTTTTTTTGGTCATTTGTTTGTCTTTATCAGTCATTTGTGTTGTATTGTTCTCCTGCTATTTAGGTTTGTCGTGTATTTTAAGCCTTCTTGGATGTGTTTCATGTGAGGGGAGTGTCTGTGACGAAGGCGACTCAGATGACATTTTCCTGACTCTTGCCTTAGTCACACACGGCCTCTAGGCTTATTTTTTGTGTTGTTTGTGTCTCCCCAAATTTTCTTCGTTGTGGGGTAGGTGTGGTATGGTCTTTGTTGGTTGACCTGATTCCAACGAGTCCACGTTATGTATGGATCCTGCGTTGTGTGTGAGTCTACATCGTGTGTGGTCGTGTCCCCGATTTGATTACTCGGTTTGGAATTTCTCCTGGTGGCTCGTCTAATGGTTTGTCCCACATCACCTACCACCAATACCTTTCCCTTTATGATGTTTTCATGCTAGAGATTTCCCCTTCAGTTTGACGGGGAGTGTTGAAGTTATTAGTAAGAGTCTTTAAGTGTGTTTGGGGTTTTTTCTCACACCGTAGTTTTAAGTTTAATAATCCTTGTTTGTTCTATATAATTCCCTCTTGATGGATGAATAAATTGCATCAAGTACTTCTTTTCTATATTTCAACATGTATTATTATTTTTACTCCCTCTTTCTCTAATTTCTGCCAACAGATCGCTTAGTCCTTTGCCTGAACTCGTTTTGTCTGAAGAAATGGTCAATAATGCTGCAGCTTCATTTCGTGTTAAAGTCAACAATATGTTGTTGGTGGCACATGATATAGCTCATGGGAAGGACTTCAGGTCATTTTTTCAGGTAAGAAGCAATCACTAACATTCTGACATGGGATAATAATGCTTACTGCACGTCTTTCCTACAGGTGGTGGTCTTTCTTTGGTTGTTCTCTGTTATCGGAAGTTTCTTCTCATTTGCCACTCTTGCGTATATCGGTATGCTGCTTCTAATCTGCAACGTGGAATTTTAAAGGATTTTATAATAAAAGATAAGGGCGAGAGGGTAGAGAGATGACCCTTGCCCCCAATACGCCAATAGAGACACAAGTCATGCGTTGAACCAAGATTATAGATGCATTGCATATCATGGACTAAACATAGAAAAGGTAACAGAGAACACTATCAAATAAACAGTTATGGTGATTTGAAGAGTGTTTTGTTTGCTGGAAGGTTCTGGAGGTCAGCTTCATACAAATTGATTAATTGAGGTATACAATATTCATAGTAGTTAATGTTGGTCATAAGATTAACTTCACGCCGACGCTAACCAAGACATGTTTCCTCCTAAAATTGCGAGTGATTTTGTAATTGGCCATATGGAGAAACATAAGAATTTTCTTCCTTAGAAAACCTTCCAACCACACTTTTTTCTTCTCCGCAAAGTTAATCAAATTCATTGAATCCGCCAGTAAAAAATGTTGTAAATATAGAGTGATCCAAAGGGCAGGTATAGTAGAGAGGATAAAAACAGAATAAATAATATTGAGCACCCTATACTCGTATATATAGAGTAAGGGGAAAAACGTACAAAGACTAAAATACCCTCATAAGGGTAAAATACAAAACACTTAAAACATACTTGATTTCAACTCTCCCCCTCAAGTCGAATGGTAGATATCTGCCATTTCGTGTCTATGGAATATCATCAATAAAGACATCGCACCCTAAGCTCTTGGTCAAGACATCGGCCAACTGATCTCTGAAGTGAATGAATTGGGTGACTAAATTTCCTTTTTCTAAATGGTCTTTGATGAAATGATGATTAACCTCGACATGCTTAGTTCTGTCATGTTGGACCGGATTGTGAGCTATGCTGATAGCAGCTTTGTTGTCACAAAACAGAGAAATGGGAGCATTCTCCTGAAGGTCCAGGTCTTGCAATAAAGTGCGCAACCATAAACCTTCACAGAGACCTTGAGACATTGACAGGTACTCGACTTCAGCATTAGATCTGACCACCACATTTTGCTTCTTGCTACGCCACGTGACAAAATTTCCACCAACGAAGGTGCAATACCCCGTTGTAGATTTCCTATCATCACGGCTTCCGGCTCAATCCTGCATCAGTTAAAACGTCAATCTTTAAATGGTTCTTTTAAAACATCAGCCCACGACCCAGAGACTTCTTTAAGTGTCGTAGTACACGGTATGCAACATCCTGATGTCTTATCCTTGGGGCATGCATATACCTACTCAAGATTTCAACTGCATATGTTATGTCGGGACGAGTGTGTGAGAGGTATAAAATCTTCCCCTTAATTCTCTAATATCTTGAAGCATCCGTGCGATCGTCATCGCTGTCTTCATCGATCCTATGGTTCTCCTCCATAGGGGTGTTCGCAGGAACACAACCAAACATCCCAGTCTCTGTTAACAAATCTAGTACATACTTACGTTGCGAGATGAAGATACCCTGATCAGAACGAGTCACTTCAATTCCTAGGAAGTAGTGAAGCCTTCCCAAGTCCTTTACTTCAAACTCAGTTGACAGAAGAGGCTTCAGCTTTGAGATCTCATCCGAGTCATCTCCGGTGATCACAATGTCATCAACATTAACAATAAGCACGACAATTTTTCTCTCATTCTTCCTGACAAACAATGTATGATCAGAATGTCCCTGTTTGTTGCCAAACTTGATCATGGCCTCATGGAATTTGCCAAACCAAGCCCTGGGAGATTGCTTCAGCTCGTACAAAGACTTCCTTAAGCGACAGACCAGTCCTTCTTGTCCCCTCTTCACAAAACCTGGGGGAAATGTCATGTACACATCTTCATCAAGGTTACCGTGCAGGAACACAATTTTGACATCCAGTTGATGTAGATCCCAGCTCAAGCACGCAACACAAGATAGAATCACACGAACAGAGTCCATCTTTGCTATCCGGGCAAAGGTCTCCGGGTATTCAACTCCCTGAGTCTGGGCATAACCACGAGCCACTAGACGGGCTTTATATCTCTCAACTTTACCATCATGATTTTGCTTAACGGAGAAGACCCACCTTGAACCGATGACTTTCTTGTCAAGAGGAAGGGAAGAGACATCCCATGTGTGATTCTTATCCAAGGCAAACATTTCCTCCTACATTGCTTGAGCCCATGCCGGAATGCAAACCGCCTCCTGCCACGTCTTTGCAATAGTGATGACGGACAAGGAAGATATAAAACTCTGATGAAGCTGAGAAAGGTGATCATAAACAACATAATTAGAGATAGGGTGTTCCGTACACACAACCTTACCTCTTAGCACATCAATGGAAACATGCAGAGCATCATCATAATCTGAGTCCAAAGACGGCACCAGCAGCGACGGAACAACGGAGGACTATTTACCTGTTTGCCGACGATGATATATATGAGGAAAAGGAGAGATGAGGGACGGATGGTGATATATGGGAGAAAACGACGTAGGTGTAAGTGACGAAGGGGTAGGTGTAGGTGACAAAGGGGTAGGTGTAGGTGACGAAAGGGTTGTAGGAGGAGTAGCTACGTTGGAAGACATGATAGGTGTAGAAGGAATCAGAGGGAGAGGCACTGAATCGATGACATCATTCTCCCCCTGACGAGTGGAGTGAGTCGAATCAAAGTAGTAAGAATCCTCCTCACAGAAGGTCACGTACAAGGTACAAAAAAATGTCGGGAAGGGGGGTGATAACACCGATACCCTTTTGTAGTGGTAGAATAGCCAAGAAAAACACAACGGAGAGCCCGAGGGTCAAGTTTTTCATGATGTGACAGATGGACGTGAACAAAACATACACACCCAAAAACACGGGGTGGAAGATGAGTGGTATGAACCAAAGAAGTAGTGAAAAGACGGACTAGAGAAGTAGTGTAGTCTAGAACCCGTGAAGGAAGACGATTGATAAGATGAGTAGCAGTTAGTATGATGGCGTCACCCCAATACGATTTAGGGAGATGCATGATAGTGAGAAGGCACCAGACAACATCAAATGGAGATGCCGGTCTTTCCGTTCAGCAACACCATTTTGGGTGGAGGTGTAAACATAAGTGGTTTGGTGAATATTTCCATGACTAGTGTGATATGAGCCAAATGCTCCACGATCATCGTATTCTTCCCCATTATCACTACGAAGAACGCAGATATTACCATTGAACTGAGTTTGCACCATTTTATGAAAGGTTTGAAAAACCGAAAACACTTCATTTTTTTCTTTGAGAGATAAACCCAAGCAGTGTGAGAAAAACAATCGATAAAGGTAACAAACCAACGATAACCAGTTAAAGATACAACAGAGGAAGACCCCAAACATCAGAATGTATAAGAGCAAAAAGAGTAGTACTATAAGAAGATAAATGCGACGAAGAATGTCGAACATGTTTAGACTTTTCATAAGCATCACATTTTAAAATTTGAACAAACAGAGATAAAGTAGGAAATAATTTCTGAAGGTAGACTAGAGAAGGATGACCAAGGCGCAAGTATCAGCGTCGAGCATCAACAACAGTAATTGCGGGAGAAGAGAGAGCAAGGGACGATGAAGTAGCATCCAAATAGTACAGGCCATCGCGATTCCTTCCACTGCCAATGATACTCTTCGTACCCAGTTCCTGAAAAATACAAGAATCGGGAAAGAAGACTGCGAGAAAATGAAGGGACATGCAAAACAGAAGAAAGAGAAAGAGAAGACGGACATGAAATGTTGCCCTTGCCCGCAATAGGGGACAAAGTGTCATTTGCAGTGATAACCTTGTCCTTACCAGACAAGGGAGTGTAGGAAGAAAAACCAGAGGAGTAGCCGGTCATGTGATCGGTATCTTACGAGTCAATGATCCACTCAGTTGGAGGAGTCGCAACAACATTGGCACTGGGCATAGCAGCAGTAGCAAAGGAAGTAGAAGTACTGCTCTGGGAAGTGTCTGATTGGGAGTGCAGGAGGCGACAAAGAGCATCTATTTCCAAGGTGGTAAAATGTCTTGGGAGCTGACCATGATGGTCGTCGTGAACCTCAGTGGAGTAAGCAGCGTCAACAGGGCGAGAACCACTCTGGAGGTATTCCCCACGTCCTGGGCACGACCACGGCCGAATCCAGGTGGAGCAAGGTGATGATGGAGCTTGAAGCACACGTCCCTAGCGTGGCCCCTGCGACCACAGTAATAACAGGTAGGAACTGTGTTGGTATGATTGCAGCCACCTCGACCAACACTAGTAATGGCAGAGCGATCAGAGTGAGGAGGAGCAGCCGTGCTGAGGGACCTCCGACAGTCTTCATCGCTAAGGACCATGCTAAAGGCCTCCCGAAGAGATGAAAGAGGGGATTGATGTAGGGTATTTGTTCGAACCAAATCCCTTTCCATGTTCAAGCCCATCAGAAACACACGAAGACGAAATCGTTCGTACCTTTTCTGCAACAGAACTGCATCGGTAGTACAGACGAGAGTAAATTGCTCAAAGTAATCCAATTCCAGAGAGATACGTTCAAACTCAGTGAAGTAAGTAGACACCGTCATGGTTCCCTGACGTAACTCCAACATCCGACGCATCAACTCATAAATCTGAGTGGAGTTTCCGATCTGGGAGTAAGTCTCACGTGCCCGAGTTCAGATCTCATAGGCAGAATCCATCAACATGTAACTCTGGTACATCTTCAGGGACATAGAATGCAAGAGCCAACAGACTATCAGAGAATTTTTCGAGTCCCAACGCCTCCAAGAAGGATCACCCAGAGGAGGTGCCACAATGGTCCCATCAATATATCCAAACAGTTGATGGCTGCGGCTGACATGCTGTGCCACTCGAGACCATTCAAGATAATTCGTCTCATCTAAGGGCACAGTGATGATCTTCAGGGAGCTAGCATGGCCAGAAGACCGATGAGGGTCACCCATCCGGGGTGCCACAACATTCGACGATGTAGAATCAACGGACGCCGATAAATCATCCATGAGGAGCAACTGACAGGATCAAACAATATAAAGCTTCACCATGCAGACAAAAAGAAAACGTAGATCTGGCACTGAAACATCACGATGCAAATCTGGAAGCCATAGCACTGAACAAACTCCAACAACAAAGAGAAGAAGCCAGTGGTAACGGTAGTCAGCAGAGCTGGAGGGTGGACAACAGTGCTGGAGACAGCGGCAGGCGGCAGTGGCTGAAGATTTGGAGGTTGCCGGAGAAGGAGCCAGCTGGCGCGGCACGCGATCTGGAAGCAAGCAGGCGATCAACTGGAAAAAGCGCAAAGAAAAAGAGGAAAGGGGTCGACGACGACACAACGTGCATCATGAGGAGAGGCGGCAATCTCCTTCAGCGCGCACCACCGCCGGCAAGGAGGTCGCGGTTCATCATGGGGACGACTTCAAAACTGCAGAGCAACGACGACGACGAGATAAGTAGCGAGCAACGATGGGATGAGAAGCGAGCGGCAGAAGAGCGGTGCGGGATTAGGGTTTGCTCGGTTTTGCTCTGATACCAAGTAGAGAGAATAAAAACAGAATAAAAAATATTGAGCACTCTATACTCATATATATAGAGTGAGGGGAAAAATGTACAAAGAATAAAATACCCTCGTGAGGGTAAAATACAACACACATAAAATATACTTGATTTCAACTGGTATAGCCTTTACCGCAAGCTTATGAGTTTAGATCGCTAGCCATTTAAGAATCCAAGTTTCATCACATCCTGAGAGACATATGTACTTTAGTGGCTTAGCCGCACTTATCATATCCATCTGTATCCATTTGACAATGATCATAGTATTGCTAACCTCTATCATATAGGCTTTTGGATCTTTCTAGCTAGATGTCCTATATGATAAATATAAAATTTCCCAGTGTAATGCATGGCATGTTGTTGGGGATCACGTCACGGAACGATTGAAGTGTTTATTTTGTGTGGATCGATGATTCATGAGTTTTTTTCATTTTAATATATTTTGGATGATGTCTTGATCGGAGAATTATGACCGTCGATGGTGGCTCCTTTATTTATAAATAAGGATAAAAAGCTCATTTAGAAGGGATTGAAAGTTGAAGAAGAGAGTTCCTACTTTTGTTCACCCGGTACTGAAGCCATAGCCTAGGCGTGAAGCTTATAATCCCCCTCCCATTGCAACACCATTAAGGAATGCATTTTTGTTATAAAGTTGATGCAACTGTCAATGATGATGGATGACCAAGGAGATCAATACACGTACCGTATTCATCTTAGCGACGACAGAGAACATCTCTTCATAATCGATACCATGTTGTTGATTGAAACCACGAGTCACTAAACAAGCTTTGAGATGCTCAATCATCCCATTAGGATAACGTTTAACAGTAAATTTTGATTTACATCCCACACGGGATTGGCCAGGAGGAAAGGAAGCAAGATCCTATGTCTGATTAGCCTAAAGGGCAGCCATTTCATTGACCATCGTTGCCCTCCACCCCAAATGCTGGAGAGCCTGCTGCACATAGGAGGGGGTGGAAATAAAAGATAGAGAGGCCGCAAAATTGTGTAGTTTTGGAGATAGGCGGTGAAAGGGTACATAACGAGAGAGAGTATGAAATGTACGGGAGAGTACATCCATAGTGGAAGCCGCAGTCGGATCAACTAGTCGAGGAGCGTAATTAGGAAGGGATAATTGTTCCAAAGAATCTCAGCGAAGATGACGAGTGTACAAGCTTAGAGGAGGTGTCGTCTG
The DNA here is from genome assembly GCA_039583875.1 of Platanthera guangdongensis. Classification (NCBI taxonomy): domain Eukaryota; kingdom Viridiplantae; phylum Streptophyta; class Magnoliopsida; order Asparagales; family Orchidaceae; genus Platanthera; species Platanthera guangdongensis. Next base: position 168,843,255 of record CM077156.1, on the reverse strand, counting down.
TAGCATGAGTGGTGGCGAGTAGTCGATAAGGTCGTTGTGACGCAGTATAGCAGGTGGTAAGTTATCAGGTGGAGACGAGTAGAAGGTTAATCCTCATGGAAGATGACATCGGCGGATGTTACCGTTTTCCGATCAGTGGGAGAGTAGCACATCCCTTTTGTGTGTGAGAGTATCCAACAAAGATATATTTAGTATCACATGGGGCCAACTTATCAATAGGATGTCCTAGATGATTGGCAAACCAGACACATCCAAAACACGATGAGTCATAGGACAGGGAGGTGTCAATGGAAACATGATGGAGAAAGGAGTCGCAAAGTTCTGGATGGTCAAGTGCATGCAATTAAGTAAATAACACACGGTGGTTATACCAAAGAGCTAATAGATCTTCAAAATCTGAATATGAAACATAAGAGAGCGAACAACCTTAAGGAGGTGGTGGTTCTTCCGCTTGGCCACACCATTTTGTTGTGGTGTATAGACACATGACATTTGATGAATAATACCCAACATATTGCAAATTTCCTAAAATTGTGATTAGTATATTCGTGAGCATTATTAGTCTGAAGAATTTTTATGAAGCTTGAAAATTGAGCATGCGTTTCAGCGATAAATGAACAAAAGACACAGTAATTTAGAGCGATCACATAGTAAATATAGTCATGTCATCTATAAGAATAATCATCGATAAAAGTAAGAAAACAACAATATCCAAACATACTAGCAATTTTATAAGCATCTCAAATGTCTGAATGAACTAAAATAAATGGAGCAGAGCTCCTTGTAGAATGAGGTGAGAAGTTAGGAGGATGTTGTTTATGTAGATACAAAATTCGCATGTAAATTTGGAAAAAGAAAAAAAATCAAAAAGAGCTTCCACAGTATAGAAAGAAAAGCATAGTCAAGACGTCGGTGCCAATCAGCAAAAGCGATAATGGATAAAGCTGAGGTGGGGGAGGTCCTGAGTGTAGAGCCCATTAAACAGTCATCCCCTATCAATGATATTTTGCATACATCTATCCTGCACCACAAAGATAAGAGTAGTCATGATCATGAGCAAGTCGACTAACAAGAGAGAATTAAATTTTGAGCCAGGAACATAAAGTACAAAACACAGAAATAAATGGAGTGAGAGGTACATCTGCAGATCCGCAAACCGGGGTTATTTCTCCATTGGAAACAATGATAAACTTGGGACTAACAATATCTGTGTACGAGAAGGTTTATGCAGAGTAACGTGATTTGTGTCCCCGAAGTCTACAATCCTTGAGGAACTATGAGAAAAATGATATACCTTCATTGGAGGTAGAGACAACGGATCCGGAGGTGTGAGTAATGATCCCTCACAGATACTGGAGTTCCTCCCGCAGGATGTCAATGTTTGAACAGGACGTGTTTGGAGCATCCAATGTTGGGATGGCTTGGTGAAGTGGGTTCAGTGGTTGTTGTGAGAGATGTTTTTTGTAACAACCTAACAGGTGGCCTCATAATGGTTTTCTCGACCACAGTAGGTACATTGCAAGTGGTTTGTTCTTTGGGACAATTTCGACCATCACGCCCACCGCCCCGAGACCCATTGAAATCTCTACGATTTTTAGTAGGCGTAGGGCGCAACGTGTTGGAGTAGGGCTGGAGAGGGAGTCTGGGAGACATCAGTTGGTCGAGTCAACTTTCAGAATCATAGAGCAAACATCTGATAGAGAGAATAGTGGGAGAGGATAAGATGTTGACACAAACACTGTATAAATGAGGTGGTATCTATGCCATCATCAAAGCTATGCAACAATTTTCTTCTGAGCCTGTTGTGTAGCAAAATCCAAAGTCGGTGACTAATGTTGAATCTAAGCCTCGACGAGAGTCTTGTACTGGACCACGAATGATGTCAGGTCACCTTTCAAACCTGGTTTAACATTTTGGAGGTCTCTTAAGAGATCGAACAAATCTTGAAGGCTGTCATGTACGGAATATAGGGACTTCAGTTCATCCCGCACGACCTGCGGTCTCGTGGTGCATAGCCATGCGATATGACTCACTCTCCCCCTAATTCAAAATCTAGGACTGAACATTGTCATCATCCTGAAGTCATTGCTCGGTAGGTTCAACAAGTGTGTTGCGAGTTAAATGATGAAGAAGACCCTTAGTCTGGATTCCTCGGTGCACCGAGTGTACCCACTCAATAAAAGTCTTCTTCCCAGTGATGGAGATAGTTGTAATTCATAGTTCGTCGCAGACTTCATAGATTGAAGCCGAAACGAGCGTGGCTGGAATGGCGGAGGAAGCGGATGTAGCAAATACCGACGAGCTCCAAACATAACTTGGTGAGCTTCGTGGGCTCAAACTAGAAAGTCCACGTGGAGGGCAGATTTCACGGGAAACAAAAGTGAGAGCTCAATCGTCAAAAATTTGTCTTTAGGAATTGTGTGGCTCTAATATCATTTAGAAAAGCGAAATCTAAAGCGCAATAATTTTATTACTTCACATTAAGTGAACTAATCAAAGTTCATGTACACATATAGGTGAGTGGAGTGACTCTTTAACTCGAAATCACGGTGTGAGATTAATTTATAGAAGAGAGGAATCTCCTAATAGGCCAAAGAAGTGGACCTTTGTTTTGGGTTTTACATACATATTTCTTCTATATGGGTCTGTTACGGGTCCTTTAATGACGTTATTTAGTGTTAATTATTCCTTAATATGCTTTTATTTTGTTTTAGAGTCAAGTCCTTTATATGACGTCGTTATTTATGTAGTGTCCTTTTTAGCCGCATGTCCAAGTCTGTCGTTCTTTCCTTTGACGCTCTTTCCTATTTTTGTTTGTTGTAAGTCCTATTTAAAGCACCCAATGGGTCTTATATTGACATGAATGAAGAAAGTCTATTTTCCCAAACCTTGAAAGAGATCTTGGAAGCTCTCTCTCTCTCTCTCTCTCTCTCTCTCTCTTTCTCTCTCTCTCGAGCATGCCCTGCTTAGACAACCGCGGTCAAGGCTCCGTAGTATCTCCACCACTGTCATCTCCACCTCCGGCTTTTCCTCCGGTAACATTCTAAGACCCATAACAATTTGGTATCAGAGCCTTGGTCCTCTTCTGCCCACAACAATTACCCTTGGTCGAAGTATCCTCCACCTTGCCAATCGCTCCGGTCGTCTTTTCCGCGCGCTCCTTCCGCCGAAAGCCAACGCGGGGACCTACGACCGCACCACAACAACCGCATCATCATCACACATTGCCCAACATCATCAACCATTGTCGCAGCTGCTGCAGTTCACGATTTTTCTTCTGCCGCGTGAAGCCAGTCGACAGTCCCGTTCAAAGTTTGCGGTGCTTCCGACGTATCATTCTTACGCCTACGACCAGTCGTCGTTTCTTTAATTCCTTCCCGTCGACTTCCGATGATGGACTGCACGTGTCGCACACAACAACAACATCCCGTCTCCGCCTTTTCCCGCAACACACACCGCTCGCTCCTTCGCCAGACTGATCCGACACCGCGACTTGTTGTCTCTTCCGACGTCTTCGCTAAGGGACGACCATGTCGCGTTCCACATAGGCGCTGATTGCGCTCCTTCCAGTGACGGCCATCACACGCACGCTCCTTCCTGTTTTATTACCTGTTTGGTCAGCACTCACAGGGATATAGGAATTAATTAATTCCTAATTCTCCCTTTCCTGATTTGATTAATTCTTAATTGAATTAACGTTGTAATCAAATTTGTGCCGCCATCATTGGGCGACGACGTGGTACTCGCGGTAACACAATTTCATACGCGTCCGACAACCCCAGGAATCCAGTCACCCGCTCCTCTCGGCAAGCAAGTCAACCGATGGGGGACTTGCAAGATTTCACGACTGCTCTCTAGGACATGCTGCAGACTGTCATGATCTCCATGGAAGCATGTTTTCGGGATGCCGAAACACGACATTGGGACGATATGACCACTATCACTGCCAGACTTAATGTGTTGACTGCCTCCCTTCCCGTGGTTACTACGCCGCCCATGGATTACGTCAGCAACAATCAAGTTCCACTACCGCCGCTCATCCGTCATGAGCCGCCACCGCATGCCCTCTTACACCCCGAAGTTACTATTCTGCCACGCTATACTCGGTTGGAATTTCTCACCTACGATGGGAAAACAGATCCATTGGGCTGGCTCACCAGGTGCGAACAATTCTTTAGTTATCAACAAACTCCGGCTGCTGAACGACTTCCTCTGGCCTCCTTCCCACCTTCTCGACTCGGCCTTGCTTTGGGTCACTCGTCTCCTCACTGAACAGCCGAGTCTGACGTGGGATGACTTCAAGCGATTTTGCAACTTGCGTTTCGGCCGCTCATCCATCATGAGCCGCCACCGCCGGACTTCGCAAACGTCTGCGACTTGATGTCGAATTTGAGGCTTCTCCAGACTAAGTGACTGTTATGAGTCTAGCTAGACTATGTGACCGTGATGCAGCACAAATCTATAGATGACGGACAAACACAAATGCCCTAACTCAACAGATGAAAATGCAATCCAAATACAGTGAACGTGTGATCAAGAGATAACAATCCACATTAGGATCATCAACGAGTAATAAAATTCAGCCAAGCTCTAAACAACAATTTTGTACAATTGGAAACATTCATTGATATATAAAGAACAACTATAATTAACCAACGAGATGAGACACAATTTCGTTCAAGTGCGTCGAATGCGCCCCGCAAATCAAACAACAAATGAAGTGCAATAGCATATAAGATCCAACAAACCACAACAATAGTTCAAGACCAACGCATTCAAGAAAGAGTACTTAAACATTCATACTTTGATTTGCTTATGCACGCTGAGGTTTGACTTCAGGATGGAGATCCGTTGGCGGGAGTGCTTCCAACTTGATGGTGGTTCCACGGCGGGGCTGCGGGTAACTAGGAAAAATCGGATTTGGAATATTTGAGAAGGTGAAGGGTGAGAACTGGAGGAGGATGAATGGGACGAGTCTGGAAGGGTAGTGGGAGTGCTGATCTAGAGGGCTGGGTGGCCAGAGGTGGATATTGGGGTTAGGTGAGGTAGGGGAGGGCTGGACGGGGTAGGGAGGATGTGGATCTGGAGGGCTGGGTGGCCGGCGGAGTAGGCTGGGGTCAGGGGGATGCCGAGATTTATGGGGAAGGTGAGGGGCGGAGGGATGCAGGTCGGCCAGGGATGGGGGAAGCAACACGGATCTGGGAGACGGAATGGAGGTGCGGGCTGGTTGGGTTGGTGAGGGGCGGAGCCTGGCTGAGACGGTGGGGGAAGGGGAGAAGAAGCCGAGCGTGAGGTCGGGGAGGACTTACGGGAAGCAGCGGGAGCAGAGCTTCCAGAGTCTACTGAAGGAAGACCGACCAGTTGCAAAACCGTAGCTCCGATCCCCATTTCAGCCTCAAACATAAGTATATATAGGGGAATAGGAACAATAAGCCTAGGGCACCCGATCAGACGACCAATAATGTCCGGGCCGATCCGGGGGGGGGGGGGGTCAAATACATTATAAAAATAACATATAATATATAAGATTTGACTCGGAACGACCATTCGGGCGCATCCGCGGACTCGGATCCCTCAAACGGGTCTCCGAACACCGCCTCCTGCGGGAATTGGCGTGCTTGTGCCGTCGATCGCCATCAACTCCCCCCGACTTGAAAGCACTCATCTCCGGTGAGTAAAGATGGTCGTACTCTCGACGTAAGTCTGGGGGCAAGTCTCTCGAGCTCCTCAGCGGAAATCCAAGTGTCATCGGAAATCGGGCGGGCAAGCCAATGGACCAAGTACCGCAAGATCACTGAACCGCCCGTCATAGTGAAGCCATGACCTACAATCTGTAGTTCCTCTCCGGTAGGTGTAGGAAACTGTCGCAACAATGTGTCTCCGTCTGAACGTGGCGCAACTGGAACTGCCGACGGGAAGGTAGGGTACTCCGAGCTATGCTCAACTGCCCGTGACTGCCTAGTATGATGGGTGGGGAGATGCTAGATGTGCGTGGGTCAAGCTGTGGCTCAAGAGTAGGTGGAGATAAGAGGTCCACATGCACTCGCTCCTCATAGCACGAAGTTAAATTCTCCACATTGAACACACAGTGAATCCCCATTGTCGATGGGATATCGATCTCATACGCATTCTCACCAATCCGTCGCGTGACTGTGTAGGGGCCCAATCAGCGGGCACTTAACTTTTTCGCTGCCCCTACGGGAGCCTCTCAGGTCGAGGGCGAATCATAGCATGTTCTCCCACGTCAGAAACTTGTTCCCACCTGTGCAAATCAGTCTTAGTTTTATAAATTTCATTACTAGTTGCGATCTTTCTCTGGACTGTCTCTTGAAGTGTATGCAAATGATAAACAGACAAGTCAACATACCAATGATGCGAATGATGAACCCCAATGATGACATGAAGTGCATGTATGAGCTGAATGAACGACTCAACAGACTTATGCAGATGATGAACCCAAAAGATGACATGCTCGCATGAGTGATGCATGAAAAACACGATAGCCACGGTACACGGACATTCAACAAGTTCCATGTGGGGAAGGTTCCTCAAAATAAGTGGTTTATTGAGGGGTTCGTCGGAAGAAGTGTAATAAAACTCAATGAGTTTGCGATGAGTGTCAGAATGATCGTGTGAGGCGCCAACACACCGATACGAACTCGAATGGTCCCTAATATCTCTCAAGGAACGTGACACATCAGACGGCTCACCAAGAGGTACGTATGAAAATCCGTCGCGAGACGACGGTCACCTGAGTGGGTGGCAGAGACATCAATAAAAGGGCGTGATACTCGAGTGTGGCGAGTGCCGCTGATAGGAAAGAACTCATCTGGCGGGTCAGCAGGCGGTATGTCGAAGAACTCATCACGAGTGGGGTGGGTCATACGCTCAATTCTCAGCACATCGGGAGGGTGCTCAAGTATGCCTAGGAATTTCCCTACATACTCATTGCTACACTCAAGACCCGCTCAATTCTCATCAGGAGACTTGTTAGGGGGATCATTAAAGAAACTGCCAGCAGGGTCATGAACCTCCAAGTGAATACTTATAAGGGTAGTGTCCCCAAAAGCGGGTGGGACACCCGCCAAGATATCGACACAAGGCCCGAAGCTCTCGGTCATTATATGACTCTACATAAGGCTAAGGGGAGAGTGAGAAGAATCCATACTCGAGTGGGGGTTATTTGGTGAGGTGGCAAGGAAGGGGTCTATCACCGCAGGGGTGACGAGGCCAACATGAGGTATAGAAGATGAATAGACCATCAAAGTTTCACTGGGTCTCTCAACCTCACTCTCGTGACCAAACTCACTAGCCGTGCTAATGACGCTCTCCACCTGAAATACAAGGTCGTATTCATAATCTGCCTCAAAATCATGTGGGTCCGGAGGCTCACTAAGAGAAGGAATACCAGCACCAGATGGCAAAACGCTCATGTCTATGAGAGTAATTAAATCCCGATGTGTCGCTTTATAGGTTCCCTCTAAGGAGGATTTCAAGCAATCCATTTGAGCATGCACGACATCAAATTGTTCAAGTACTAATCGCTGAAATTTGGCTTCAGGTATCTCTATTGGTGGAACACTTGGGCGATCCAAATGCGTGCAATTATCCACATATTGGTGACCTCTATGGGTATCCGGATAATCATCAAGATGCTCATCTCTAATAGGCTCACAATGTGTCAGAGGGTGAATGTGATCCCTACGTGCGCGTGGTAATAGGCGGGGGTGGTCCCCAGAATAGTATGGAGACCTTTCCGGAGGGGCTCTACGCCTGATCAGAAAGGCGTGGTTGTAGATCTGGAAGGATTAGGGTTGGTGGGGTGGTTGCGGGTAGTAGGAGGGGTTGGGTCTGGTTTGCGGGTGGTTGAAGGGGTTGGAGTGTAGAGAGAGGGATGGGAGTGGAGCAAAGGAGGGTTGGGTGGGCTGGAAACAGGGCAAAAAGTGGGGCTGACGGGTGTGGCCGGATGGGATCGGGATAAGGGGAGAAGAGGTGGGCGCTGCTGGTACTTGGGGTATGCGGGTGAACACCGAGAGTAGGCCGACAAGAGGAGATGGACGGAGGAGGGCTCGGGAAGGAAGGGATCAGGTGGAGGGAGGGTTGCCGTAGACGTACCAGGGCTGGGAGGATTACGACGGATGGGGAGGAATATGCGCCCGGAGAGAGCCGCTCAGGATTCCACAGGAGAGACCGGCCGGTTGCTAACACAACAACTCCGATCTCCATTTCAGCTTCAAACATAAGTGTATATAGGGGAATAGGAACAATAAGCCTAGGGCACCCGATCGGACAACCAATAATGTTCGGGCCGATCGGGGGATCAAATACGTCATAAAAATAACATATAATATATAAATCTGACTCAGAACGACCATTCGGGCGCATCCGCGGACTCGGATTGCTCAAACGGTTCGCCGAACTCCGCCTACCGTCATCTCGAACTGGCACAAAAGGTCTATTTCCTCATCGACACGGGCATTCAACCAGGTCATTTTGAGGGCCATCCAGTCCCACCAGTCCGTAAACTATCTCGGGACAAGATGGTTGAATGGCGCGCCATGGGATTATGTTTCCACTGCGACGAGCCACACACTCTCGATCACAAGTGCAATCGACTTTTCTATTTGCACGTCGAGTACTCTGATGATGAGAGTGTCGGCTAACGCGACCACCATTGATCTTCCTCGAACTTGAGGACAAGCTCGTTTTGTAAGGCGTGAGTGATGTTACGGGTCCTTTAATGCCGTTATTTGTATTAATTATTCATTAATCTGCTTTTATTCTGTTTTAGAGTCGCATCCCTTATATGACGTCGTTTTTTTATGTAGTGTCCTTTTTAGCCGCATGTCCAAGTCTGTCATTCTTTCCCTTGACACTCTTTCCTATTTGTGTTGATTGTAAGTTCTATTTAAAGGACCGGTTGGGTCTTGTATTGGTATGAATGAAGAAAGTTTATTTTCCATAACCCTAAAAAAGATCTTGGAAGCTCTCTTTCTTAAGCCCCCCCCCCCCCTTACACAGTCAGGGTCAAGGCTCTGTAGTATCTTCACCACCGTCATCTCCACCTCCGGCCTCTCCTCCGGCCACATTCTAAGATCCATAACAGAGTTGTATTTCTTGGGACAAGATTATGACTGAGCCTCCTGCCCTTAGTATACTATTATTTTTTCATTTGTTTCCAATTGATACAAGAAACTATAAACTTGAGAGGCATATTAATATATTCTAAAGACCAAAACTGGAAAAAAAGTACCCTGGAGTTTCACCATAGAGATCAACATCACCAAAGGCCTCATATTTCTGTTTCAAGCATGTTGCTGATGCCAATTATGTGACCGCAGTCTTAATTTCCTGACGAATGATTGCTTTATATTGGATGCAGGAACTATTTTACTGATAACGTTTCCTGCTTTGTACAATAAATACGAAGAGCGAGTGGACAGATATGCTGGTTTAGTTCACCAAAGTTTTCGGAAACACTACAGAATAGTGGACGAGAATGTTCTTCGTCGACTCCCAAGCCGCCACATACCAAGAGATAAAAATGACTGATATAGAGCCGCTGTTTCCATGGCTGCCCCTTTTCTTTTCAAAAAGCAACGGTCTAAAGGAAATCAAAGTGTGGACATTTCAGCTGGCAATGTAATGCATTTCTCAAATATTTTCCAACTTCAGCTAATTTTGACCGTGTGATGGATTATGAGAGCTTATAGAATGAGTCTCCAGGCTTCATATTATATCACTTCGGCTCCGTTTGGTGGGACTTGTTTTCAACAGTCAAGCGGTTACGGCAAGGTCCGGTTCATGCGACCGTAGCCTCTTGACCGGTGAAAATAAGTCGCCCCAAACGGAGCCTTCATGTACATATAGGTATCATTTTCATCCATAAATTTGTTTGACGATTTATGGTCGATTTTAGGAATCCTCAATTTTCTTTTGTTCTTGTCTAGTATTCCACCATGTGCACTTGCTCAAATTATCTTCAACAACCTTTGTCCATATTAGCTTTATCCTTTATTGTATATTCCCAAACTGTGTCTATTTTTTTTTTCAAAATCTATGCGCATTCATTTTAATGTTCTCATTTTTACCACAGTTAATTTAGGCATTGGTTATTCGCAGATCATACATGTTTATCCGTAGATCAACTTTTCCTGCTTTATTTGTGTTTACAAATTGTTATCTGCAGATCAATTTTAAATTCGAGCAGTCGATGACCTCGTTTTCCTGAGTAGGGTCCGACAACGAAGGAACATCTCCGATGACCTTCTGAGCACTTCAATGTGTGCATGGATCGTGATTCATGATAGAGACCGAGTTGAGGAAGAAAGATGATTTCTTTGTTGTTTATGCGATTTAGGTTTGTTTGGGAAGATTATAGCTAGTGTTTGTTTGGGTAGATTATAGCTTGCAAATGGAACTCTTGACGAACTCGTTTGGGAGTTAGTCTCTCCCTGTGGTGAGGGAGACGAAGAAGATGACCAATTTTTTTTTTATTTTCTTTACTAATGTGGATAACAAAAGTCCTCGGATAACAAATTTGATTTCTTTAGTGCTGCAAATAGACAAATGTGATTTGCGAATAACAAATGTCTTAATTTAAGCCTCCACAATTTTATTACTACCCAAAATTTAGATCCATACTACATCGTCGGCATAATAATTATTTTATAAAATCAATATTTGTAAGTCTCCAAGCTAACCTCTTAAGGCATATCATTACTGCCAATGTATTTATCATTCCTTGTTATGCCTTAATCTTCAACTAAAATTGATTGATAATTGCTAATATTGTCCCTACTACAACTGTACATAATATATTAAATCTTTTTTCAGTTAGGCTCCGATTGGTACGGTAGTGACGGTTGTAAACTTACGAGTTAAAATGTATTCATTAAGTATCACCTAACAAACATCATTCTTTTGAGCATAAAAGTGGATGAAGTTGCTTAGATGGGCAGTAACAAATGATAATTTAACTCCCGTGTTCATGACCGGCACCACCGTGCCAAACTGAGCCTCAATTTTTATGTTAAGGCTCCGTTTGGCACGGCGGTGGTGTTATGAACATGAGGGATAAATTGTCATTCGTTAATGCCCACCTAAGGAACTTCATCCACTTTTATGTTCAAAAATATGATATTTGTTAGATGATCCTTAACGAATGCCGGTTTAACCCATGCATTTACAACCGCCACCATTGTGCCAAACGGTTTTTGTATCCAATTTGATAACTTAATTCCATCTCCACTCTTTTTCTTATGTTCTCCTAGTCATGTACTTCATCTTAATGATTGTTAACCACTCCCTACAAATCTTGATTGTGGCCCAATTGAATTTTTTTGAAATCAGAAAAATTATGTTTTTGTAAAATTATGAATTTGCCAAATTTCTTGGTTTTAGTAACCTACAAATCTATATTATTAAAATTCATGTACATTCAAATCTCTGATGAGTGTTTAACTTTGTTTTTATATATATATTCAATGAGTGAGGTCTTTTTTCAGTGCTAGTATTTATTCATGATGAAAGATAATATGTTAAATGAAGATGCAAGGAGTAAAAAATAGGGTGTTTATATTGACAACGCTTATATGACTATTGGCAGCCCAAAGATAATGACAGTCTAAAATATGACTATTGGCAGCCCGATCGTTACTGGTAGTCGAAAAATTAAATTTTTAAATAAACATTTTTAGAAAAAGTGTTCAACATGAAAGTTGTATATCTCGATGAGATCTACAACTTTTATGTTGAACATTTTTTCAAAAAAATGTCATATAATAGGTCTATTTTCAAAAGACGCGGAACCCGGGCGGAACTCGCATAGTTCTGCCCGAGTTTCGCGCCTTTTAAAAATATGCTTGCTATATTGCATTTTTAGAAAAAGTGTTCAACATGAAAGTTGCAGATCTCGTCGAGATCTGCGACGAGATCTGCAACTTTCATGTTGAACACTTTTTCTAAAAATGTCATATAGTAGACCTATTTTCAAAAGACGTGTGTTCCGCATTTTGGTCTGCTATTAATGATCATATTATGTGTGCTTTTTATTATTTTGTTGAGCTGTCAATACTCAAAGCTGGGTTGCCAATATAAATGCCCAAAAAATAAGAGACTTCTTTGCACTCACACTTATATGACTGTGGAAGGGAATATAAGTAGAAGAACTCAAACTGGTGATCCACATGACAAGTCAAACAAATGATTTGGCCATCAAGTGTCATTAGGCAACCTTGGACATATAAATTGTCTGTGTAAGTTCAAAAGAGAATAAGGTGATGGCTAAGGTTATGAAAACAAAAGAGAATAATGAGCTTGGTGGGCCATTTTTTCTCCAATCTTTTGAATTTGAGCATGTTGCTCCCCTCGATGTAGGCTACAAGACGATCGTCTGGACTTGGTGTATGGCCCCTTATGTCTTTATTTTGTTAGGGTTGTCCCTTGTCTTTTACTTGTATATCCACCTTATCGTGAATTTGCACTCATATTTGTGTGCCTTTAGATTTCTTCTAGAGAGGAGTGTATGCTAACAATTGTGAATGGTTGATCTTAATCTCTAGAACTCTTCTAGATATAATCTTCTATCATGTAATGACAAAAGATCTTGTGTGCGCCAAAGCATGACATTTTTCTCTTCAAATTTATGGGGTTTTCACATGATGAATGGGGTAGTGGTGGATCATTTGGTTTACTCAGAGGGGTGGACTTGTTTTAATGTTTGTTTTGCTTCCACTTATTATCTGAAGTTCGCCAAAACCCTTCAAAGTGGTATTAGATAAATGTTATCTAGAATTGTGCAAACCAAATAGAGAAGAGTTCAAGCACTATGTTAATCACATCATCCAACTGAAATGTGCATTCTGAAAAAGGTCATATGACAAGTTTGGTAATGAGATCAAAACATTTTTCATCACATAGACAAAGAGGTGAATTTAATGATGCGGCTCAAGTTAAATTGGCTATGAGAGAAAGAAGGGCAAGATGCAGCCACAACAACAGCATGTCAGACCTTCATATGCATAAGCTAGTCTAATTTGAAGTTGTTATTTGTATCGATTTACATGTTGGGATTCAGATACAGAAAAACACGCTTTTTTTTGTCCGGGCGTGCGTTTTTTGACCCGGATGCGCGTTTTTTGGCCTGGGCGCGCATTTTTCGCCCATGGGCGCACTTTCGCCCGGACGCGCGTTTTTTCGCCTGGGGCGCGTTTTTCTCCCGGGGCGTGTTTTTTGCCCGACGCTAGTATTTTTCGCCCGATGCAAGTATTTTTCGCCAGACACAAGTATTTTTCGTCGGGGCACCCGTTTTCACCCGGGCGGGCCTATTTTGCCTGGACGCCCGTTTTTCGCCCATGCACGCATTTTTTCTCCCGGGCGCGCGTTTTGTCGCCCGAGCGCCCGTTATTTCGCCCGGGCGCGCGTTGTTCGCTCGGGCGCCCGTTGTTCGCCCGGGCGCCCGTTGTTCGCCCGGGCGCCCGTTGTTCGCCCGGGCGCCCGTTGTTCGCCCGGGCGCCCGTTGTTCGCCCGGGCGCCCGTTTTTCGCCACCGCGCCCGTTTTTCGCCCGGGCGCGCGTTTTTCGCCAGTTCGCGCATTTTTAGGCCGTGCACGCGTTTTTCTCCCGGGCGCACATTTATTTGCACGGACACACATTTTCTCGCCTGGGCGCCCGTTTTGTCGCCCGGACACACGTCTTTTTTCCCAAGCACACGTTTTGTCGTCTTTGCACATTTTTTGCGCCCGGGCACGTATTTTTTTTCGGACACGCTTTTATACCCGAGTGCACATTTTTTTGTCTGGATGCACATTTATTATAATATATGTGAAAAAATATTAATTTATTTATAATATTTTTCAATTCTTAAATTGAATTTTATTTAACAAACGAAGAAAAAAGTTGATCAATTTCTCAATATTCACTAATATTGTTTATTAGGCAAACACTGTAATTAGAATTAGTCACTAATATTCATTTCTACAGTATTCACCAATATTCAATTCCAAATCTATCAAAACAAACGGGCCCTAAAGGTTTTCTTCAAAATATAAAATGAGGCTTTTGCTAAAATGAAGCTTTTGTTAGAAATTTCTTAATAGGTAAGAATTTTCGTCTATCTTTATGTTAGGAAACAACATTAATTGGGGAAATAATTAAAAACCTACAGTTATTTACTTTGATCATACCCTTCATCAATTAGTGATGTGATCATTCTAGCAACAACTTGATATCAAAGCGCGGTGTCATGGGAGATTCGGCTGATTGACCTGAGCAAGTATAGGAGCTCATGCAGAAGATGAATGCCGACCAAACAACCAACCTCACGATGAGCCTTACAACTGGCGAAGCCAGGATCCAAGGGTTGTTCAATATGGTATATATAAGGCCTTTTGTACACATGACCTATATCAAGTCCTATGACTGTTAATGTTTTTACCACCACCAACAAGACAATAAGGGTTAATGCAACAACAAAGGGGAATTACCGAGTTTTGATGGGGAACCTAACACTCGAACGGTAGCTCAATGAGCTCATGAACATTTGCCGGTGGAATTATGAAATTCACTGCCGAGTTCAGGCAACTAAAATATGATCTTTAAGACTCTTATGGGTTTGAAATCAAATTTATTGCACATATACTATTGAGGAGCTATAATAGGGCAAAGGGGACAAACCCACGAACACTAGGTTGGAACAAGAAAGTGCCCATTATGACAGTAGAGGATTTTCAGCTATGCTAAGCCATGTTTTGTCCTATTTGATGTGAAGGAATCCCTATGGGGATGGCTGATTCCATGTGGGTAATTCTTTATCAATCAACAAACACCTTGGATGGAATGGACTGAAGTTGTACCCTTCCATTTGGTGGGCGACACACAACTTATATGTCCTACTAGAAGGACACCCGAGGAGGATTTCTAACATCCTCTTTGGTCCACCTTTGTGCAAAAGTGCTTTGGGTGTGCTGATCAACCATGCCAAATTCCACGAAGGAGTACTTAAGAAAATCCTAGAACTTGTCAGCCCATGCCCTATCCATTAGACTAGGGCTCCGTTTAGGGGGACTTATTTACATTGGTCAAGCAGTTACGACCGCATGAACCGGATCTTAATTCCCCCAAACGGAGCCTGGATCAACATGTGTCAATGTTTATTTCATATCTGTAAGAACACTTGTGCGTAGAGATTGGGTTCTACAAACCCACTAATCTTATTACAACTGTGTCATACCTGAATTTTGACCGTTGTTTTTAGATGGATCTGGTGACCCAGTGGCGAGATTCTGGTCAAGGAAACAAGTGTTTCATGAATAAAACTGGTTCTATGCCATCCTCACAGTAAACTGTCTAGAGTGACTAAATTGGACAACCATCAATCTTCAAGAACTCCCCCGACTCGTGGGTTAAGCTTTAATTGTGACGAACCTTTCACCTCAAATCATCGATGCAAGAAGTTATTTTGGTTGAAATAGAAGACGTCGAAGTCGAAAAATTGAACCAAAGATATTTTTAGACGCTATTACATAAGTTTACAATGTGCAAACCATGTAATTAAATTTGAGGTGTGATCTGTGACCATCCTATTGGGCACTCATCAACTCTGATACCACAACTTTATCGTCAAACATGCCGAAAAAGAATAAAATTGCTCATCAGGCGCAAGTAGCAATGGTGAAGGATCAGAATGTTCATAGCTCAGAGCATTTGTGAAAGAGTGTAATGTGACAGACAAAAAAATCATCCCTCGAATGTCTGACATAGTATTCCTTTGGAGGGACAAAAAAACATTTGAGATGTCATGACAATGACATTGGATCAACCATTTGGCTCTGTTTGCACGGTGCTGGCGATTGTAAACGCATGGGTTAAACCGTCATTCGTTAAGGATCACCTAACAAACATCATCCGTTTGAACATAAAAGTGTATGAAGTTTTTTAGATGGACGTTAACAAATGACAATTTAACCCCATGTTCATGACCCCCACCACCGTGCCAAACGGAGCCAAAAATGGCAGAGTAAACTATGTAAGGGTCAACCAAAGTTTCAGCATCTAAAAATGCAAACCCAGCCTCATGACATGATATTGGCTTTTGTTTAATATGCATGCTACTTATTAAATAAAAATTATGTTGTATTCAGAGGCCGGTGAGAATGCTCAACCATTTTGCTTTGCGGTTGATATGACTCTCGTGATCATAATGCACACACTAAATCCTCAATCTAATACATGTGAACGTTCAATTTATTAAGGTTGTTAGGATCGAGATCCTAGATGAGATTGTTTCGAGGTTGGATCGGATCAGATGGTAGGATTGAATCGATGACCGCTTACGAAATTTGGATCTGTTTACAAAATCTGAATTGTAGAATCGTAAGATCCTATGATCTGAATCGCGATCCTGACAACCATGCAATTTACCAGTTGCACGATCAAATCTGTGATTTCTTATCTCCTTTTCAGTCATAGGTATATTATTTTAATGAGGGATTGTTGAAGGGTTAGTGGCGTTGGTGGTCTCAATGTTTTTTTTATGGCAAGGAGTAATTGCATTCATCAATAATCTTAGAGCGGATTAAATCCAGTACAATAGACGGTAAATACAAAGACATAGAAAAAGAAAGCGAAGCAAGCTCATGTTCAATTCAATTGGATAGTTGCCCAGAGAAAATGAAATCAATCGTGAGGATCCCCCGTGCCAATTCCAAAGAATCAGATATAAGTGAACGATCCAACGAGAACGGCACCACCCCAACTGCCGAGTGGGAAATGAAGGTAGATAAGTCTCTCTCAATCAAGCCATCGGGCTAACCAAATTCCAATGCTACCTCAACGGCCAGACGAGCTGCAAGTACCACCGCCAGAGAAGACACACGAATCTCGGGCCACAACACCCGCACAAACCAAAGAAGCCCCCACCCCCCCAAATAGCTTCATCAAAGTTGATCTCTACCACACTCATAGGGGGAGGAATCCAAACAGCTTGTGTAGGAGAAACACGTGGAGGTAAGTCGTCTAGGGGTGAAAGCATTGTCGCACGAATGAAAGCAATCATCTGCGATAGATCCTGAAGAGATCTTTTCCACAACATATGGTTGCGACGCCACCAAAGTGCCTAACAAGCGGTGAAAAAAGGGGGAAAACATCCGAATTCACAGATCCATAAACCCCCCGAAGCCAGTCATACCCAGAGCCCGCATCAGCATGCCAAGCAAAATTAGGGATTCCCAAAGATTCCCAAATCGGAGAGACCAAAGGGCAACAGCCAAAGACATGTTGAAAGTCTGCATCATCGAAACCACGCAACGGTCAACCAACCACATCCAAATAGTGGCATCGGCAAAAAGGTATAAGCCGTCGACAAAATATTAGGAGTCAAGCGCCAAAGAAAACCACGAACCATTGGTTGAACACAAGCGCCCCAAATAAAGAGCCAGGAAGGGGGAAGGGTGGAGGTCGAATCCCCTCTAGCGACGAGAGAACGAAGGGTCAAACGGTAAGCGCTCTTAACAAAAAAGAGAACATTCAGAGAACAGTGCCAAACCCAAGCATCCGCTAGAGGGAACTGTCTAAGAGGAATAGATAAAATGGCATCCAAGTCATCCACACCAAAGAGGGCTCAGAGCACATCAACATCTCATTCACGTCAATCATGCATAAACAGGTCACATACAAACCGTTGTGTATAGCCGAGAGACCGCGTGGAAAATCCAGAAAGAGATTGGTCGGGGTATCCAACGGTCATTCCAAACATCAATAATGGTCCCTGACCCAACAGATAAGATGGTCGAGTCCCCAAAGTGGCCAAGAGAATATTCCCCTTCTGATATTAGCACGCATGAAAAATCCTTGCCACCAAGGTGTTTGGTCTAGTCAACAGACACTAAACCTGCTTAACCAAAACAGCTGAATTGAAGGCCTCAAGATAATGAAATCTCATCCCCTCAGCAGACTTCGCCTCACATAAAGAGCATCATAACTTCCAACAGAAACCATGATGGTGATCGCCACCCCACCAAAACGATGCAAGCAAGGCATCCACCACCGCAATCAGATTTCACGGTAGATGGAAGCATCTCATAACAAAAGTTGGAATCATTGTCTACATTGACTTAATTAAAATCTCACGTCCAACCCACGACAAGAGATTGACCTTCCATCCCTGGATCCTCTTCCAAATCCTATCTTTGATATACATGAAGCATAATAGACGCGACCGGCCAACCGAAGTGGGCACCCACAAATACAAATTATTTTGGGGACAACATTCCACCCCCAGAATAGCAGATTATTCAGTCATAGTCAAATCCGGTGTGGAGGGACAAAATAATCTTGGACTTCTTGTGATTGATCACCAGCCCCGAGACCCGAAAAAATGAATGTCGGATTTATGAGATTGTCATCATAGCCTATCTCTCTACATGAGCAAATATAAGCGTGTCATCTAAAATTTAGAGGTGTGAGACTCGCAGAGCTAAGGGGCAAACCAATACCTTCTCACCAATCTCACCCATTTGTCACGCTCTAAAAGTCGGCTAAGAAACTCTGAACACGTCAAAAACATGTATGAGGAGAGGGGATCACCTTGTCACAAACTGCGACTAGGAAGAAGGGACCCAAACATCTCATTAAAAAGAAATGAGTACGAGTGGAAGAGACACATTGCATAATAAGAGAGACAAACTCAACATTCAACCCCAAGAATACTAAGGCACGAGAATGAAATGGGCACTTAATCTGATCATAGGCCTTAGAAAGGTCAAGCATAAGCGAAAAGCATGACTCTGACTCCCTTGAATTATTAGAATGAAAATGATTGATTTCAAAAGCCACCAAAATATTATATGTAATTAATCGCCCATGAATAAAGCGGATTGAAGCTGAGAAATAATGCAATTCATGAAAGACTGTAACAGATTAGCTATGTACATAGCGGTCACTCGATACACAACATTGCATAGGATATTGAGTCGAAAAGGGCCGAGGTAGTTGGTTTATCACACTTAGAAAGCAACACAATATTTATGTCATGAAATTCCTGAGTGTAGACACATTTTTTGTGAAAATTTAGAATTAAGGTTGTGACCTTAGTCCCCACCGACAACCAATTTTTTTGAAAAAAAAGTTGGAGGGAGGTCATCCGGCCTAGAGGACTTGAGAGGGGACATAGAAAAGAGTAGAGTTTACCTCAACTGGGTAAATGGTTGATAAAAGGTAGCATTCATCTCATTTGAAACCATTCGCTCGCCAGCAAGAATGACATCCTCAAAATCATCGCTTGAGGGGGAAGTAGTAGTGAAGAGCTCCTCAAAGTACGACATAATCAAAGTCTGAATGTCTTCCCGAGTATCCACCTAGTTTTCTAGGCCATCAGAAAGCCAAGAGATGTGATTCTTCCCCCGCCTAGTCAAAGCACATGCATGGAAATAAGAAGTATTCTCCCCCTAACAACCAAGTCGTCTTCCCACGCTGCTTCCACCTCAAATCCTCTGATTAATTAAGATACTTGGTGAAGTCCGCATTGTATTCTCTTTGTCTCACAACGTTGCAGTAACGAGGTCTGATGGATAGCCCTAATCTCCTGTTCAAACTGTCGAATCTCCAGGAGGATACACCCAAACCGCTCATGACTCCAGCCAGCGTGAGACGAGACACAACCTTGCATATCAAGACTCCAATTAAGGTGCAGCTCCAAACTCAAAATATCATGCCACACAACAAATATCATCCCACACAACAGATACCAAATTCCCATACTCAGAAAAATGGGCCCACTAGGCTTTATACTGCATTGGGCGGCGACAACGAAGAAAACCAAGAGAGCCAAAAGTGTAAGAAAAATAGGCTGATGATCTAAGTACACGGACTATAAATGTTGCACCAAGGCTGCTGGGAATATGGCCAACCAAGACGCAGACACACAAAATCGATCATGCCGAGCCCAAACCGTAAAAGGGGCCAGCTGAAGGTTCATCTAAGTATATCAGCCCCTGAAAATCTTTATTTTAAGGATAACTAAATCACCTAGATGGGGGGGGGGGGGGGTTAATAGGTTTCTTAGTCCTCAGTGACTATTTTTGAATCTCTTTTAGTTAGCTGCTTTATTAGTAGATTAAGTTTTGCTTTCAAGACAAGCTACCTGCACAAAAAAAAGCAACACAACAGAGTACACATAGATTTATAGTGGTTCCCCAATCTTTGGGTACATCCACTCTCCTCCCATCTTGCCAACTTCCCGTTGGTCAAGGAACTTATCCAAGACAATGCTCCAAAGAGCTTACACCTCAGATCTCTCAGGATCTCTCAGTTTCCTCCAAGACTTACACCTCAGCCATAAGGGCCTACACTCAGTGATACAAGTATCACCTACCTCAGGCAATTAAGCACTACCACTCAGGCTATAGAGTATAACCATACCTCAGAGCAAACTAGCTCCTACAACTCAGAGAGATTCACTCTCCTACAGCTCAGACAATATTGCCCTACTTCTCAGTGAGTAAAACTCACATACATCAGAGCAAGTTTGCTCCTACCTCTAAGATCCACAAAAGATCCTACAAGATGGAAGTGAGTTATTGAGGTGATTAGACACAAGAGAAATTCTTCTGTGCCAATCTACCTTGACTGAGTTAGACTCAACCCAACTTTGATACCAGGAGTGTTTTCCTGAGTCTACTTTTCTGGACTAAGAACACCTTAGCCCCAACTACTTCACAGCATCAAGTATATTCACTTGAGCTAGAAGTGACTTGCAGAACACTATTCTGCCCCTTTCTGAACTGAACTAAACGCTCAGCCCTCTCCTCTTCACAACAACAATGATGTAGTTGTTTTGGCTTATGCTGGAAGCAACTTGCAGATTAGCTTCTCTACACCTTTCTGAATTGAGACAACTGCTCAGCCCTATCTCCTTCTTCACAGCTCCCCAAAAGAATGTTCTTTAGGATTTTTTGGTTGGATCTGTGAATCACCTGCAGCAAGGGTCAGCCCTAACTGCTATCTCTTTCTAAGTGAATCACCCTGAGCTTGCTAGTTGGTGCAGATGAAGATGACACCAACAATCTTGTTGTTGAAGATGTTGATATCAACAACTAACTTGATATGCCGCTAGACTTGCTTGTCTTGGGCTCTCTCTTCTTCAGCCACACCCACAACAATGATAATTGGGAAGAACTACTGTAACAACTGCTCTTTCTGTAAAAATCTTCTCCTTTTATTTAATGTAACCCAACGGCTCTTTTAGCAGTGGGTCCCACTCCAAAAATGTTGGTTGCATCCTTGCTTTAATGCCTAACTGACGTACAGTAAGCCTGCAGCGCCTTTTGTCATATATTGTGGCTTTACCGCTAACAATTTGAATATGGTTGACTTTTTGACTTGCTGACATCAACACCTGAAGACTTAGTCAAAATTCAAGCATCAATAGAATAGGTGTTGAGTGATTAAGCTTCACTCAATGCCAAAGTACTTAGACAGTTTTGTCTATCTAGGCGTTGACATCGTTGAGTGAGTAAAACTCACTCAACGCTTTTTGCCTTAACACTTTTTGCAGCCTCTTCTGCATGCATGGCGTTGAGAGCGTTGAGTGAACATACTTCACTCAATGCCTTATGCCTTAACCACATTCTGTATTTTAGTCGTTGAGAGCGTTTAGTGAACATGTCTCACTCAACGCTTTCTGCCTTAGCGATTTCCGCTTCTTCAGCATCTTAAGCGTTGATGGCGTTGAGTGAGCATGCCTCACTCAACGCCATCAACGCTTAAGATGCTGAAGAAGCGGAAATCGCTAAGGCAGAAAGCGTTGAGTGAGACATGTTCACTAAACGCTCTCAACGACTAAAATACAGAATGTGGTTAACTCAACACTTTTGCTTTAACTAATTCTGCATCATGGTGTTAAGAGTGTTGAGTGACCACTCCTCACTCAACGCTTTCTGCCTTAGCCAGATTTTCTATTTTAGAAATCAGTTTGAGTTCGACGAACTCAGAACGCAGTTCGACGAACTCTGAGCTCAGCTCGATGAATAAGTAAAAACTAAGTTCGATGAATTTGGAGTTCAGCTTGATGAATAAGTGAAAGCTTAGATCGACGAACTCAAGGCTTAGTTCGATGAACTCTGAAATCAGCTATTCAACAATTTTGAAGCTAAAGTATTGAGTGAGTGATCTACACTCAATGCCTGTGGACTTGGCCACATTCTAAGCTTGCCACTTTATGGCTTTGAATAAATAGGCTTCACTCAGCGCTATACGTCATATGACATTGAGTGAATGATCTTCACTCAAGGCCTGTGGACTTAGACAGTTTTTTGTCTTTCCACCACTTAGGTAAGAACTTACTTGACTTAGCCACTTTGGCTATCTGTCCTCTCATTGCTACTAAGACATCCTACAATCATTAAACTTGAGCACAAGTTAGATCAGCATATGTGTATGCATTGTTTGCTAGGCCTTCTTCAAATTCAGGACATTGTGATCAATGGACCCAACAATCTCCCCCTATTTGAAAAAGTCAAAACCTAAGTCAATGTATACACTAACACACTTATGCTATATATACAAAAAACATTATCACAACATAATTCAGATAAATCATAGATATAACAAATGATGTAGCAGATAAGTTAAAATCATAACAATTGATGGGTCAGACAAATCATAATTATAACAAATGATTGTTCTATTTAATCATATAGGGAATTAATGTTTGTGCAATTAAACAAAGTTTCACATCCCTAAGCCCTGTAAGTAGAACCTGAAACTTTTCAACTTTCAGGTTCCCTTATCATAATCCCACTACTTCTGGATTTCTTTGTCGGTTTGTCTTCTGCTCCAGCTATCTTCTTTCCCTTCTTATTTACTTCATTAGCAGCCTTAGCCTTAGTAGTGTTTTCTTTTCCAGCTTCAGCTTCAGCTTTTTTCCTTCTGTCTCTGAAAATAGCTGAAGGGATTGGGGAAGTATTTAGATGGTTCAACAACATCAGGAGTAAGAAGATTGTCCTTTTTGTTCCTCCAGAAAATGCTTCTTTCTGTGTCCATCTTTTCCATCTTATCCCATTCGGTTTTGCTCTACCATTATCCTCTGTTTGATTTCTTATTCTTGACCGAATCCCAAACAAGTAAGATGATGGATCTGGACTCTAGGCTCCACTGCTCGAAATCAGGTCTTTTCTCCATTTCTTCTTTGTATTTTCTCTTTCTCATCCCGACTTCCTCTTCAGTTTCAGCAGTTTCAACAGTCATTTCTCTTGTCTGTAGTGTTTGGTCTACAGTGGGGATGAAGGAGGGAATTTCAGCAGTAGTGGATTGCACTCCCCACTAATTACCAGCACTATCATAATCTTCTATATACATCTCATACTCTTGATTATCTTGAGCAGGTTCTCTGTTCAAGGTCTCTAGCATTTGAGCAGGAATCATTGAGATATTGTCATATTACACTAGCTCTAATCCTAATGAGCTTCTCACAACATTTGTTGCCCAGACCATGTTTTCAGTATTGATCCTTATGGTTTCTCTTTCCCCCTTTTTAGCTTCTTCAATTAATTTAGTGGTCTGGGAGCTGCTTGCCTTGCTTCTTTCTACTTCCAGGTAATTTACTCCAGCAGTGACATGATTCTTGACTTCCAACATGTGGTCATCAAGCATCTTGGTGCAGGCATCCATCTTTGTGAAGAATTCAGTGTTCTGTTCACTTCTTAGAATTTTATCATTTTCATGAATTGTCACACTATTCTTGGCCTGAGTTGATTTTCTATGATAATAGCAATGTTCTTGCCTAACACATCCAGCTTCTCCATTGTAAAGTCTACAGCTCCAGTATCTCTTGTGAAGAATTTGATTGTTTATCCTTTCAGTGGATTAGGTTCAAATCTTATAGATTTTATCTCAGTTGCCAGATTATTTCTAACATCATTGAGGGCATCATCCACATAATTTTGTAGTGCCCTCCTTTGCTCATCTAGCAGACATTTCAGTTGTGCAAGAAAGAGAGGTGGAATCTGGTTTGTTTGAGCTGATGTGCCTTCATTAGGAACTGCCCTGGCCTCTTCCTTATCATCAGAATCAAGCTCATTTGCATCTAATTCACTTTCTGGAGCATCTGACTCTCTTCCTAACATTGAGGAATCAATGTTAAGAACTTCCTTCTGAGCAGGGAGTTCAGATTGCATCTCCCCCTCAACCCCTACCATGCCCTCCTTGGCATGAAGATCGGCAGCAGTAACTTCTGCTTTAATAGGCTAATTATCCTTGGGTGGTACCTGAAAAGTCTCCCCAACAACTAATGCATCTTGCATTATCTCTTCCGCAAGCTGCTCCCCCTCAGCCATTGCAGACTGTTCCTTAGCGAATGCTATTTCCATAACTTCCTCCAGCAGATGCTACCTATTAGGTATTGTATCCACAACGTACCTGATTTGAAGAAGCCCCTGATCAAGCTAAGGTAAATAGGCAATGTTTTTGACAAATTATTTCAAGTTGTGCTTGCAGTTATTCCACGCTAAGTGCACACCAATGTCAGGGTGCAGTAGGTCAATATACACGGGTCTGCACGACGTAATCCCTCGTTGAGCAGATCAGTGTGTTGGCCTACGTGTACTTTCTCTATTGGAGTGCACTTACTTTCAAGTACAGGGCCGTGTTTATGCAAGAGAAGACAAGGAGCAAGGATGGGTCAAGGAGCACATCATGGGTGGAGAGACGAAAATTCGTCTAAGTATAATTCGACGAGAATCACTAGTGATTCTCGCCGAATCGTCGAGAATCATTAGTGATTCTCGCCGACTCTTTCCGGCTGCCTCAAAACGGTGCTAAGTAAGATTCGGCGAGAATCACTAGTGATTCTCGCCGAACCCATCGCTGAGCAGATCATGAATACCAAGTAACTTTCGTTGAGAATCAACAAGTGATTCGGCGAGAATCACTAGTGATTCTCGCCGATTTTTACTTAGCGAATTCTCTGGAAGCTCCTGAACCAGATTCTGCCGCTGTCAATGTTCTGGACCGGGATTTAGGGATTCTTCTTGTGGGTCCCACAACGGTCATTTTGAAAGCGTCTACAGTATATATATACGGGTATTTTGAACGGAATACACAGACAGAAAAGAAGCCGAGCACGATCTAACCCTAAAATCGCGAAACTGCTCCGCCTCCTCCGTCGCCGCTCGCGCTAGTTGGTCGCCGCTGTTGATCGCGTTTCTTCCCGATCTCCGGCGACAGAAGCTTAGCCAAGCTTAGTGTCTCACGCGTCTATCCAGAGATCCCTTGTCTCTCGATTTGTTGATCGGGAAAAACTTCCCCGTCTGAATCGATCGAGACGACCGATCCTCGTGTGACCGTTGGTAGACCTAGCTAGCTTCGCTACGAAGTTTGGATCTCTAAAGAACAGCAGTCGCACATCGTCGTCGCCGCCGATCCCGTGAACCTAGCCGCCGCCCTCCTTGCCACCGCCGGTTCCGGGGAGATCCTCTCCAAGAGAGACCAAGGTTGTGGACTCTTCGTAGACTTCAAGATCACGTCGTCAACGAAGAGGGACACCGTAGTCTCCACACGTACAATTTAAATTCCGCAAAAGCGCTGCTCGTCACCCATTCCCCCCCCATAGGTGAACATAGTTGACATTAGGTGAACTTTCAAGTGGTATCAGAGCGAGGTTACTCATCAAAAAGGTTAACACCTTGAGTTGAATCCTGCCCCTAGTGTCAAGAAGAAGACAAACATCTACTATGGACGGGCTCAAGTACACATGCAAGATCCCAGTGTGCACCAGGCTCAACTTTCCTATCTGGAAGGAAATGATCAGGTTCTACATGGAAGCAGTTGATCCTCGTCTCTTCATGATCGTGGAGGAGGGACCTTATGTCCCCAATAAGGCATCCACCATTGATCCTACCCAGAAAGTGCCAAAGAAACTTTCTGAAATGGACAAGGACGAGATGGTGCTAGTAGGACTTGACAAGAAGGCGCGAAACATTCTAGTCAGCGCGGTTGATGACTCAATGATGCAAAACTTCAGCAACTGCAGGACAGCACAGGAGATCTGGCAGTGCCTGATCATCCTAATGGAGGGCACGGATGAAGTGAGGGATGATCGGAGATCCCTCCTGAACCAGAAATATGAGGCCTTCAGACAAGGGCCTAAGGAAGAGATCGGAGTCACCTACGAGAACTTCCTCAAGATTGTCAACGCCCTCAAAGGATACGGAAGAGTGTTCACCAATGGTGAACTCAATGATAAATTCCTTAGGTCCCTTACTAAGGAATGAGACACAAAGATCTGCGCCATCCGAGAGTTTGGCAGACTAGCTGAAACAGACCCGCAAATCCTGTTTGGGAAGCTGATGTCCTATGAGCTTCAGCTGAACACCAGGAAAGCAGAAGAAGAAGCAGAGAAGGCTGCAGCCAAAGAAAAGACTGTGGCTCTAAAAGCCAGTCACTCCAGAAAAGGCAAGGGTGCGGTTTCATACCGTGCCAGGAAAAAGGATGAGGAGGAGGACTCCGAGCCATGCTCCTCCAGCTCAGAGCTGTCGGAGGAGGATTTCTCCCTCATCACTCGAGAGTTCAAGAAGTTCCTCAAGATGAGGAATCAAAGAAAGAGAGACGGCTCCTCCTCCAGGCATCAGAAGAAAAATTATTCTTCTGACAGGTATGCTTCTAGACCGAACAAACATCGCTCCTCTGACATTATTTGCTTTGGATGCAATAAGCCAGGACACGTCGTGGCCGACTGCTATCAAGGCAAGAGAGAAAAAGGGAAAGAAGAGGAGCACAAATCTTCGAGAGATAAGAAGAAAGAGCGGAGCTACATCGCCAAAAGGCCAAAGACACTGAGTGAGTCTGATTCCTCAGACTCCAGTGATGATGAGGAAGCCTACTTCGGGCTGGTGGGTCGCTCCGACTCAGAAGGAGAATGCCCCCCGTTTACTGGGAAGGTAAAAGCTCACACCCCTCTCTCCGACTCCGACTCTGATCCTGAGTCTCAGGATGATGAACCAGAGGATAGTCTTTCGGCCCGTGAAGCTGAGCTCCGCGAGAAGTATGAGCTTCTGCTCAACACTTTCGAGGAGTGCCGAAAGAGATTGAAGGTTGAGAAAAAGGAAGTAAAATTCCTTAAGGGTGAGTGCGTTTCCCTAAGGGAAGAGGTCACCAGTTTGATCTCTCTCCGACAGGAGCACATTGACCTAACCTCAAAGCATTCAGAGTCTCTAAAGCTCCTTGATCTTAAGCAGGAGGAAGTCGACAAGTTGGAAGAACAACTTGCGGCAGAAAGGATGATCGTCAAGAGCTTCTCTATGCCAAAAATAGTTCTTCCAGTTGTTGATACCTTCTCTGCTCAGGCCAAAGGAGCTGGCTTGGGGCATGTAGGGGCATCTGGTTCCTCCTCCAGGAGAAACAGGAACCATAGGAAGAATAAGGCCGCCAAGAAGGCCTCTGCTGATGAAAAGGGAAAGGCTCCGCTTAGTCCTGTTGCGTTCAGAAAGCCTGACTTTCCTTGCAACCAACATGACTTTGAGTCAACATTTGGCCATCATTTCCGGCCCTCGGTTGCAAAGCCAAAGAGCCGATATGACGGTTGGACCTTTCCCCGGAACTTCGGTGAGAGTGCCTTCAAGGCACCTTATGAGGAAATCCACATGAGAAATTATGGTCCGTTCTCTAGCGACCATAATGGAAAGCAGGCACCAAAAGCCAAGCCTGTTATACAGAAGGTGACGAAGTCATGTGACTGCTGTCACCATGAGGCCTCCCCCTCCAGATCCAAGGCCCCAGCTATACCCACCGTTCCCAGGGTAAGGCAGGAGCCTAGGAAGAGGTACAACAGATTCGACTGTTGGTGCTGTGGCAAAGTCGGTCACTTTGCCGTGGATTGTTGGTTTAATCCAAGGTATTACGAGACTCCCCATGTTAGCAATGCGAGGCCGACCACTCGTAGGGTTAACCAACTGAGGGGGAGTGTGCTAACCAGGAATCTAGGACCCAAGTTCGATTGGGTTCCTAAGGCAAATTAATTTTGTTTTGCAGGAATGTCCAAAGGCCACCAAAATGCCGATCTGGTATTTGGACAGTGGATGCTCCCGGCATATGACTGGGACAAGAAGCCTGCTGCGTGATTACACTCCAATCGAGAATGGACCCAAAGTCATCTTTGCAGGGTCAGATCAAGGAGTCACCAGAGGTTACGGTATGATTTCCAACGGTATAATCTCTATCACCGACGTGGCTTATGTTGAAGGGTTAAACCATAACCTGATCAGTGTAAGTCAGTTATGTGACAAAGGTTATGACGTTAAGTTCTGCAAGGATAAATGTCTGATAATTTCACGTACCTTTTCTGAGACGGTATTATCAGGCATTAGGAGCAGAAATATCTTCTGGTTAGATTTTCTCAGTTTAGATTCATCTACCCCCGTATGCCTTGTGGCAACAGGCAGTGCATCTCTTTGTGAACAATGACACAAGAGATTGACACATATTAATTTCAAGACAATTAGTATGCTGTTTTCTAAGAACTTAGTAAGGGATGCTCCCAGTATCAAGTGCATCAAAGATAGCCCCTGTCCTGCATGCGAGATGGGCAAACAAACTCGGGCTACCTTTAAGAGCATTGCAGACAAAGACTCTTCCCGATGTCTTTACCTTTTACATATGGACTTGTTTGGTCCAATGCAAGTTCATAGCTTGGGAGGCAAGTCCTATACGCTAGTGATAGTTGATGATCATTCTCGGTTTACATGGGTGTTCTTTTTGAAACGAAAGTCAGATACGTTTGACATCTTCACTAGTTTTGTCAAGCAGGTTCAGAACGAATTTAACTGCTCAGTGGTCAAAATCAGAAGTGACCATGGAACAGAATTCGAGTCTGGTGCTATGACAGAATTTTGTGAAGAACAAGGTATCTTTCATGAGTTTTCCTCCCCGCGCACTCCTCAGCAAAATGGAGTTGCGGAGAGGAGAAATAGAACTCTCATTGAAGCCTGCACGACAATGTTGAAAGACGCTTCTCTCCCGGAATACTTCTGGGCAGAGGCTGTCAATACAGCTTGTCATGTACAAAACCGAGCATTGATCAACAAGCATCATCGTAAGACGCCTTACGAGCTACTGAAAGGCAGGAAACCAACCATGTCCTACTTGAGGATTTTTGGTTGCAGATGCTACGTACTGAATAATGGGAAGTACCCACGTACTAAATTTGGTGAAAAATGCTTCGAAGGCATATTCATGGGATATAGTTCCCACAGTCGGGCATATAGGGTCTTCAATAAGAAAACCCTAGTGGTAGAAGAATCAATAAATGTTGTATTTGATGAAGGAAGTTTGCTTAACAGCAATTCTTCCAGTGATATTCTTGAAGATGCAGGTGCACGACTTGAACAGCTGAGTCTGGATGAGACCGCTAAAGATGACACTCCTAAGTACGTCAAAGTTTCCACCTCCACGTCATCTGAAAATGTTGAAGATCAAAATGGAACAAATCTCTTGGAAGAAAGAGAAGCCCAAGAAGTAGTTGAAGCTCCAGACGCCAGACTTCTAGAGCTCCGACACGTGAGGGATCATCCTAGAGATCAGATCATCGGAGATCCTCGTGTCGGTGTCAGAACTCGAAGAGGTACCATTAACGAAGTATTGCATCTTAGCTTCCTGTCACAGGTTGAGCCAAAGAAGTTCGACGAGGCGAACAAGGATGCAGCATGGATTCTGGCCATGCAAGATGAACTACATCAATTCGAACGTTGCAACGTTTGGACGCTAGTTCCCAGACCATACAAGCAGAATGTGATTGGCACCAAGTGGATATTCAGAAACAAGCTGGATGAACATGGTGTCATCATAAAGAACAAGGCAAGGCTGGTGGCTCAAGGTTACAGACAGGAGGAGGGGATTGACTTCGACCAGACCTTCGCACCAATAGCAAGGCTCGAGGCAATCAGATTGTTCCTGGCGTATGCTTCGCACAAAGGATTCACAGTTTATCAAATGGATGTGAAATCAGCATTCCTGAACGGAGACCTGAAAGAGGAAGTATACGTCGCTCAACCCCCAGGTTTTGTCGATCCTACTTTTCCCAATCATGTCTATTTTCTTAATAAAGCTTTATATGGGTTAAAATAAGCTCCACGAGCTTGGTATGAGACTTTATCTAGTTTTCTTCTTGAGAACAAGTTCTCTAGAGGTAAAATAGATAAAACATTGTTTCTCAGGGAAGTCAAAGGCAAGATTTTGCTGGTGCAAATCTATGTCGATGACATAATATTCGGCTCAACGGACAACAATCTTTGCAAAAAGTTTTCTAAACTTATGCAAGGAAAGTTTGAAATGAGCAGTATGGGAGAGCTCAAGTATTTCTTGGGACTTCAAGTGAAACAGTCTGAGGATAGCATCTTCATCTCTCAGACGAAGTTCATAAATGAACTCCTTAAGAAATTCGGTATGGAGAGTGCAACCTCTATGAGGACTCCAATGGGATCCACTATGTCTCTGGATAAGGATGAGAAAGGTAAACCTTTCGATGAAACCAAATACAGAAGCATCATTGGATCCCTGCTCTATCTTACTGCCAGTAGACCGGATATCATGTTCTCCACATGTGTCTGTGCCAGATATCAGGTGAACACTAAGGAATCTCACTATGTCGCTGCAAAGCGAATTCTAAGATACCTTAAAGGTACTCCCAATCTTGACTTGTGGTACCCGAGAAACAATGATGTCGAGCTAATAGGTTTTTCAGATGCTGATTTTGCAGGGAGTAGGGATGACAGGAAAAGCACTTCCGAGACGTGTCAATTCCTCGGAAGAAGGCTTATCTCATGGAACAGCAAGAAGCAGAATTGTGTAGCTACCTCCACAGCAGAGTCTGAGTACATCTCGGCAGGCAGCTGTTGCGCACAGCTCCTATGGATCAGAAACCAGTTAGCTGACTACGACCTTCAGTTCAAGGAAATACCAATGTACTGCGACTCCTCCAGTGCAATTGCAATTGCCAACAACCCGGTATCGCACAGCAGAACGAAGCATATTGAAGTGCGATACCACTTCATTCGGGAGCACGTGGAGAACAAGGACATTTCTCTCTGTTATGTCCCGACGGACAAGCAGATTGCAGACATATTCACAAAGCCCTTAGACGAAGCCAAGTTCAGTCTCTTCAAAACTGAATTGGGTATGCTCAATTATGAAGAATGAAGACTGCAGAAGCTCCAGGATCATGCATCTAGAGGGAGCCTCTGCAAGGTACTCAAGTTAAGCACAGGCGCAAGAACTGAGGGGGAGCAAGGGGTCAAATGCTACAGATCCCGATTTGCAGAAGCCGAAAAGGGGGAGATTACCCTCTCGGCTAAGGCTAAGGTGGCTCCAAGCTTGCTCCCAAGAAATTGGTATTGGTAATGAATAACTCACTCAACTCAATTTCAGGTTTATGATTTTCATTCCTATACGCTTTATTCACCTTAGCTTGTAGGGTTTAGGCTTCTTCAAATAGGGGGAGATTGTTGGGTATTGTATCCACAACGTACCTGATTTGAAGAAGCCTCTGATCAAGCTAAGGTAAATAGGCAATGTTTTTGACAAATTATTTCAAGTTGTGCTTGCAGTTATTCCACGCTAAGTGCACACCAATGTTAGGGTGTAGTAGGTCAATATACACGGGTCTGCACGACGTAATCCCTCGTTGAGCAGATCAGTGTGTTGGCCTACGTGTACTCTCTCTATTGGAGTGCACTTACTTTCAAGTACAGGGCCGTGTTTATGCAAGAGAAGACAAGAAGCAAGGATGAGTCAAGGAGCACATCATGGGTGGAAAGACGAAAATTCGTCTAAGTATAATTCGACGAGAATCACTAGTGATTCTCGCCGAATCGTCGAGAATCATTAGTGATTCTCGCCGACTCTTTCCGGCTGCCTCAAAACGGTGCCAAGTAAGATTCGGCGAGAATCACTAGTGATTCTCGCCGAACCCATCGCTGAGCAGATCATGAATACCAAGTAACTTTCGTTGAGAATCAACAAGTGATTCGGCGAGAATCATTAGTGATTCTCGACAAATCGTCGAGAATCACTAACTGATTCTCGCCGATTTGTCGAGAATCACCTGCGATTCTCGCCGATTTTTACTTAGCGAATTCTCTGGAAGCTCCTGAACCGGATTCTGCCGCTGTCAATGTTCTGGACCGGGATTTAGGGATTCTTCTTGTGGGTCCCACAACGGTCATTTTGAAAGCGTCTACAGTATATATATACGGGTATTTTGAACGGAATACACAGACAGAAAAGAAGCCGAGCACGATCTAACCCTAAAATCGCAAAACTGCTCCGCCACCTCCGTCGCCGCTCGCGCTAGTTGGTCCCCGCTGTTGATCGCGTTTCTTCCCGATCTCCGGCGACAGAAGCTTAGCCAAGCTTAGTGTCTCACGCGTCTATCCAGAGATCCCTTGTCTCTCGATTTGTTGATCGGGAAAAACTTCCCCATCTGAATCGATCGAGACGACTGATCCTCGTGTGACCGTTGGTAGACCTAGCTAGCTTCGCTACGAAGTTTGGATCTCTAAAGAACAGCAGACGCACATCGTCGTCGCCGCCGATCCCGTGAACCTAGCCGCCGCCCTCCTTGCCACCGCCGGTTCCGGGGAGATCCTCTCCAAGAGAGACCAAGGTTGTGGACTCTTCGTAGACTTCAAGATCACGTTGTCAACGAAGAGGGACACCGTAGTCTCCACACGTACAATTTAAATTCCGCAAAAGCGCTGCTCGTCACCCATTCCCCCCCCATAGGTGAACATAGTTGACACTGGGTGAACTTTCACTACCCCTCACTCTGAGGGCTGGAAACTTTGGTATCATCAAGTGTAGGCAGGTGATCATCTATATCAACATGCCTGGAAGCATCTTCCTTCATTTCTGCAGAGATCTTGTTGGTTCCTTCTTTTACAACAATTTCAGCCAACTCATTAGCAGGCTCATCATCTTCAGGGACAATATCTGACTTTGGTCTGCTTACACGACTAAGAGGGGTAAGATCAGAAGAGGCTCATACCTGAATATTCATGTCCCTCCTGGACTCTTCAACAGATGATGATGGTTCTGGATTGTGAGGCTCTTCCTTCTTAGATGAGATGCTAGAGGAGCAGGGCTCGGTAGCAACAATCTTTTTTCATTTCTTCTCAGCAACCACCATCCCATCTCTCAAGCATCCTGATATCCATTTTTCTCATGCGATGAATCTTTGCCCCAAGCTCCAGATTCAGAATTTCTGGGACTGTTTCTCTCAGATATAGTGATAGGATTCTCCCCAAATTTGGTTTGGCCATGTAATCCATTATTCTTTCAAACACCACTCTTCCCCAATCAGTTCTTTTGGACACTATGACCCTTGCTAAAAGTCTTATTTTCAAGGCCAGTTAAACACCTAGGGGGGGGGGGGGTGGATAGGTTTTTGTATCTATTTGATTTTTCCAACTTTTTTGCAGATTTCTGTAGTTAGTGATTAAGTTAGTTTTTTGCTTTCAAGATCAATCACAGACGACACAGTAATTTATAGTGGTTCCCCAATTTTAGGTACATCCACTGTCCACTACTTGAAAAAATGAGCATTAGCTACACCTTTTTTACCATGGTTCAAAATCGTGGCTAATACCTTAGTATTAGCCATGATCGCAAAACTGTGGTTAATATTTAGATTTTAGCCACAGTTATAAAAAGCATGGCTAATACCTTGATATTAGCCATGAAAAGCAAAAAAGTGTGGCTAATATTTACTATTAACTATCACCAAAAAAAGTTAAAACCGACGGCTCACTCCCCTGCCCTAATCTATCGCTCCCTTGCTCCCGCGCCGCTGGACGCTCACTCATCTTCTCCCTAATAGCTACCCCGTAATGCTGAGCTCTCACATCCTTTCATAATGTTAGAAGGCAGGCATGGCGGTAAGGAGTCTAATTCCTCTCTATATGCTGAGGGTCTCGATTTTCCATGGTGGATGGAGCAGTTGAAAGATGAAAATCTCCTCGGCATCTTATTACCTGCGTTCCTCTGGGCATTTCCGATCAAATCCGCAAGCCTGATTACAGCAACTCCTATCAAAACCCGACGAATCGACGATTACCGGCGACACACGACTCTATTGCGGAGATTCTTGCAGCCAGTGCCCTCCTCGGTTCTGACGATTGCCGGCTTACAGTTCTTCATTTTCTCCTTTGATTTGCATTATTACCTGCTTTAACTATAGGGATTCATCTGCAGAACTACTCATGGCTATTTACTCAGGTTTTGTGCTAGAGAGAGTTGTGGATCGTTGCTTGTGGGTAGACCATGAGATACAGCTTCCGCCAAGCAAAAACAAATATCCACTAGTGCTTTTTCAATCATCAGGGCTGCCTCTCCAGTCAGCTTCAAATATCCTACAAGATCTCCTTCTTCTTTCTTTCTTTCATAGAGAACCCCAAATTTTTTTGTTCCCCGAGGATTCATTTTGCGGCATTCAAGTGTCGCTTGGAACGGAAACGAAACACGCCACAAGATTTACTGAGTGTTCAATATCTGGTCGTGTATTCATTAAGTGGATTAATGAGTCAGTTAACCATCTATAGTCGTCTCCATCTGCTTTCTCTTTCTCGTCTTTTTATTTCTCCAGTTTTTTGTTGGCATCTAGAGGGGTGAGAGTGAAATTACAGTCCTCCATACTAATTTTTTGTAATAAGTCGCCGACATACTTTTATTGAGATAAGAAGATGAAATCTGGAATCTAATAGTACTTCATACCCAATAAAACTTCAATGGACCGAGATCTGTCATCTCATATTTAAGCTTCATGTTGTTTATGATTTTTTTAATCAGTTGTATGGATGTCCCTGTGACTATCAAATCATCTACATAGATACATACTATTACAAAACCTTGGTCGTTGTGCTTGGTGTAGAGGGATGGTTCCACTTGAGATTTTAGGAATGCTTCACTTGAGAGGTATTCATCAATGTTAGAATTCCAGCCTGTTTGAGACTGTAAAGTGCCTTCTTTATTGCTCAGATTTTACATCAAGCTGGTAAATTGGTAGTTGGAATTGAGCTGCATACGTGATGATTCTTATTGACTCCATTCTGGCGACCGGTGCAGAGGTTTTTTGTAGTCTTTGACAGGCTTTTGTGCATATCCTTTAGCCAATATGTGTGCCTTGTGTTTGATAATATGAACAAATTCATCGATTTTGATCTTATAGACCCATTTCAAACTGATTGCTTTTTAGTTGGGTGGCCGATCCGTGAGCTCTCATGTCTATTTTTTTCCAACCATTCTAATTTCCCATCCATAGCTTCTTTACATACTTCCTTGTTTGCAGCTTATTCATAAGTGGATGGTGAGTTGGTAAATAAAGCAATGTGGCATTTGTGATAAATTTCTGCTAGATTCATTGTCTTTGTGGGTGATGATGACTCAAAATTTGAGTGTGAATCTGATGCTGGAGTGATATGAGAGTCTCCTAATTCAGTTTGGATGAGGCTTGAAGGAATACTTCTGTGCTCAACCGCTGAAATGGGAGATGAAGTTGGGGTTTCTCCATCAGTGTCCCAATCCCATGATTGACACTCATTGAACACTGCATCTCTTGAGATGGTGAGCTGTTTTTTACTTCTCTTTTGATCAAATTCATGAATATAAGGTCTTGCTGGTCATAGAATGTGTTCTTTGTGCTTCTTAGTTTTCTCTGTCTAAAACAAATGTGAAAAGTTATAAAAGAAAATAAGGAGCTTGATCTTTCCGCCCACAATGTGTGGTGCAGAAGTTGATGTGTTGGTTTAAAGGTGTTCTTCGCATTTGAGAGGGGAAGAGATGGAGGCGACAAGAGAAATGTATGTCTTATCTTCTCTCTTGCCACAAAGTTAATGTAGACTTTTTTTAAAGACATTATTATTATTCCAGTAAAATTAAATATTAAGCTTTTCTGTTCAAGAGTTGATTGAGCTTTAAAATTCTAAGATCTTGTTAACCTAAATATATTATGTTTCAAAACAGTCACAAACACTGATTTTGATTTGTTTAAAAAGGTCCATCATGTTCTTGACTTGAACAATCCGGAAGGATTTCTCTAGCCTTAACTTGGATGGGCAATGCAGTGCAGATTTGTTCCCATCTACCAGTCACTACAGAAATGGTGCCTCTTTCCTCAATTTTCTCTTTTTTACCATCCCCTAAGATGACATCTGATTGATACTACTGACTTATATTGTATAGTGCAAAAAAAGTACCACTGAAGGTATACCTTTTATATTTTTTAAAACGCTGCAACAGGTTGAACCTATTTTGAACGTCGTGACTTATATTGTATATTTTGTTAGTTATCTGGCTTTTGTGAGCACTATTTGTAATTCATTTTTGTTCAAAAACAATGTAATTTAGTCCGTCTTTGAATTTCTTACAATTACTAATGCTCAAAATGTAAAGTGTTATTAGGATTTATTGTTCTAAAATAACTTAACTTGAGCTCAAATGATCAAAATGGCATTATTTTTAAGCTGGCATATTTATTTGACATGATTCACGTGTTATATATATATGTACATATATGGTGACATTTTGTGTGTTGGTGTAGGGATACAATGAAGCGCAGCTGAAAGAGTGCTTGGAAGAGTACGCAGCCTTGAACGTATGGCAAATGTAAAGTGTTATTCCTTTGTTGGTGGTTTTTATCTACTCTGAACGACCTAAAGAAACTTCTGCAAACTAATTTGAAATGAACATGGTAACAGTTTGCACATATTTTTGATTACAGAACTCAATGGTTGAATTTTCTTATTATGCAGCTTATGTGCAACTACTACTCCTTACGACAAGATGGCTCCACAACATTTATGCGGTCTTGGGCCTTCCAGGTACTTCTACACCCCCTTTCCATTTAGGATTCCGGAATGAGTTGAGCTCGGGCAAGATAGCTTTAGCGCAAAATTTGTTTCATTCTGAGTCATGTTTTTGTTGACTTGAATTTGGCGATTTCAAGTTGACTTGCGGCAATATAATCGATCAGAAGTATCATGTAAATTTAAACTTCAAATTGAAAACAATGATAAACACAGCAGTGAAAAACGCCCAAAACAACGGAACCAAAATCATTTTGCATTTAGAAAATAGTCGTCTTACTTTCCATTTCTTGAATTTTTATTGTGATTCAGGGATCCATGGATGGTGAGAAGTGGACCAACCTTGTAGAGCATGAGAATGACCATACAATATGCAGGCCAGGTCAGTTTGCATCATGGCCTGTGCTTGGCCTAAACTCACTGCTTCCCTTCAGGATCTTTTGAGTCGTTCTAACCGGCGCAACAACAGGTGAATCGAATACCTGGAACCTGTGCAACTGCTTCATAGAGTTCTATGGATACTTCCTGTGAGCTCAATGGTGACCAATCAGCCTCAATTTCTGTAGATTTGCTATTTGTTATGAATCATTGTAATATTTATATTATTCAAGACAAGTATGAATGTTTGAGTATGAGGCTGCCTGAACGAGTTTTTGTGTTCAAGTATGAACGTTTGATTAGTAGTAGAATTCTCCCAGGAGCTTGTTTTTGGTTCCAAGTTGCAATTTAATGTTGAGTATTATTTGATGTTCCATGGTTTACTATTTATGAAAGCATACGATTCATAGTATGTTCATGCAGTAGAGAGTCTAGGGGTTGTTGCTTGCTTTATTTTAGGATGATTTTGAAGGCTGTATAAATGTTTTGCGGGCCTGCTCGGGTGAACCACAGTTTTGAAGGCTGTGTAACTATAACAAAATAGTTATCTATTTTGAATATGTTTTTTTTAAAAAAACATAAATTAGTATTTGCCACGACTTGTAACTGTGGCAAATAGTTTTTAAAAAATAATGAGTTCACTTTTAGCAAGAGTTTCATACCGTGGCTAATAGTTGGCTTATTTGCCACGACAGTTTTTT
Source organism: Platanthera guangdongensis (assembly GCA_039583875.1). NCBI lineage: Eukaryota > Viridiplantae > Streptophyta > Magnoliopsida > Asparagales > Orchidaceae > Platanthera > Platanthera guangdongensis. Next base: position 168,805,332 of record CM077156.1, on the reverse strand, counting down.
CTCATGGCTAAAACTATTTGCTACGACCAATCTGTGCCTTAAAATGTTTAGCCAAGCCAACTTTAGCCACGACGTTTTCCCATGGCTAGACCGTGGCTAAAGCTTTTTAGCCACGGTTTTGGACTTTTTGCCAGGGAAATTTGCCCTGGCCAAAAGTCTGTTTTCTAGTAGTGGTCCCTCTGCGCCTATCTAATAGTGTGTTAGATTCGACTCTCCCTCCAGAACTCAGCTCTTCAAGAGCTTACAACACAGATCCTACAGGACAACACAGGTCACACAGACCTACAACCTAGGCACTAAGCCAACCTAGGTCACAAAGACCTTTCACCCGACACAAAGCCAAACACAGGTCACAAAGACCTCAACCTTTATAATACAGGTTTACAACTCCAGATTCACCAAGAATCTTTATAGTAGATGAAATAAAGAGAGATAATTAGACATCATAGCAAGATCTCTGTGTCTTCTTCTTTCTGGATAGAGCAAATATCAGTCGAAGCTTTTGCTGTTGAAGACAATAGATTGGTTGTAGAGTCTTTATTCAAACAGCTTCCTTTTTCTCTACAGAACTTGTAGATCTGCTTCATCAGAATAGCTTCTGATCCTGCTATTGTAGATGGTAATTGCTTCAGCTATCCTTTTCCTAGCAAGGTTCTCTGTACAGAACAACTTCTTTAGGCTCGACAAGAATGTCGAGGAAGAAGATGAAGTTCAGCCACACGTTTTCATTTTCAGAAAACCTAGACAAGGAATCGAATCGATTGATTGCTCTGGCCAATTTGCTTCTTTTTATTCACTGACGGCCAATTGAACAGGGATCCCACCACCAGGATTAATGGCTGAGATTGAGTCATTCAATGCATGCTTTCCATTTAATCTTGATTCAACGGCTCTTTGCTATGTGTGGTCCCCAACACTTAATGTTGAAAATATTCCTTGAAAGTTGCAGAAGATGATAACAGCTGGCCGCCGACAGTTTTGACAGCATTTCTGCAACATTTGAATTTTGGTTGACTTTTTGACTTTATTGACGTCAGCATGACTCAACATTTCTGGACTTAGACAAAATTCAATCATTAGAACCAAAGGCGTTGAGTGAGTAGGTATCACTCAACGCCACAACACTTAGACGAAATTCTGTCTATCTAGGTATTGAGCTCGACGAATGCTGAGCTCCATTCGACGAACAACAAGCTCAGCTCGACAAAAGCATAAGTTCAGTTCGACGAACTGCAAGCTCAGCTCGATGAAAGCATAAGTTCAGTTCGACGAACTGTAGATTTAGTTCGACGAAAGACTAAATTCAGTTCGACGAACTCCAGGCTCCGTTCGACAAACGCTGAGCCCAGTTCAACGAAGCTGAGCTCGACAAAAGCCAAGCAATCCATACATTTGGACTTAGGCAAATTTTTGCTTCAAGGAGTTGAGAGCATCGAGCGTGTCTTCATCACTCAACGCTTTTTGCCTTAGAAAAGTTTACTGCAATTTAGGCGATGAGAGCGTTGAGAGTGTCTAATCACATAGAGGGGGGGGGGGGGTGAATATGCGAACTTAATCTTTTTAAAATTACAGGAAGAAACACTGACTAATAAGACCTGTATTTGCAATTCTCTACAGCAATTCAGCATAGATAATACAACAATCACAGAATTAATCACACACAGAGTACACACAGATTTTATAGTGGTTCCCCAAGGTCTGGGTACATCCACTTTCCCCCTTCGCCTATCTAGTAGTGTACTAGATTCGGCCTAACTTCTCCACTTCTCCTCAGATCCTCAGATCTTACAGCTCAGAACCCCAAACAGGTTCCTACAACTCAGAGTGATCCCACTCCTACAACTCAGGCACAAAGCACTACCACTCAGTCTTCACAAAGACCTACACTCAGCCTTCAACAAGGCCTACACTCAGCCCTCAACAAGGCCTACACTCAGAGAATTGAATCTCCTACACTCAGGCACACAAGCCCTACCACTCAGCCTTTATAAATTTAGGCTTACAACTCAGATCCCTTAGGATCCTACAAGAAATAAAGTTTTCAAAGTGTTTAACCACAACTCTGAAAGAGAGAGATGAGTTGACTGGTTTCTTGATGAGTTCTTGAAAGAACTTTGCAGAGATCAACCTCCCTTGGCTTTCTTCAAAGCTTCTTGAATTAGAACACAGTAGTGTTGTATCTCTATGCAGATGATCTTCAATCAACTGCTGACTTGAGAATCAGATCTCAATCTGAAACTTACTTAACAGCCTGATTCAATAGCTGTCTTCTTAGAAGGAGCTCTCTCTCTCCAACTACTTAGATCTTCTCTTGAAGGTCTTCTTAGTTGTGTTGTTTTTCACTTACTTGATTGCTTCAATCATCATCTTCTGTCAAAGGAGAAGGGTCTTTATATAGACTTCCTCTAAGGCGACCGGCTGTTCCGGTTTCTAACAACCTTCTGACAGTTCTGACAGTTGTAGTAGACCGACTGGAATGGCAGCTGTCAAGTCATCCAGTCACTTCTTGAATTCTCTGTCACTGTCTGAAAGTGTCGAGACAGATAGTCATTATGTGTCGACACAAATAGACTAAGTGTCGACACAAGTGAGCTAAGTGTCGACACTAGCCTTGATGGTGTCGACACAACTCCTTGCGTTGTTGAAATAGCTTCTCGACACTGCTTCTTCAGAATGTGTCGATACTGATTATGTGTGTCGACACAAGCCTTCTTCTTTAATACTTAGTTGATTTCTGCTGAGTGTCGACATAACTCCTTTGTGTCGACACAAGCCTTCTTGTGTTGAACTTTGTTGAGTGTCGACACATCTCCTTTGTGTCGACATATACTTCATGTGTTGAAACTTTGCTGAGTGTCAACACAACTCCTTTGTGTCGACACATGTACTTGAACTTTGTTGAAGTTTGCTGAGTGTCGACACAGCCTCCTAGTGTCGACACTTTTGATGTCGACAAAGTTCCTCTGGGTGTCGACACTGCCTCTAAGTGTCGACATTGATATTGTTGACAATTCTTTACGGGGTGTCGACACTGCCTGTATGTGTCGACACTTTTCTCCTGGTGTCGACTCTGCCTTTCCTGGTGTCGACACAATTACTCCAAGTGTCGACCCAGCTTCTCTGGGTGTCGACACTAGCCTTCTTAAGTGTCGACACTTTTCTTCTAGGTGTCGACACATGAACTTAGAATCTTTTATGCTTTCCCTGCAATTACTTAACCTGCACACATAAACTCAAAACACATCAAATACACCTTGATGTATATCATTGAGTAGGGTGAGGCTTCTTCAAATCAGGTACATATTTTCCAATGTACCCAACAATCTCCCCCTATTTGGAGAAGTCATAACCCTTAGTCAATGATATACACCATACATAACAAATTCACAGTATGATGTAAAACAATATTATATGACAGGGTAAGAACTAAACATGTATTAATAAATATCTCAGAACAATAATGTAATAGATTGAACATATAACATTGTTCTTACAACTTCAAACATTTTCATTAATCAAAAGTTTACATAGAGTTAAAAGCAAATGATTACAAATTGTAAACTTAAGAAAATTTCTATCCTATGGCTGCTCAGGTTCCTTGATAATAATGCCCTTTCCAGATTGAATCTTTGCTTGGATTGGAGCATCATTGTCATCAGCAGGCTTCTTCCCTTTAAGATCTTTCTTTTTCTGCTCTTCAGCCTTTATCTTCTGCCTTTAAAAATAGTGATAAGGCTTAGGGAAGTACTTTCTAGGCTCCTGTGCATTAGGAGGTAGCTTTCCCAACTTAGCCTTCCTTCTATATTGTACTATGGCTTCTTGCCTATTCTCATGTTTCCTCCACTCCTGTTTAGAATACCACTTGCCTCTATCCAGGACATTGTCCTTAGCAACCTTCCAAGCAGTTAATATGATATTCCTGGATGTGGGGCTCCATTGTTCAAAATCTGGCCTTAATTCAGCCTGCTCTCTGAACCTTTTCTTAGATAATTGAGCCTCTTGTTCTTTTAGAACTGCCTCTTGTTCTTTTAAGATTGCCTCTGGCATAGGCTGTACTACTTTCTCAAGAATAACATTCTGATTACCCTCAGGAGGACTATACATAGACTGTGCCTCCTGATGTATCATATCAAAATCAGCAGGAGGATATATCACTTAAGCTACTTCAGCTTGTTCTCCTCCAAAATAAGCAGGATTAATGCCAGATTCTGCAACATTATCATCATCACACAAAGGTGGATATCCAAGGGTGGCTCTGATGGAGTTTGAAATCTATTTTGCATGATCAGAGCTTGCTTTGACTAACACCCTCTCCCCCTTTATGACTTCTCTAACTATATGATCCTTAAGATCATCCTTTTGAAATCGTATTTGAGCATTCAGATAGTTAACACCATCCTTATAGAAAGGTTTAAACTTCTGAAGCTGTTCAGTAATAGCCTTCTGAGAGTCTTCAAGAATAGTTTTAAAAGCAGTAAGGTTCTCTTGTAACTTTTTATCAAATTCTTCCTGGGCAGCAGTCCTTGCTGTAGTTTGAGCAGCAGCTAGATTCTGCATCTCAGTGACTATCACATTGTGTGATTCAGTTAAATTGTCATTCATTCTTATCTGGTTTTCCAGGACATAGCCTTGTTTCACTGCCAAGTATTCAATTTGTTTCTTAATATTCTCTTGATGAGTAGCCAGATAGACAACTGCATTCCCTCCTTTATGGAAACAATCAGTCATTTCCTTCTTGTTTTGATTTACTTCAAATCTGATAGACTTGATGTCTTAGGCCAGATCAAATTGAAGTGATTTATGCCCTTCATCCATTACTTTTCTAGAGCTTTTCTTTGCTCATCCATCTTTATCTGCAATGCCACCATCAGAGAACTATAATCAGTAGATGGGGCAGGCTGTTGAGCAATTGTCTGCAGTGCTTTCTTGTAGTTCTGGCTTCTTCTCTTGAAGACCTGGAACTTCCTTTTCTTGGCTCTAGTAGCCTGTTCATCCTCTAAAGCAGAAGTGCTAGCAATATCTACTCTGTCCTTAGGACTAGGAGGTAAATCCTTCTCAGTCCTTTGTATTTGCTCAGCATCCTTTGGCTCCACATTCTCTTGTCTAGCAGTCTCCTCTACATGCTCTACATGCTCTCCCTCAAAGTCTACCTGCTCCCCCCAACAACTATTTTTCCCCCTCTAAGTCAGTCTGTATTAGATCAGGGAATAGCTCTTCCATTGTAAACTCTTGTTGAGGTTGTTCAGAAGAATCTCTTATCTCAGGAGCAACTGATACTTCTTTATCAGCAACAGATGTGTCCTCCATGACCACATCCTGAGGTTGACTATGTATCTGTATTTGCTGATTAACATCAGGTAATGAGTCAGTCAAAACTTCATCCTCAATAGAGAAATCTAATTGATTAACTTCAGTGATTACCTCAAGTATTGTTTGGGTAGCTCTTTCACTCTCTAATTGGGTTGTCTCATCCACATGTAGAGGCTCCCCCTGGAGTGGATCCAGGCGAATTGGGCTAGCTGAGGGTAGCTCCCCCTGCCTCTGAGCATCTCCTTATCTTGCTGGTGACTGTCCAATATTACCATCCTCTCCTTCATCTGAACTAAACACCACTTGCTCCTCTGAGCTACTTGATGATTCTTGTGCCACAATGGCTGTCTTCTTCTTCTTCTTCTGAGGTGTTTCCTTTTCTGGAGTTGGCAGTTCCTTTGTCAAGACTCTATCCCACCTTGAGAAAATTCTCACATCCATTCTCCTAATGTGGTTTATCTTTGAACCTGCAGCTTGGTTCATCACATCAAGAATACTACCAGCTAGGTATAGACTCAGAATTCTACCCAGATTGGGTTTCTTCAGGCTCTCTTTTATCTTCTCAAACACAACTGCTGACCAGTCAGTTTTCAGTTTGAATATGATCCTTGTCATTAGACTGAACATATGAGCTGAAATTCTATCATGTCCACCAGGCTTGCTTAGTATTACCTTGCCAACTATCTCAGATAAAAACTTGCCCTGCATGTTCATTCCTTTTCTATTGAAAACTGATCCTATCTTCAAGTTTGAATCTAAACCACACCATGTCAATGCCTCTCTAGTCTTAGAAGCAGATACATCTTCTTCCTCTTTTGTTCTTGGTAGTTGAAGTACCTTTCTTAGACTTTTCTGTGTGACCTTGACTTTTGTCCCATGGACTCTGGACTTAATCTTGAGTCCTGATTCATCAAGAGTTGCTATACTCAAGAATTCGAGGACTTCCTTCTTACATATCTTGATAGGTTCTGATACAAGATATTCTAATCCAGTCTCGGAAATTAGGGTTATCACACCTTGGATTTCGGGTTTCGCGTCATCAAAGGTATGTCGCACGAGCTCATATCCTTCATTAATGTTCTCTTCTAGCTTGGGCTCCATTAGGGTTTGAAGAAATTTTGAATTTAGAGAAGAGAGATGTCGACACACAAGTTTGGTCTCGAAACTATGGTGAGCGTGTCGATAAACAATGGTGAAGACCTATTTATACCTTTCTAAAATCGAAGGTGAAAAGGCGCGACAAACTACTTTTCATGTGTCGACACTAATTCTCTTAAGTGTCGACACTGACTGTTTAGATGTGTCGATACCATTTCTCTGAAATGTCGATACCACTTCTCTGTGTCGACACAAACAACTCTGTGTGTCAACACCATTTTACTTAGCCAATTTTTTGTAAACTATTCTAAGTTTATCATACCTAATTCAATTTTAAACTTATTGAATTTGGTTTCATCTAAGGGCTTAGTATACATATCAGCTAACTGATTATCTGTATTAATATACTCTAGGGAAATGTCTTCTTTTTTCACATGTTCTCTTAGAAAATGGTATTTTATTTCTATGTGCTTAGTCCTACTATGAGAAACAGGATTATTTGCAATAGAAATAACACTTGTAGAATCACAAAATAAAGGTGTTCTACTTACTTGAATACCATAATCTTTTAGCTGATGTTGAATCCATAGAAGTTGAGCACAGCAACTTCCTGCAGCCACATACTCTGACTCTGCTGTGGAGATAGCCACAATGGTTTGCTTCTTGCTACTCCATGACACCAGTCTTCCACTTAGAATTTGACAGGTTCCTGTTGTACTCTTCCTATCTTCCTTGTAGCCTGCAAAATCTGCATCTGAATAACCTGTCAGTACAAAGTCTCCATTCCTAGGATACCAAAGGCCTAGATAAGGTGTTCCCTTGAGATATCTCAAAATCCTTTTGACTGCAGTCAAATGAGATTCATTAGGGCATGCTTGGTACCTAGCACAGACACATGTAGCATACATGATATCTGGTCTACTAGCAGTTAAATATAGTAGGGAGCCAACTATCCCTCTATACAAAGTCTCATCTACAGGTTTCCCTGCATCATCTTTGCTTAGATACATGCTTGGCCCCATAGGAGTTTTCATGGTAGTGGATGTTTTCATACCATACTTCTTAATCAAATCTAGGGTGAACTTAGACTGGCATATGTATAATCCATCATCAGTCTGTCTGACTTGGAGAACCAAGAAGAACTTAAGTTCCCCCATACTGCTCATTTCAAATTGTCCTTGCATAAGTTTTGCAAACTTTCTGCAAAGACTACTTTCTGTAGACCCAAATATAATGCCATCTACATATATTTGGACTAAGATAATCTTGCCTCTAGATACCCTAAGGAATAGAGTCTTGTCTATTTTCCCCCTTGAGAATTTGTTCTCAATGAGAAAACTAGACAGAGTTTCATACCAAGCCCTAGGGGCTTGTTTTAACCCATACAAAGCCTTCCTAAGTCTATATATATAATCAGGTTTAAGGGAGTCTACAAAACCTGATGGCTGCTCTACATAGACTTCTTCCTTCAGATTTCCATTCAGAAAAGCTGACTTAACATCCATTTGGTATACCTTGAACCCTTGAAATGTTGCATAGGCAAGGAACATCCTTATTGCTTCCAGTCTGGCTACTGGAGCAAAGGTTTGATCAAAATCAATACCTTCTTCCTGCCTATATCCTTTTGCAACCAGTCTAGCTTTGTTCTTTATAATGACTCCATTCTCATCCAACTTGTTCCTAAAGATCTACTTAGTTCCAATAATATTGTGATCCTTGGGTTTAGGAACTAGTTCCCAGACTTTGCATCTTTTGAACTGGTTCAGCTCCTCTTGCATAGCCTCAATCCAATGAGGGTCTATGATTGCTTCTTCAAATTTCTTTGGCTCTACTTGGGATAGAAAGCTGGAGTAGAGAACTGAACTTAGATTCCTGCTCCTTGTTTGTACCCCTTGTCTGAGATCTCCAATAATTTGATTGGCTGGATGATCCTTTAGATGCCTATTTGCTGGAGGCAGCCTGTCTTCAGGTTGTACACCTTCAGTCTCTTCAACTTGCTGCACCCCTTGGTCTTCTTCAACATCAGGTGTATCTAGTACTCCCCCTGGACAGCAGCCACCATCATCCTGATTTGCAGTGGAGTCTTCTGCAATGGTTAGCTTGTCCATCTTCTCAGTTACACCTGTAGATCTGCATACACTTCTTGGCAACTCACTGTTAATTAATCTAGCTTCATCAAAGACTACATTAATAGACTCTTCTACAACTTGAGTAGTTAAGTTGTAGACCCTATAAGCCTTACTGTTGTTGCTGTACCCAACAAAGATCCCCTCTTGGGATTTGGCAGCAAACTTGGTTAAATAAGACTTACCATTGTTAAGTATATAGCATTTACAACCAAAGATCGTGAAATATGATAGATTTAGTTTTCTGCCCTTCACAATCTCATAGGGGGTCTTATTGTGGCTCTTGGTGATAGTAGCCCTATTAATTACATGACATGCAGTGTTTACTGCCTCAGCCCAGAAATATTCTGGGAGAGAAGTGTCACTTAATAGGGTTATACCAGCCTCTATCAAGGTTCTATTTTTCCTTTCAGCAATACTATTTTGCTGAGGTGTTCTTGGTGAGGAAAATTCCTGAAAAATTCCAAATTCTTCACACAGTTTTGTCATACTTTCAGACTGAAATTCAGTACCATGGTCACTTCTGATTTTGACCACTGTACTGTCCAATTCATTCTGAATTTGTTTAACAAAACTATATAAGACACTTGGGGTTTCAGATTTTTGTCTAAGGAAGAATACCCAAGAAAATCTTGAATAATCATCTACAACCACAAATATGTAGACCTTCCTACCTAGGCTGTGAACTGGCATAGGACCAAAAAGATCCATATGCAAGAGGTATAGACACCTCACAGAATCCTTGTTCTCAATGCTATTAAAGGTGGATCTGGTCTGCTTGCCTTTTTGACAAGCTGAGAATATCCCATCCTTTATGCACTTAACTTGAGGACCATTCCTCACTAACTCTTTACTAAAGAGTAGGCCAATAGTCTTGTAATTAAGATGGGCTAGCCTCTTGTGCCATTTGACACAATGAGAGACTTTCTCATCAACTACAAGACAGATAGGAGAACCATTGTTCTCACACACAATGTCTAGACAATATACATTTCTCTTTTTATATCTAGTCAGAATGATCCTTTGATCACTTGATCTCTTGATATGACAACCATCTTTGACAAATGAGATGTCATATCCTAAATCACTCAGCTGACTTATGCTAATGAGGTTATGTTTCAAACGCTTTACATAAGCCACTTGAGTAATTGTAATTAGGTTGCTAGAAATGTTACCAAAGCCTTTGATGATTCCTTTTTCCGAACCACCAAAGGTAACTTTAGGACCATCCTTGACTGGTGTATAGTCCTTCAGCAATCCCCTAGTTCCAGTCATGTGTCTGGAACATCCACTGTCCAAGTACCATATAGGGGCATGGCCACTTGGACTCACCTGCAAAATAGATTACTTAACCTTAGAACCCAAATACTTCTTGGGTCCTTGGTGCAGGTTAGTCTGACTCTTAACAAAACTACCTGTAGCTTTTCTAGCAGGCAGTTTGCTACTCTCTTTGACACTTGAATTGTGCCAACAATCTATGGCAAAGTGGCCTACCTTGCCACAACACCAACACTCAAATCTGTTGTACCTTTGTTTAGGTACAACCCTGGCTATTTTATCTACAGCAGGCTTCTTGTTGAGTACTGGAGCTTTGCCCTTAGATTTGGACTTTACTGTCCAGGCAGGTTTTGTAAACCCTAATCCAGTTTTACCCTTATGAGGTATAAACTCATCTATCAAAGGTAGAACAGATTTTGGTTTAGAAAAACTTGCTACAATATCTCTCTCCTTCTGAAGTCTAGCCTCCAGATTTCTAATTTGATCATTCTTGAATGTAATAGTACCCATCTGAATAACAGTAATGTTCTTCAGCCTGGCTATTTCATTCAGTTTCTGATCAAATAACTTGTCTGAATCAGCAACAACCAATTTAAGACTAGCAATTTTCTTTGCCTGAGTCTTGGCCAAGAGTTTGCTTTTCTTTAAAGCCTGCAACAATACTCTATATTCATCAATTAACTGATGAATGTCTCCTTCAGATTCAGACTCACTCACAACACTTGATGCAGATGGAACTGAATCTGATCCAGTACTCAAATTTGAACTAGAAGAACAATTTTGTACCTTACGTGGTCTAGGCTGATCCTGGATTTTGTCTCCTTCTGATAAGGCCATCAGTCCCTTGCACTGATTGTCCTCATGCTCATATATTGAGTTCATTAGTTGCATGAACTCATTTTCTTCTTCTTCAGCAAACAAGCCAATATAGGCTTCAGCTTCTGTTTCTGTATCTGTGAATGACATATCAGTCAGGCTTTTGTCTCTCTTTGCAACAAAGGACTTTTCCTTTTTGCCCTTGAACAGAGTCTTCTTCTTGTCAACTAACTCCTTCCTCTTTTCTGGACAGTCAGCTACTACATGTCCCTGTCTGTTACAGCAATAACATACAATTTTTGATGAAGTTGCTTTGCTTGACTTGGGCTTTCTCCTGTCATTCCTTGATTACTTCCTTTTCTGATAGTAGTCATCTTTGGACTGAGAAGTGGAAGGCTTAGAACTCCACTGCTTCTTCTTTAGAAACTTCTGAAAATGCCTAGTAAATGCAGCAAAGTCTTCATCACTTTCACTGCTTTCTGACTTCTTGCTATCTGAAGTTTCTGACACAGCCTCAACAACCATTTGAGGTGGAGATGGAGACTTACTTTTATATTCCCTAGGGGCTTCAGTCTTGAAGGCCACAGCTCTTTCCTTGTGCTCCACTCTTGTAGTCTTTTCTTCGTCCTTTCTAACCATTAACTGCATCTTATAAGATAACAGTTTTCCAAACAAAGTTGGAGGAGAAATATCAGCTAATTTGGCCATTTCCCTAATGACACAAATCTTGGTATCCCAGTCCTTAGTCAGGGATCTCAAGAACTTATCATTCAACTCATAATTGCTGAACTCTCTTCCATAGGACATCAATTCATTGACTATCCTATAGAATTTCTTGTAGCATTCAGTTATGCTATCAGACCTGCCTTGTCTGAAGCTTTCATACTCCTGATTTAACAAAGACTTCCTGTCTTGTCTTACCTCTTCTGATCCCTCCATATAGACTATCAGTGTGTCCCACATTTCTTTTGATGTTTTACAATGTATTAGATTCTGAAATGTGGCATCATCAATTGCACTTACAATAATATTCTGGGCCCTCTTGTCCATAGTGGCCAGAATTATTTCATCTTTAGTCATTTCTGAATAGTCTTTGGGAGTTCTCTGATTTGCATCCAGAACAGATACTTTCATTGGCACATATGACCCTTCTTTGACTGTGATGCATATTCTTGGGTTAGATGCTTCCATAAAGAGTCTAACCCTTTCTTTCCATATGCCAAAAATCTCTTTTCTGCAGATTGGCAATTTCATGGATCCTAGCTCTTTGTGATACTCAGTAGAACCCATTTTCTTGATTCTTGATTATTCTGATTCTGCCTACAGGATCTTCCTCAGACTGTTATGTCCTTTTTGAGTAACCTCCCTCTGATACCACTTGAAATAAATAGTACCTAATCACCTAGAGGGGGGGGGGGGTAAATAGGTGAACTTAATCTTTTTAAAATTACAGGCAGAAACAATGACTAATAAGACCTGTATTTGCAATTATCTACAACAATTCAGCACAGATAATACAGTAATCACAGAATTAATCACACACAGAGTACACACAGATTTTATAGTGGTTCCCCATGGTCTGGGTACATCCACTTTCCCCCTTCGCCTATCTAGTAGTGTACTAGATTCGGCCTAACTTCTCCACTTCTCCTCAGATCCTCAGATCTTACAGCTCAGAACCCCAAACAGGTCCCTACAACTCAGAGTGATCCCACCCCTACAACTCAGGCACAAAGCCCTACCACTCAGTCTTCACAAAGACCTACACTCAGCCTTCAACAAGGCCTACACTCAGCCCTCAACAAGGCCTACACTCAGAGAATTGAATCTCCTACACTCAGGCACACAAGCACTACCACTCAGCCTTTATAAATTTAGGCTTACAACTCAGATCCCTTAGGATCCTACAAGAAATAAAGTTTTCAAAGTGTTTAACCACAACTTTGAAAGAGAGAGATGAGTTGACTGGTTTCTTGATGAGTTCTTGAAAGAACTTTGCAGAGATCAACCTCCCTTGGCTTTCTTCAAAGCTTCTTGAATTAGAACACAGTAGGGTTGTATCTCTATGCAGATGATCTTCAATCAATTGCTGACTTGAGAATCAGATCTTAATCTGAAACTTACTTAACAGCCTGGTTCAATAGCTGTCTTCTTAGAAGGAGCTCTCTCTCTCCAACTACTTAGATCTTCTCTTGAAGGTCTTCTTCTTAGTTGTGTTGTTTTTCACTTACTTGATTGCTTCAATCATCATCTTCTGTCAAAGGAGAAGGGTCTTTATATAGACTTCCTCCAAGGCGACCGGCTGTTCCGGTTTCTAACAACCTTCTGACAGTTCTGACAGTTGCAGTAGACCGGCTGGAATGGCAGCTGTCAAGTCATCCAGTCACTTCTTGAATTCTCTGTCACTGTCTGAAAGTGTCGAGACAGATAGTCATTATGTGTCGACATAAATAGACTAAGTGTCGACACAAGTGAGCTAAGTGTCGACACTAGCCTTGATGGTGTCGACACAACTCCTTGTGTTGTTGAAATAGCTTCTCGACACTGCTTCTTCAGAATGTGTCGACACTGATTATGTGTGTCGACACAAGCCTTCTTCTTTAATACTTAGTTGATTTCTGCTGAGTGTCGACATAACTCCTTTGTGTCGACACAAGCCTTCTTGTGTTGAACTTTGTTGAGTGTCGACACATCTCCTTTGTGTCGACACATACTTCATGTGTTGAAACTTTGCTGAGTGTCAACACAACTCCTTTGTGTCGACACATGTACTTGAACTTTGTTGAAGTTTGCTGAGTGTCGACACAGCCTCCTAGTGTCGACACTTTTGATGTCGACAAAGTTCCTCTGGGTGTCGACACTGCCTCTAAGTGTCGACATTGATATTGTTGACAATTCTTCACGGGGTGTCGACACTACCTGTATGTGTCGACACTTTTCTCCAGGTGTCGACTCTGCCTTTCCTGGTGTCGACACAATTACTCCAAGTGCCGACCCAGCTTCTCTGGGTGTCGACACTAGCCTTCTTAAGTGTCGACACTTTTCTTCTAGGTGTCGACACATGAACTTAGAATCTTTTATGCTTTCCCTGCAATTACTTAACCTGCACACATAAACTCAAAACACATCAAATACACCTTGATGTATATCATTGAGTAGGGTGAAACTTCTTCAAATCAGGTACATATTTTCCAATGTACCCAACAATTGTCCTGCAGTACACATCCTAATAAGTGTTATAGTGGGGTGCAATTAGACATAATTTCAATATCCTAAAATTAATTTCAATTGAGAGTGTGATAGCCCCCAAACTCAATTGATTAAACAAAATATTGATAACCTAGTATTGCACATGTAATATGTGTTTTTGGGTATGTTGAGACTAGTTACTTCTTGTGGCATAATGAACATGTGAGCCACTAACATGTTTATTGAGAAGAGTTGTTGAGACTAATGCTTTTACATTTCTCAGTCATTTGTTTCAATTACCTTATCTCTAACATGCATAATCAATTTAGTAATTAAATAGTAGAATTAAAGCTAGGTGAATTCTACTTATCTCTGCCCTGTAGACTTGAAGCTCATACTGGATTCATAGTCTCCGAGCATACCAACCACCTTGCTTTTGATCTTTAGCCTTTGATGTGTATCTAAGTTTTCTTTGCAAGCTCCCCCTCAATAATTGCACTTGTTTTTGACATCTTGTGCATGATGATAAGTTGAATCATTCCTTGTACCAATACTTGGGTCTGGTACATCTCTGTGTAAGGACCATAAATGATTATGACCACTTGGACTATCCTGCAAGATAGAAATTACCTTACCTTAGGAACCCAAGCTGACTTGGGTCCTAGGTTCTTGTTAGTTTGAAAATGCATATGTCTACCTACAGGAGTCCAGTCAGGAAGACTTTCTATTACCCATGACACACTAAAGTTGTGCCAACAATTTATGGTAAAGTGGCCCACTTTGCCACATCACCATCACTCATGAATATTATATCTTGTCTTCTGAGCAGGAATGACAACATGGTTGACTGCAGACTGACCAGAAGGAAGAGTAGCTTCCTTGTTCCATATTCTCTTAGTCATAGTCTGACTGAGAGTAAGTCTGTTATAAGAAGAGCTTGGTTTTTCACAAGGTCTATCAATAACAGTTTTCTTTGCAGAGGACATGCTGTTGGTGCCCTTAGAAGATTCCATGTCTTGCTTCCTGACAGATTTACCCTTGGTCAGAGTGTGTGTAGAGATACTTTGAGAAAAGGCCACTGCCTTGCTCAAGAGTGATGGAGTTGGTGCATTAAATACAAAAGGTCCAGGATGGGCCTTTTGCACTTCTTCATGGGTAGCCTTACGAGTACTCAGTCCCATGTCCTTTCTTCTTCCATTGTAAGGAACTTTTGTAGTCTTACAAGGAAGATTCTCATTCCTCCAGTGACCATCCCTAGGGTCTTGGCCATACCTATTGGAAGAGAGAATTACCTTGTGAAAGGTTGACTAAGGCTAGACAGGAGCTTGGCCTCTTCTTTGAGATTGGATAACTTTAGAGATCCACTCAGACTCATATTTTCTCTTAATAGTATCTATATTAGAAAAATTGGTCACAATCCTCTTCTCCCTTTCAAGTTTCTCTTCAAGATCCTTGATAATAGAGTCCTTATATTTTATGGACTAAACATTAATATCTACCATGATCTTCAGATGGGCCGCTTCCCTCTCTTTTAGACATAATAAGGTTGAAACTTCATCTTGTTGGGAAGCAGTCAACTGTAGGGAGGCTATTTCCTCTGCTTGTTTCTTAACAAGCAACTTGCTTTTCTTGAAAGCTTTCAGAAATGCAACATGATTTTCAATCAATTGATTCATATTATCTTCTGGTAAAGGATTCTCATCATCACATGATGAGGATGCATTAGAGCCTGAGCAGGACTCATATCCAGACTCTGAGAATGAGCTAGATGGGGAATATACCTAACTTTGTCCCAACCGATCCTGACAGAATTCTTCTTCTGGTGTAGCTGCCAGTTCATAGCTTCTACATTCATCTTCCTCAGCTTCATCCACCATTGAGTCACTATCTGAATGTGATAGAGGGGCTCTGATCTTTGCTCTTGCATCTGGAAGGACTTTGTCTTCACCAAGAGCAGCCAACAGCCCAATGTTATTTTTGTCCTCTCTGCAGATTGATGCTCCATAGAGTTCCACACCTTATGGTTCATATTTGAACACATAAGTTTAACCTTTTAGCTATCCTTGGAGGTCTACTCAGACTGTTAGGTCCTTTTTGAGCAACCTCCCTCTGATAGCACTTAAAAGTCTTTGTTTCAAGGATAGCTAAATCACCTAGATGAGGGGGGGGGGGGGGGGTGAATAGGTTTCTTAGTCCTTAGTGACTATTTTTGAATCTCTTTTAGTAGCTGCTTTATTGGTAGATTAAGTTTTGCTTTCAAGACAAACTACCTGCACAAAGAAAAGCAACACAATAGAGTACACACAGATTTATAGTGATTCCTCAATCTTTGGGTACATCAACTCTGCTCCCACCTTGCTAACTTCTTGTTGGTCAAGGCACTTCTCCAAAATAATGCTCCAAAGAGCTTACACCTCAGATCCCTCAGGATCTCTCAGTCTCCTCCAAGACTTACACCTCAGCCACAAGGGCCTACACTCAGTGATACAAGTATCACCTACCTTAGGCAATTAAGCCCTACTACTCAGGCTATGGAGGATAGCCCTACCTCAGAGCAAACTAGCTCCTACAACTCAGAGAGATTCACTCTCCTACAGCTCATACAATATTGCCCTATTTCTTAGTGAGTAAAACTCACCTACCTCAAAGCAAGTTTGCTCCTACCTCTTAGATCTACAAAGGATCCTATAAGATGGAAGTGGGTTGTTGAGGTTCTTGATTGGACACAAGAGGAATTCCTCTGTGCCAATCTACCTTGACTGAGTTAGTCTCAGCCTAACTTTGACACCAGGAATGTTTTCCTGTGTCTACGTTTCTGGACAAAGAACACGTTAGCCCCAACTACTTCACAACAACAAGTATATCTACTTGAGCTGGAAGTGACTTGCAAAACACTATTCTGCCACTTTCTAAACTGAACCAAACACTCATCCCTCTCCTCTTCACAACAACAATGATGTAGATGCTTTGTCTTATGCTAGAAGAAACTTATAGATTAGCTTCTCTACACCTGTCTGAACTGAGTCAACTGCTCAGCCATATCTCCTTCTTCATAGGTCCCTAAGAGAATGTTCTTTAGGACTTATTGGTTGGATCTGTGAAGAACCTACAGTAAGGGTCAGCCCTAGCTGCTATCTCTTTCTCAATGAATCACCATGAGCTTGCTAGATGGTGCAGATCAAGATGGCACCAGCAATCTTGCTATTGAAGATGTTGATATCAACAACTAACTTGATATGCCACTAGACTTGCTTGTCTTGGGCTCTCTGTTCTCCAGCCACACCCACAACAATGACGATTGAGAATAACTACTGTAACAACTGCTCTTTCTGTAAAGAGATTCTCCTTTTATTTAATGTAACTCAACGACCCTTTTAGCAGTGAGTCCCACTCCATAAATGCTGGCTGCATCCTTGATTTAATGCCTAAATGACGTATAGTAGGCCTGCATCACCTTTTGTCAGGTACTGTGGCTTGCCGCTAACAATTTAAATATGGTTGAATTTTTGACTTGTTGACATCAACACCTGAAGACTTAGTCAAAATTCAAGCATCGGTAGAATAGGCGTTGAGTGAATGAGATTCACTCAACGCCAAAGTACTTAGACAGTTCTTTCTATCTAGGCATTGACAATGTTGAGTGAGTAAAGCTCACTCAACGCTTTTTGCCTTAACCCTTTCTACAGTCTCTTCTGCATGCATAATGTTGAGAGCGTTGAGTGAACATAGTTCACTCAATGCCTTGTGCCTTAACCACATTCTGCATTTTTAGGCATTGAGAGCATCGAGTGAACATTCCTCACTCAATGCTTTCTGCCTTAGCCATTTCTGCTTCTTCAGCATCTTAAGCGTTGACAGCGTTGAGTGAGCATGCCTCACTCAATTCTTTTGCTTTAACTAATTCTACATCATGGCGTTGAGAACATTGAGTGATCACGCCTCACTTAATGCTTTCTGTCTTAGCCAGATTTTATGTTTCAGAAACCAGTTTGTGTTCGACGAACTCAGAATGCAGTTCGACAAATAAGTAAAAACTTAGTTCGACGAATTTAGAGTTCAGCTTGACGAATAAGTGAAAACTTAGATCGACGAACTCAGGGCTTAGTTCGACGAACTCTGAACTCAGCTATTCAACAATTGTGAAGTCAAGGCGTTGAGTGAGTGAGATACACTCAACGCATGTGAACTTGACCACATTTTAGCTTGCCACTTCATGACTTTGACTAAATAGGCTTCACTCAGCGCTATACGTCATCTGGCGTTGAGTGAATGATCTTCACTCAACGCCTGTAGACTTAGACAATTTTCTGTCTTTCCACCACTTAGGTAAGAACTTACCTGACTTAGCCACTTAGGCTATCTGTCCCATCAATTCTACTAGAACATCCTGCAATCATTAAACTTGAGCACAAGTTAGATCACCACATGTGTATGCATTGTTTGCTAGGCCTTTTTCAAATCCAGAACATTGGGATCAATGGACCCAATAGCCCCCCGTAAAACCCAAATCAAATAACTAATAATAAGCCAAAGCAGATCAGAAGGACTCCAAATTTCATCGAGGACGTCAGACCTAATTATCCAGCTCTGACTAAAAAAGAATCTCATTGACATCACCCCCACAAACCCACGACAACGACACAACCAAGGATGGGCATCACAAAAAATTCCAAGTATACTTCTGATGACAAGTAGATGTGTGTCCCTAGAATCCAGTAAACCCCTATGACGATCTAACATCATTCCGCGCAATCAGGACATCAATACGATAAGTAGAATGGGATAAAAGAACATAAACATTTTTATCCCATAGAAATGTCAAACCACCACTACTACCCCGAGCAGCAACTGAGATACCATCTAAGCTCCATCTTGGCTTCAAGAACTCCTCCTTAGAATAAGAAAGTTTGGTCACTGAAACAAAGACTTAGGAGGGTTGATGGGACCAAAGAAGCTCATCAAAGTGACAAAATATGCAGGTTCCCCTCCCCACAGACCATAATAGTTTTTCCCCCAGATCCTGACAGTTCCAACATTAAATTTTCATGGTGACCGATGAGGATGCATCACAACCTCCACTGTTAAACATGAGTCAGTAGCAATAGTCTTCCCATTCTTGTCAACATGAAGAAACTCACAATCAGGAATGGCAAGCGTCGCTCGCCTACTGCCATAAGAAGTCACCCAAGTAGAAGAAACTCAAGCCCCTAGTGGGCGACTATGCCTTGGCATGCACATAGTTATTAATTTGCTCGTAGTATCCCGTGTGACCGTCAGCTTTGGAACAACCTCCACATTACCCCCAGCAGGGGTATTTATAGGCATAAACCTAAATCCCCGATGATGTGTTATTGGATGTATAACGGATCTAATCGAACCCAATAAAAACCTGTTACCATTATTAAATATATCTCAACAATCTTCTCTTATATTGTATATAATGGTACCACATAACTTACATCTATTTTTTCTTAAATCAGTTAGGAATGATCAATGGAGATGAGTTAATTTAAATTTTGTCTGTGGTCGATGATTTGTTGACAGTTCGTCAAACGGAGATCAACGATCTGTGAACTCCTCGTGAAGAGTTCATCGAACGGAGTTCGACGTTCACTTCTGAAAGATAATAGTTGTCAACCTAAATCACCTAAAGGGGGGGGGGGGGTGTGAATAGGTGATTTGTGAGTCTTTTGCGGAATTAAAAAATCTCAGAACAAAGCACAGATCTATCTACCAAATTATCACAGACGAGACAAGATTTATAGTGGTTCCCCGATCTTGGGTACATCCACTTTTCCTCACCGATCTAGCAATATACTAGACTCGGCTACTCCACTATCTTGGATTGAAAATCAATCCTACCCTCGGAACAAAGTTCCTACAATCTCAATCCAACCAACTGGATCTACAACTCGGAAGGCAAAACTTCCTACAAACTCGGAGTTGAAAACTCCTACACTCGGAGAAAACTTCTCCTACAAGAATGAAAAATTGTTTTAGAAAATACAAACAATGATTTCTCTGTCAGATCTGCAAGCAAGCAACCAGGATCTTCTTCTTGTAAGTTTTGCGGCACTTTCAGAAAGATGAAGAAAATCTCGGCAACAGATATGGAATCTTCTTTGTCTTACACGATCGGGAAGTGGATGAGCAGTTGAGAAACGATCTCGTAAAACTTCTTCAGTCTGATTCCTCTGAAAATCGAAACCCTTGCCGGAGAAAAACAGCGGCGGCGACAGCTTTCTTTCCATGAAGAGAGAGAGAGGAAACAACGACATGGAGAGAGAAACGACTGCAGAAAAATCTCAATAATTTTTGATCTTGAAAGCTTGTTATTCGTATTTGGGTTTGTCGATTAGACAGGACCTTATATAATATGTTGAATAACGGTCATAATCAGTCTTAATGATATACACGTGGACCAATCATGTCACAGAATTTGAAAATCTATCAAATATGGACTTAGAAGAATTTCGCAGAAAATGTGGTGATATACACGAGTAGGTATATAACTACTCGAGTAGGTAAAGGACTACTCGAGTAAGTAAAGAAATGTTACTCGGGTATATAATTCATGACTACTCGAGTAGGTTGATCATAACTACTCGAGTACATATAATCAACTACTCGAGTACTTAGAAGATCTACTCGAGTATACAGAAAAGTTTCACGGGAAGGAGTTGAACTACTCGAGTACAAGTTGTACTACTCGAGTAGGTGAGAAAAACTACTTGAGTGGTTTGACGAACTACTCGGGTGATAGGACTTAGAAACATTTCTGAACACTAGAAAATGAGCTACTTGAGTAGTCAGACTGAACTACTCGAGAGGATATAGTTTACTCGAGTATATAAAAAGACTTACTCGAGTAAATGACTTTAGGAGAAGAAATTTAGTTTACTCGAGTATGAAGCTTGAACTACTCGAGTAGTAAGTGAACTACTCGAGTATATAACCTATACTACTCGAGTATATAGAAAATTTACTCTTGAGATAGAAAACAGTTACACGAGTCAGAATCTATAATCACTCGAGTATATATATACTTACTCGAGTGTTTTACTTAGAAAAACTTGGAGAGCGAAATCTGTGCAACTTGAGTAAGAAGAATGATCTACTCGAGTAGTTAAGTAAGCAACTCGAGTATGTGACAGTCTACTCGAGTATATGGACTTAACTTCACGAGAGGGAGATTTACTTACTCGAGTATAAGAATTTTGACTCGAGTATAAAGCAAGTAAATCACTCGAGTAGTTAATGACCTACACGAGTAGAATACTTAGAAAAATTTTCAAGGTGGAAATTCTTTCTTCTTTGGTGAAATCAGCATCCAACTCTATTCACATAGTCCAAGTGCTTGAATATGAAGTGTATCCCAATAGAGAGGATACACATGAGTCAACACCTTGTGTCATACAATGACGGATTACATTATATGGTCCTGTGTTTGGTGACCCATTGTAGACTGACATTGGTCTACACTTCCCATTGGAATCCTGCAACCACATAACTCAAACAAAGCATCAAATACAAACTAATTCATCTTAGTTCCAGGGTGACTTCATCAAATCTGGGTTAATGTGGACATAGTTCCCAACAATCTCCCCGTGTTTGTTGAAGTCAGAACCCTTTACACTAAGGTGAATTATAGACATAAAAAGTCCTAAGTAGAAAAATGTGTGCAAGTAAGCAAGAAACTATGAAAAAGATAATGAGAGCAAAAACTTAGAATTATATAAATAAGTATATCCAAAATTATCAATTTTATAGTCAATCATTTCACACTCTCAAAAGTCCTTGAAAATCAGCCTTGATGCTGTTGTCTGTCCAATTTCTCTTGTTGTCTCCTTTGGTAGCTGTAGGGTTTAGGATAATATTTGGGTGGTCTGGGAGGAGCAGCTGGATTATTTCTTCCATATTCTCTGTCATAGATTCTCCTTTTGGTCATGGACTTCTCATACAACTCCCATTCATAGGAACTGTAGTGAATGTTTCTGCTTTCATGGAAGTCCAAAACTAACTTAAGAGTGTCCAGGATGAGAGACTTGGAAGTAGGAGACCAGACCTCAGCATGTTCAGGAGCTTTAGCAGGAACAGATTTGCTAGCAGAAGGACCTTCACCATATTTCCTTTTCTTCTTGTAGGTTTTGATCCCTGGAGGAGCATGAAGGAAAATATCAGCAGGATCTTCTTCCCATCCTTGAGTATATGACTCTGGAGGAGCAACTGAGTCTCCAGGCCTTGGAGAGAAAGAGGGTTTCAGAGGAGCAATTGGGGCAGAGACATCTGTAGCTAGAGGATTCAAGTGATGGGGAATGATGTTTGGGTCTGCAGCAAATTCAAGCAGAATCTGGTTGTGCATCCAAACAGTAGTGTCATAAGTGTGGAACTTGACACTCTGTATCTGGGCTAACACATCAGCCTTAATTTCCTTCACATGAGTTTCCCATAGTTCCTGTTGGAGAGCAGCAGATTTTTCTAGATATTCTTTTACTAATCCCTCCCCCTTTCTGACTTCAACGGATAGTTTCCCAATAGCAGCTTCTTTAAAGAGACCAACTTCTTCACAAATTTTCATTTTGTTGGCTTCATTTCTATTGTCCAGTTATATTTGATTATTTGCAAGGGTGACACCTTGTTCCATAACTTCTCCAACACTAGTTATAGTGTGGTCTAGGGCTTTTCCACCAAGTTGAAATAAGTACTTAAGCTTGTCAGTGTTATGCTGGATTTCAGCAAATCATCTGCTCATCTTAGTCTCGCGAGCAGTTATCTTGTCAGTTAAAGTCTTTAGACAAGTATCAAAATAAGTCCTCTGGTCTTGAAGAAGAAGTGTAATCTGTTGCATCAAATTTGAGGAGGAAGAGTCTGTAGCAGCAGGAGTTGAAGGAGCAGCAGATGTAGGAAGAGCAGAAGGAAGAGGAGGAGCTACCCATGGAGCTATTTCTCCAATAATCACAGAGCTTGCAGCCCTTGTTGTATGAATGATAACATCCCTTTCTTCTGTACCATAAGTGATAGAGAAATCTAAGTTTCTGAGAGGAGCCTCAGCTAGCTCTAGAGAGGGCTCATCAGAGATAAGAATACTCTCTGCCTGTTCTGGAGGAGAAACAGGAGATTTTGGAAGAGGTGGTACTGGAGAGTGTGCTGGGGGATGAAATGGAAGTGCTTCTGAGGTCAACTCAGCTATTATGGCATTAATTTCAGCTTCAGAGGAGAGCAGATGTTCTTGAGGTTACTGATCTGATGGTGGTGTAGGTGGAGTTTTAGGTAAGGGAGAGTTAGCTGGAGTAGGAGAAGAGGGGAATTCTTGTGGAGATGAAGGAAATCTGTGAGAAAGAGATGGAGCAGGATCCCCCTCACTTAGTGCACCAGAGGAGCTGGACACATGATGAGGAGAGCGATATGGAGTCCTGTCCTTGAAAGCTGGAACTTCTGAAATCTTAGCAGCTTGGGCTGTATTCTTCAGTTTTAATTCACATCTCTGAATGGACTGAATTGAGACCTTCTTCATGTGGTGAAGAGGGGTCCCTTTGGAGAAGCTAAACAGCTGAGGGTTTAACTCATGGAGGAGGAGGGAGATGATCCTGGCAAAATTGGGGGCTTTAGCACTGTCCTTGATTTTGTCAAGAATCATCAACCCAAATTGGAACTGCTTGCGGCAAACTATAGCTTGCATAATGTCAAAGAAGTACAGGGGAATATCTCTTATAGAATTAGTCTTGCAGAGCAAGATTTTCCTGATGACATCAACAAGAAATTTTCCCTCTGCATTCATATCTGAGCGTTTGATGTACTGAGCGTCAGCCAAAATGCCACAGAATAAGCATGTCCTGTCAGAATCTTCGTCATCTAGGTCGTCTTCTTCATCCACTATCGGTAATCTAAGAAGTTGAGAGACGATAGTCTTGGTGAGTTTGATTTTCATACCTCTCACTTTGGATTTCAGAACTTGTCCATTTCATTTGACCTTGAGGTGCTTGAAGAATTCTGCTACTTCAGGAAAGAAGATTTGGCATGGTTCTTGCAGGATGAAGGATAGCCCTGCGGTGTCTAGAAGAATCAACAAGTTGTGGAAATCATCGGAAAGTTCTGGAATCCCTGTGATAACAAGTTCCGAGCCCACGCCGATCTTGTAGAAGGCGGCCATGATTCTTGCTTGACGGGAGGAGAGGAAGATGAAGCGGCTCTGCAACTTTTTGAAGGAAGACGAAGCGGCAACCAGGTACACGAGAGAGTGAAATGATTTTTTGTAGAGAGATTTTCGGAAATTCGCATTCATAAACCCTATGTTTAAGTCTAATTGTCTAGAAGGAAATAACTTAAAAGGAAAAGGCGGCATAAGACTTGGTTGGCGTATAGGAAAATTTGAAAACCAAAGAGGCACATACACGAGAGATAAAAGATGTACTCGGGTATATAGGGAGTTACTCGAGTGGGTCTATAGAAGTTACTCGAGTAGGAGAATCTGCAATGACTCGAGTGGGAGAATTGACTGACTCGAGTAGATGAAGTGTACTACACGAGTACATGAATTGCCTTACTCAAGTAAGTTAAATGGACTACTCGAGTAGGTCCTTTGATTACTCGAGTAGGTCAAGTCTATCTCGAATCAGAGAGAAAAAAACTTTTAAAATACCAGATTTTGACTAACCCTTTAATTTCTTTGCTTTGTTGAAATCCAACCATCTCTAATCTTCTTTGTTGAGCATCCCAAGTTCCGTTTTGAAGAATGAGAACTTGGTCTCGTACAGCGGCTTCGTGAAAATATCCGCAACTTGCCTGTCTGTGGAGACATATTGAAGGTCTATGTCCCCATGCTCTACATGCTCTCGGATAAAATGATACCATAGCTCGATATGCTTTGTCCGATTGTACGAGACTGGATTGTTGGCTATTGCAATTGCGCTAGAAGAGTCGCAAAATAATGTGATATTCTTGAACTTCATGTTGTAATCCTCAAATTGAATCTTTATCCAGAGTAACTATGCACATCAACTGCCTGTAGAGATGTACTCTGACTCGACTGTTGAGATTGCGACACAGTTCTGCTTCTTACTACTCCAGGAGATTAGCCTTCTTCCAAAGAATTGACACGTCCCGGAGGTGCTTTTCCTGTCATCTGTACTTCCTGCAAAATCTGCATCTGAAAAACCAATTAGTTCGTTGTCATTACTTCTTGGGTACCATAAGCCAAGATTTGGTGTACCTTTAAGGTATCTCAAAATCTACTTTGCAGCAGCGTAGTGAGATTCCTTAGAGTTCACCTGAAATCTAGCACATACACATGTTGAAAACATTATGTCGGGTCTACTGGCAGTAAGGTAGAGCAAGGATCCAATTATGCTTCTGTACTTGGTTTCATCAAAAGGTTTCCCTTTTTCATCCTTATACAGAGACATAGTTGAGCCCATTGGAGTCCTCATAGAGGTTGCGTTCTCCATTACGAATTTCTTAATCACCTCTTTGGTGAACTTGGTCTGCGATATGAAAATTCCATCTTCAGATTGTTTCACCTGAAGCCCTAAGAAATACTTCAGCTCGCCCATACTGCTCATTTCGAACTTCCCTTTCATAAGTTTTGAGAACTTTTTGCAGAGGTTGTCATCTGTAGAGCCAAAAATAATGTCGTCGACATAAATTTGCACTAGCAAAATCTTGCCTTTTATTTCCCTAAGAAATAATGTCTTGTCTACCTTTCCCTTGTGAACTTGTTCTCAAGTAGAAAGCTAGACAACGTCTCATACCAAGCTCTAGGAGCTTGTTTCAGACCATATAGGGCCTTGTGCAGGAAATAGACATAATCAGAAAAGTTAGGATCCACGAAACCTAGAGGTTGTTCCACATACACTTCCTCCTTTATGTTACCATTTAGGAAGGCAGACTTCACGTCCATCTAATAGACGGTGAAGCCTTTGAATGCAGCATATGCTAGGAACAACCTTATTGCCTCCAGCCTTTCCACTGGAGCATATGTCTGGTCGAAGTCGATTCCTTCTTCTTGACGATAGCCTTTAGCGACAAGTCTGGCCTTGTTCTTTATGATCGTCACATCTTCGTCCATCTTGTTCCTGTAGACCCATTTTGTTCCAATGACGTTCTTTCCTTTGGGTCTTGGAACAAGATTCCATACATTGCAGCGCTTGAACTGATTTAGCTCTTCTTTCATTGCCATTATCCACGATACGTCCGAGTTTGCTTCCTTAAACTTCTTCGGTTCAACCTGTGAGAGAAAACTCAAATATAAATTCTCATTAGTTATACCTCTTCGAGTTCTGACACCGTCCCGGGATCTCCTATGATCTGGTCCATGGGGTGATCCTTCAGATGTCTGAGCTCTAAAGTTCTTGCATCTGGATTATCTTCAATCACTGGAGTGATTTCTTCAACTTGGACGATCTCTTCATTTTGATCATCTACCTCCCCAATAGGGGTTGGAGAGGTGATCTTGAAGAATTTTTCGTCTTTTTCCTCATTGGGGTCTTTCAGATTGATTTCATCTAGCTTTGCACCTGCATCTTCAATGAGCACACTAGACGGATTGCTTTGCAGCAAGCTCGTCTCATCAAATACAACATGTATCGATTCTTCTACCACCAGGGTTTTTCTATTAAATATTCTATGTGTCTTACTATGGCTACTATAACCTACAAAAATACCTTCAAAACTCTTTTTGCTGAAATTGGTGGTATAATACTTACCATTATTAAGTACGAAGCATTTACAGCCAAAGATTCTAAAGTATGAGATGGTTGGTTTCCTGCCCTTTAGAAGTTCGTAAGTTATCTTATCATGGTTTTTGTTTATGAGTGCTCGATTTTGCACGTGGCATGCAGTGTTGACGGCTTCAGCCCAGAAATATTCCAAAAATGAAACATCACTCAACATGGTCCTGCAGGCCTTTATGAGCGTTCTATTCCTTCTCTCGGCCACTCCGTTTTGTTGAGGAGTGCGAGGAGAGGAAAACTCATGAAAGATACCTAAGCTTTCACAAAATTCTGTCATGGACCCAGACTTGAACTCGGTTCCATTGTCACTTCTGATTTTGATAATGGAGCAGTTGTACTCATTCTGGACTTGCCTGACAAAATTAGTAAAGGTGTCGAAGGTATCTGACTTGTGTTTCAGAAAGAACACCCACACAAAGCATGAGTAATCATCAACAATTACCAACGTATAATCCTTACCTCCCAAACTTCTAATTTGCAGTGGACCAAACAAGTCCATGTGTAGTAGATGAAGATATCTATTAGAATCTTTGCCAATAACGCTTTTAAAGATAGCCCTTGTTTGCTTGCCTTTTATACATGCATGACAAGGTCTATCTTTGACGCACTTGACGTTTGGGGCATCACGTACTAAGTTCATTGAAAATAATTTATTAATAGTTTTGGAATTAATATGTGCTAGTCTCTTGTGCCATTGGTCACCAAGAGACGCACTATCTTTTGCTAAAAGGCACAATGGTGTAGAGGAATCTATACAAATGAAATTTAAACATAAAATATTCCTGCTTCGAGTGTCGGATAGAATTGTTTCCATATTGTCAACGGATTTTATCAAGCACTTATCATCATGGAATTCAACTATGTATCCTTTATCGCAGAGTTGGCTTATGCTTATGAGATTTTGTTCCAATCCTTCGACATAAGCCACATCCGAGAAGGATACATTGTCGTTAGTAATCATACCATAGCCTCTTGTAATTACACGGTCTGAACCTCCAAAGAAGACCTTTGGTCCGTTCACAACTGGAGTAAAGTTCTGAATAAGGCTCCTAGTCCCGGTCATATGCCGAGAGCATCAGCTGTCCAAAAACCAGATTGGCATTTTGTTGGCCTTTGGACATACCTGCAATCATAATCAATTTTCCTTAGGAACCCAAACACGTTTGGGTCCTTGGTCTCAGGTTAGAGTACTCCCCCTACGAGTGTTAGCATTATGAGCGGTCTTTCTCATATTGCTGACATGAGGAGTTACAGCATTTATGAGATTGAACCAGCAATCAATGGCGAACTGACCAACCTTGCCACAACACCAACAGTCAAATCTGTTGTACCTTTGCCTCATGATCTCCTGCTTGACCTTTTGGAGTTTTGGTCTAGCAGGGTCAGCATTCTTGGAGGAAGAAGCTTCATGATAATGACAATCACATGTTTTCTTCTCCTTAGGAGGCCTTTCCACAACGGGTTTTGGCTTTGGTGCCTTCTTGAAGTTATGACCATGATTGAAGGGGCCATAGCTCTTAAGAACAACTTCTTCATAAGGTGCCTTAAAGACACTTTCACCGAAGTTTCTGGGGCGAGTCCACCCTTGGTAGCGGGACTTTGGCTCTACATAGGTTGGCCTAGTAAAGTGCCCGTAGGATGAGTCAAGATCAAACTCATTTGATGGAAAGATGACTTTCTTGAATGTAGTCTGATCTTGGGGGGCTTTCCCCTTCTCTTTGGCTAAGGTCTTTTTGGCGGCCTTATTCTTCCGTTGGGACTTATTTCTCCTAGAGGATTTACTAGGAGCTTCTTCATGGCCTAATCCAACACCCTGGGCCTTGGCTGAGAATTCAGTAACAAATGGAAGAACCGTCTTGGGCTTCGAGAAACTTTCAACCAGTTTCTTTTCAGCTTTAAGTTAGGCTTCCATTCCTTGATGATTTTCTCTTTGAGGTCAAAGTGCTCAAGAGCCTTGTTATATTCTTCAATAGCGTTATTGAAGTTTTCTTCGAGGGAGTCAGTCTTTGCCACTTTCTCTCTCAAGATGCTCTCTTCAGCTTTTAGAGATTTGATCTCTTTAGCCTGAGTCTTCACGACTCGACGACATTTGTCGTAAGCCATGATTAACTCCTTGTACTGGTCCATTAGTTCTGACTCATCGTCAGAGGAGCTATCCTCACAATCATGTTCAGAGACTTCAGAATCTAAAAGTGGGGTATGAGAGTTTACCTTCCCAGTGAACTGGGGCTCTTGATCATCATCTGTTTGAGCCATAAGCCCAAAATAAGCTTCTTATTCTTCACTTGACTCAGATGAGTCGGAGTCACTGAGAGTCTTGCTCTTTTTGCCTATCAGGCTCTTCTCTTTCCTCTTCTTACTGTAGGAGGATTTCTTTTCTTCTCTTCTACGACCCTTCTTCTTCTTATGCGGGGAGTCGGCGATGACGTGACCTGGCTTATTACAACAATAACAAATAATGTCAGTCGAAACATATTTGTTCTGTTTAGAGGAATACCTGTCATGGCTGTTAAAATTCAACAAAACCGCAGAGGCCTCCTCGAATACCCTGTTGAAACTCAACAAACCGGAGGAGAACACCCCACTTATATTGTTGAAAGTTTTCCCGGATCGTGGAGTTAGCAGGGGTTATCTCAACAAAGCAGTAACAACCAGCAACACATGCAGCACAAGCTTCTTTATTGATCAAGAGCAAACTTCTTTACAAGGCGAGACATCCATGGCGAGACATGCTTCACCAAAAACCAACACCGGGAGAGCAGAGACAGTTACAAAGACAAGAACAAAAAACAAGCCGCGCGGACTCAATCAACAAGCCGCCGACTACTGCTGTGGAGTCCGCTCAGCCCGCCAGGTCGCCAGACCGCAACCCAAGCCGTGCGGACTCACCCTTTCCAATGCCAGCTCTTCACCGCCGATCTGCAGGCCACCTGACTGTGAGGTCGCCTAGCCGCCAGACCGCACAAGCTGCGCCACCGAATGGAACAGTCCGACTGAAACAGGCGACTTCCTGAACCCCCAAGTTGCCAAAGAGAAGACCGCTTAGTCGCTATCCGCGACCTGCTGTTTACCGCCTGTTGCTTCACAGCAGAGTCCGCACTGTCCCTGACCGCAATCAGAGCCAAGTCCTGGCTTTCCAGCGCTATCCGCACAACCTGCACAGCACAACCCGGGTCAACTCTTACAAACCGCGCGGACACCGAAGTCCAGACTACAGCAACTTACGCGAGCTCAATTACTGTTCACTTACTTCAGTTCTACTTCGATTCTCCTGATGTGACATGGGTCCTATTTATAGGCACGATGATGAGTATGGTCACCGCCCTAGCCGATAGGATCACCGCCACATCCCGCAGCAAGAACAAGTGTATCCGCAAGCCCGCGGATACACTTTCCAGTCCGCCGCTCCTGTGCAGATAGCCAGTCCGCCCCAGCTTCTCCAAGGCCGGACTCCAATATCCAGCCCGCCTTGCCGCCAGAGGCCAAACCAGGACCACCACAGCCGGACTCCACAACAGCTATGTCCGCCAATCTGTGAACAAGGCATCAACCCGCAAACCCCGAGCCCGCAGCCTCACCATCAAGGCACCTGCCGGACTCAGCGGACACCCGGCTTCCGTCCGCACCTCCTGAGTCCATTGCCTCTATCTCCAAGGCACTGCCGGACTCAGCGGACACGCCGATCCAGTCTGCTTACACAGCAAACTCCAATCCGCATTCCTGAGTTCATAACCTCATCATAAGGCTAAACCGAACTCAGCAGACTCTAGCTCCAGTCCGCACGCTCTTGCACAGACAATCCTCTAGTCCGCATATCACCAAGCTAGCAATCAAGGCAACAACACTTCTACTAGGCTTGGCGGACTGAGAAAGCAGCCCGCGCTCCACTGCGCGATCTCCCCGGACTGAGTCAACCTGGACTTGGTTCAGATCACACCAAGTCCAGTCCACTGGCCACAAGGGCCAGTCCGCACTTACAGGCGGACACTGGATCTAGCCCGCCATACCCGGCGACCTCCAGAACCTGTCCGCACTGACTAGCGATCTCCGCGGCTTCCCGCTGCACCAGAGCAAGACCAAGGCAACTGCCAAACCGGTCTGTCGAGCTCCAGTTCTTCAGTCCGCTTCATGCCGGACTCCGCGGATAACATTTCTATCCGCCCGGTTACTTCCTGGGAGTCAACCGCCTGCTGAGCATACACTGGCCTGTCATACCGCTGCTGCTGTCCGCATAGTCCGCGCGAACAGACCGCCCAGGCCGCCACAGAGCAAACCGCCTGCAACATCCCTGCCGACCTAGCAGTCCGCCAACCCTGTCCGCGTAGTCCGCGCAGATAGGTTGCCCAAGCCTTCCATTCACCCACTTTCACTTCACAATTTTCAACACTCCCCCTTGAAGTGAGAAGTGGTGAATAACTCCAGCAGCTCCCGTAACCTTGCACCTGGTCCTTCCGATAGCATCTACGAAGAGATGTCCAAGACATAGTCCTTGCCCCGCATATCATGGACCATGAGGGAGCCCTCCAGTATCTCCACAAAGGAGTCATGCTTCCCTCTGCCTTCTTCAGCTTCAACCTCCACTCTTGCATCACAGGAGTATCACCAACTTCCTTGGGCACAGAAGCCCAAGCCTTGTTATCTCTGAGAGAAGTCACCTCTTCAGCCTTGGTGTCAACCACCTCCTTGATTCTAGTGGGGTCATCACAGCCAGAAGAACCTTGCTCGACCTGAGGGCTGACAAGGAAACACAGAACCAAGTCCGCCGTGTTCCCTTCACTATATCGAGCTGGTGGCTTACTGATCCTCTTCGATCTCCGAAGAACCTGATCATGGCTAACCACCTCTGCTGCTTCTGAACCAGCTCCGTTCCCGGGCAAACCCGGAACAATGCTCCCCTTGCTTCCTGAACAAGACTCCTCCTCACTGGAACCAAGAGCACCTGGAGCAACGCTCCCCCTGCTACCTGAACCAGAAGACTCCCCTCTTGAACAAGAACTACCTGGAACATCGCTACCCTTGCTTCCTGAACCGGAAGCCCCCGCCTTCGAGCCAGAAGATCCTGGAGCATCGCTCCCCCTTCTTCTCGACTCTAACGCCTTTGCCCCGGAGCTAGAACAACCTGGAACACCTGGTGACTCAGGTAACTCCACTTCCTTAGTAGCAGCCTCCTTCAGCCCACCATCTAACCTGCTTATCTCTAGCTCCACATGAGAGCTACCCCAATACGGCGTCAACTCATCGAAGACAATGTCTCTCGACACTATGAGTTTCTTCGTCGCAGGATCCAAACACCTCCATCTTATCCTCTGCTCATCATACCCAACAAAGACTAGCTTTGTCTTGAGAGCACCCGGAGAGTGTATATAGCAGGTAGATCCAAACACCCGAAAGTGCTTCACTGAGGGCTTCACTCCGAACATCAGCTCATAAGGAGTCTTCACTATGATCGGACTAAGAGGCATCCGGTTGATGACATGAGCAGCACAGGCCATTCCTTCCGCCCAAAGAGCCTTCAGAACGCCTTTACTCTGAAGCCAACACTTGCAGGTCTCCGTTAACCAACGGATCATCCGAGCTGCAATACTACCTTGTTGTGAAGTATATCCACAAGAAAGCTCCTTCCGGATCCCTTGCTTCCTGCAAAAGTGTGAGAACTCGGTTGAGCCAAACTCACTACCGATACTTGTCCTCAACATCTTGATCCTCCGGCCAAGCTGGCCTTCCACAAGCTTCTTGAGCTCCACAAACAAGCGAACCATGTTGGACTTCTTCTTCATGAAGTATACCCAAGTGTACCTAGAATAGTCATCAACCAATATCAGCATGAACCTGCTACCTCCAAGACTGGCCGTGACGGTCGGTCCCACCAGAGCACAATGGACAACTGCCAATGGTGCTTTACATCTGGATTGTGCTTTGTCAACCATGAAGCGATAGGCTCCACTTTCCTGACATCCCGCACACCCCCGACCATCGCCATAGGATAACAATCTAGGCAAGCCTCTTACGAGTCTTCTTTCCGCCATTGCTTTCAGCTTGTCCATCCCAACATGCCCCAGTCTTTCATGCCAGATAGCTGGACTATCACTGGCATTCATCCGATCAGCTCCAGAACTTATTGATAACCCAACAAGGTTCTTCTCCTTCCTCCCTACATGAGCTACGTTCGCCGAGAGCAAGACAACCTTGCACTCCTTCCGAAGATGACCTTGCTACTTGCATTTATAGCACCTTGGTCCTTCCTTCCTCTTCCTATCACGCATAGGAGAAAAACTCCTTTCTTCCTGATATGAAGTAGAGGGACCAACGTCAGCAACAACCTTCACCTCCTTCCTGAACAACCCATCAAGGGAAGTCCAAACCTCCGCAGCTGACCGACATCCACTGATGTGGTCCAAGAGCTCCGATGAGATCACCTGCTTGAGAATAGACTCTGCTTTCGCATTTCTCTCCTTCCAAGCTCTCATCTCTTCAGCATTTCCAGCAGTATCCTCTTGTCTTCTTGCTCCGCATACAACCTCCCAAAGGTCCTCGCCAAGAAGAAAGCTCTTCATACAAGACTTCCACCTTTCAAAGTTCGTCTCTGTAAGAAGATCAATACCAAGACAACTTGCATCCTCCACTGCCATGGTTCTACCACTGGTTTCCTCTACAGAAGAGCAACTACTTCCATTGAGCACTGCTTGACCACTCCAACAACCTCGCTTTGATACCATGTTAAAATTCAACATAACCGCAGAGGCCTCCTCGGATACCCTGTTGAAACTCAACAAACCGGAGGAGAACACCCCACTTATATTGTTGAAAGTTTTCCCGGATCGTGGAGTTAGCAGGGGTTATCTCAACAAAGCAGTAACAACCAGCAACACATGCAGCACAAGCTTCTTTATTGATCAAGAGCAAACTTCTTTACAAGGCGAGACATCCATGGCGAGACATGCTTTACTAAAAACCAACACCGGGAGAGCAGAGACAGTTACAAAGACAAGAACAAAAAACAAGCCGCGCGGACTCAATCAACAAGCCGCCGACTACTGCTGTGGAGTCCGCTCAGCCTGCCAGGTCGCCAGATCGCAACCCAAGCCACGCGGACTCACCCTTTCCAATGCCAGCTCTTCACCGCTGATCTGCAGGCCGCCTGACTGCGAGGTCGCCTAGCCGCCAGACCACACAAGCTGCGCCACCAAATGGAACAGTCCGCCTGAAACAGGCGACTTCCTGAACCCCGAACCAAGTTGCCAAAGAGAAGACCGCTTAGTCGCTATCCGCGACCTGCTATTTACCGCCTGTTGCTTCACCGCAGAGTCTGCACTGTCCCTGACCGCAATCAGAGCCAAGTCATGGCTTTCCAGCGCTATCCGCACAACCTGCACAACACAACCCGGGTCAACTTTTACAAACCGCGCGGACACCGAAGTCCAGACCGCAGCAACTTACGCGAGCTCAATTACTGTTCACTTACTTCAGTTCTACTTCGATTCTCCTGATGTGACATGGGTCCTATTTATAGGCACGATGATGAGTATGGTCACCGCCCTAGCCGATAGGATCACCGCCACATCCCGCAGCAAGAACAAGTGTATCCGCAAGCCCGCGGATACACATTCCAGTCCGCCGCTCCTGTGCAGATAGCCAGTCCGCCCCAGCTTCTCTAAGGCCGGACTCCAATATCCAGCCCGCCTTGCCGCCAGAGGCCAAACCAGGACCACCACAGCCGGACTCCACAACAGCTGTGTCCGCCAATCTGTGGACAAGGCATCAGCCCGCAAACCCCGAGCCCGCAGCCTCGCCATCAAGGCACCTGCCGGACTCAGCGGACACCCGGCTTCCGTCCGCACCTCCTGAGTCCATTGCCTCTATCTCCAAGGCACCGCCGGACTCAGCGGACACGCCGATCCAGTCTGCTTACACAGCAAACTCCAATCCGCATTCCTGAGTTCATAACCTCATCACAAGGCTAAACCGAACTCAGCGGACTCCAGCTCCAGTCCGCACGCTCTTGCACAGACAATCCTCTAGTCCGCATATCACCAAGCTAGCAATCAAGACAACAACACTTCTACTAGGCTTGGCGGACTGAGAAAGCAGCCTGCGCTCCACTGCGCGATCTCCCCGGACTGAGTCAACCTGGACTTGGTTCAGATCACACCAAGTCCAGTCCACTGGCCACAAGGGCCAGTCCGCACTTACAGGCGGACACTGGATCTAGCCCGCCATACCGGGCGACCTCCAGAACCTGTCCGCACTGACTGGCGATCTCCGCGGTTTCCCGCTGCACCAGAGCAAGACCAAGGCAACTGCCAAACCGGTCTGCCGAGCTCCAGTTCTTCAGTCCGCTTCATGCCGGACTCCGCAGATAGCATTTCTATCCGCCCGGTTACTTCCTGGGAGTCAACCGCCTGCTGAGCATACACTGGCCTGTCAGACCGCTGCTGCTGTCCGCATAGTCCGCGCGAACAGACCGCCCAGGCCGCCACAGAGCAAACCGCCTGCAACATCCCTGCCGACCTAGCAGTCCACCAACCCTGTCCGCGTAGTCCGCGCGGATAGGTTGCCCAAGCCTTCCATTCACCCACTTTCACTTCACAATTTTCAACAATGGCTACTTGAGCCTTTTCTTTGCCGATCACCATCGTGTCGTGATCTTCTATAGGAGGCATCCTTGTCTTTCCATTGCTTCTTCTTGTTCAAGAATTTCTTGAACTGACGTGAGAGTAGTGAGAACTCTCCTTCTGATAGCTCAGAGCCTGAGGTACTAGGCTCAGAAGTTTCTTCTTCTTCACTAATTTCTGGAGCTGGAGCAGGGGAGGCAGCCTTTGTCTTTCTAGAGGTGTTTGTCTTTAGAGCAACAGACTTTTCTTTGAGAGCAGACCTGCTCTTCTCTTCTTCAGCTTTCCTGGTGTTGAGTTGAAGCTCATATGACATAAGCTTCCCGAAGAGATTTTGTGGGTCCGTCTCAGCCAGCTTCCCAAACTCCCTGATGGCACAAACCTTGTTGTCCCATTCTTTGGTCAGGGATCTCAGGAACTTGTCATTCAGTTCTCCGTTAGTGAATACTCTGCCATAGACTCTTAGGCCATTCACTATCTTGAAAAAGTTCTCAAAGGTATCAGCAATGGTCTCTTTGCTTCCATGTCGGAAGGCTTCATACTTCTGATTGAGGAGGGATCTTCGATCATCCCTTACTTCTTCTGTACCTTCCATCAAGATAACCAAGGACTGCCACATCTCCTTTGCAGATTGGCAGTGGATTAAGTTCTGCAGCATTAAGTCATAAACTGCACTTGCTATAATGTTTTTAGCTTTCTTGTCTAGTGAGACAAGTGCAATCTCGTCCTTGTCTAAATCCATCAGCTTCTTTGGAACCTTCTTGGTAGGATCTATATTGGAGATAGTCATAGGGATATAAGGACCTTCTTCAACTATCATGAAGATCCTCGGATCCACAGCTTCCATAAAGAAATTGATCCTTTCTTTCCACATGGGAAAGTTGTTCTTGTTGCATAGGGGAAGCTTGGCAAAATCCTTTGCCTTATCCATGATAGGTAGATCTCAAATAACAACTATTGCAGGAACAGATCAAGGTGTTAACCTTTTAACGATCAACCTCGCTTTGATACCAATTGAAAGATAATAGTTGTCAACCTAAATCACCTAAAGGGGGGTGAATAGGTGATTTGTGATTCTTTTGCAGAATTAAAAAATCTCAGAACAAAGCACAGATCTATCTACCAAATTATCACAGACGAGATAACATTTATAGTGGTTCCCCGATCTTGGGTACATCCACTTTCCCTCACCGATCTAGCAATATACTAGACTCGGCTACTCCACTATCTCGGATTGAAAATCAATCCTACCCTCGAAACAAAGTTCCTACAATCTCAATCCAACCAACTGGATCTACAACTCGGAAGGCAAAACTTCCTACAAACTCGGAGTTGAAAACTCCTACACTCGGAGAAAACTTATCCTACAAGAATGAAAAA
The DNA here is from genome assembly GCA_039583875.1 of Platanthera guangdongensis. NCBI lineage: Eukaryota > Viridiplantae > Streptophyta > Magnoliopsida > Asparagales > Orchidaceae > Platanthera > Platanthera guangdongensis. The sequence goes on along the minus strand of CM077156.1, from coordinate 168,768,798 downwards.
TTGGTTTAGAAAATACAAACAATGATTTTTCTGTCAGATCTGCAAGCAAGCAACCAGGATCTTCTTCTTGTAAGCTTTGCGGCACTTTCAGAAAGATGAAGAAAATCTCGGCAACAGATCTGGAATCTTCTTTGTATTACACGATCGGGAAGAGGATGAGCAGTTGAGAAACGATCTCGATCTGTAAAACTTCTTCAGTCTGATTCCTCTGAAAATCGAAACCCTTGCCGGATAAAAATAGCGGCGGCTTTCTTTCCGTGAAGAGAGGGAGAGAGAGGAAACAACGACTTGGAGAGAGAAACGGCTGCAAAAAAATCTCAATAATTTTTGATCTTGAAAGCTTGTTATTCTTATTAGGATTTGTCGATTAGACAGGACCTTATATAATATGTTGAATAACGGTCATAATCAGTTTTAATAATATACACGTGGACCAATCATGTCATAGAATTTGAAAATCTGTCAAATATGGACTTAGAAGAATTTCAGAGAAAATGGGGTGATATACACGAGTAGGTATATAACTACTCGAGTAGGTAAAGGACTACTTGAATAAGTAAAGAAATGTTACTCGGGTATATAATTCATGACTACTCAAGTAGGTTGATCACAACTACTCGAGTACATATAATCAACTACTTGAGTACTTAGAAGATCTACTCGAGTATACAGAAAAGTTTCACGGGAAGGAGTTGAACTACTCGAGTACAAGTTGTACTACTCGAGTAGGTGAGAAAAACTACTCGAGTGGTTTGACGAACAACTCGAGTGATAGGACTTAGAAACATTTCTGAACACTGGAAAATGAGCTACTCGAGTAGTCAGACTGAACTACTCGAGAGGATATAGTCTACTCGAGTACATAAAAAGACTTACTCGAGTAAATGACTTTAGGAGAAGAAATTTAGTTTACTCGAGTATGAAGCTTGAACTACTCGAGTAGTAAGTGAACTACTCGAGTATATAACCTATACTACTCGAGTATATAGAAAATTTACTCTTGAGATAGAAAACAGTTACACAAGTCAGAATCTATAATCACTCGAGTATATATATACTTACTCGAGTGTTTTACTTAGAAAAACTTGGAGAGTGAAATCTGTGCAACTCGAGTAAGAAGAATGATCTACTCGAGTAGTTAAGTAAGCTACTCGAGTATGTGACAGTCTACTCGAGTATATGGACTTAACTTCACAAGAGGGAGATTTACATACTCGAGTATAAGAATTTTGACACGAGTATAAAGCAAGTAAATCACTCGAGTAGTTAATAACCTACACGAGTAGAATACTTAGAAAAATTTTCAAGGTGGAAATTCTTTCTTCTTTGGTGAAATCAGCATCCAACTCTATTCACATAGTCCAAGTGCTTGAATATGAAGTGTATCCCAATAGAGAGGCTACACATGAGTCAACACCTTGGGTCATACAATGAGGGATTACATTGTATGGTCCTGTATTTGGTGACTCATTGTAGGCTGACATTAGTCTACACTTCCCATTGGAATCCTGCAACCACATAACTCAAACAAAGCATCAAATACAAACTAATTCATCTTAGTTCCAGGGTCACTTCATCAAATCTGGGTTAATGTGGACATATTTCCCAACAACTTCTCAGTGAAACAGTTTTTTTCATACGGAGATTGACGATTCCCGCTTCAGTGAATTTATCGTCGAATGGAGATCGACGATTTATTCATCTTCTTCAGACTGAGATCGACGAACTAATTTTCTATTAAAATACTTCGTCGAACTCAGATCGAAGATCTTTCCATCTTCTAAAGACCTTATAATCTAAGTGTTAGACGAAATCCATCCCGCGCTTTCAATTTCCTTTGTACTTGATCTCTTGTCTTTTCTTGCAGGAGCTCTCATGGCGATTTTGGCAGCAAACCTCTTCGGGATGAAATTTGATGCTAGATTTGATATAGATGTGAACTCTTTCAAGAATACTGACCAAATCTTCTAGGATATTTTGAAGTTGTTCGATGAGCCGCAACTTCTCAAAGTGATGACTACCAGGATGAAGCTGCCTGTGGCAGAAATAAAAGAATGGGTTTTCTCGGTATCTTCTCCAGATGGACAAACCCTGGTCGGTACCATTACTGGACATGAGGTGATTCTAAATCCTAATATTCTTTCTGAGATATTTAGTCTTGTTAATGGAAATGATGATATAGAACTGAATAGTGATGAGTTTGGTGAAATGCTTACAGGGATGGGTCACTCCGAGGGAAACCCTAGTAAGTTACTGAAAAAGAACTTGTCTATTGAGTACAAGTTTCTTGCCGACATAGTAGGTAAGGTGCTGCTTGGGAAGCACACTTCCCATGACTATATTACCAGGCATCAATTCCTTCTGATGAGTGCCCTGGTCAATAAGAAATCAGTGCATTGGGGTAATATTCTGTTTGAATTGATTAAAAAGAAAAATAACAAAAGAGAAGTCTGTTTTGGGAGGATTCTGGGCATTTTTCTACAGGAGAAATGTCCTCAACTGTTGGTCTCTCCAACAGTTTTCATCAATGATTCCAAGAGACTGACCTCAACTCTCTTTGGAAAATGGGAGAGGACCATCTCTAAGCCCTCCAGGGCCTCCTCTTCCTTAAGAACTTCAGAGGACACAAGGACTATAATAATCACTCCTCAACCTACTGAAGAGGCACAAGAGAATCCTCCTCCTCCTTCTCCACCTCATACCTCACTACCTCAATCTCCTCTACCTCACCACCCTCAGGAGATTCCATTCACCACTTCTGTATCTACTCAAATGTCTCCCACCTTCAATCTCCTCACAACACCTTCACCATCCACATCACTAATACAATCACCAATACATACTTCTCCACAATCACCCAATCTACTTCCTGATAACACTCCTCTAGACATCACATCTGACATCCCTCCACTCACTCCTCCAGTCATTCCCTCCATATCCAACATCATCCCTCCAATTATACCTTCTACTCCCTCCACTTCCTTTAATATATGTACTTCTTGTGGTATCACCACTTCTTCTCTCCCATCTTCATCCTCTGATTCATCTACCATCATCTCTCTGCTCACTCCAACCATCAAATCTCTCATAGAGGCTGCCATTGCACCTCTAATTCTTTACATCAATTCATTATCTACTCAGATTGCTTCTTTCTCTGGCCTTTCTTCACTTAGGGGCCTGGCATCAGGACTTCCTGATACCAGGAAGGGGGAGATGTCCTATGAAGAAGTTCCCCCTCCTACAGTAGCAGCAGCAGTAGAAGCAGCAGTTCTTGTAAATACAGCTATTTCAGATACTGAGATACCAGATGCACAAGAAATAGAGCTAGCAGCATTTTGGCTACAGATTTAGAGATAGTTGATTCAGTTTATTCTTTGTATGTTCTTTCTGTTGGAGAAGTTACCATCTCGCCTTCAGTTGAACTGACTACTATTTTAGATTCTTTTGATTTGACTCACAACAGCATTATTTCATTTGTTTCCAATAAGTTGTGCACAGATATTGTCTGTTATACTGCACCATTGAGCACAAAAATCTTACAACTTATTCAGAGTAGCTTTACAGCTCCAGAGCGTGAGCTTGTTCCAGCCCCAGAGGCTGAGTTTGTTAAAATTACTGAGGATGATTCTTCTGATCCCAAGGCTCTATCTCCTCCAGTCTTCTCTTCTTCTCTAGAGGCCATCTCAGCTCCAACATATAAAATGGATGACAGTCCCCTGCTAGAGCTTGATGAGATCATTATGGCAGATATAGAAGAAGAAAAATTGTAAATTTCTGAAAATATTGTTAAGACATTTGCTCCAGTAGTCCCAGAACCTCCAGCTCAAGGAGTATCTATTTCAGAAGAGAAACTAAGGCAGATTAATGAGTTATACAATGTTCCTTCCAGTGATTCTAGTGAGGATGATGAGGATTCTGATTCTGACAGTCCCAAGAAATCTAAATCAAAGAAGAGGAAGGCTCCAGTAAAAGCTGCTCCCAAGCCTAATCTAGACAATGATATTCCTTATTACATCTTACATAACATTCCTTTGACTCCAACAACTCCTCATTGGATGAAGTTGTAAAGGAACCAGGCAAAAGCTCATAAGGAGAAGAAGAAGTGTGGATCTTCTCCAATAAAGAAATTCAGGAAAGATCCACCTCCTCCTCCTCCTCCTCCTGCTGCAGGGGCCTCTGGAAATATTGCCTCCAGGTCTACCTCCTCCCAGCAACCTAAGCCTTATGCCCCTCACAGTCAAGGAAGATCTTCTAGACATTATTCCAGAGGTGGAAACTCTAGTGGGAGAGGAAGACATCACCAAGACAGATTTGCTGGAAAACTCAGTGAATGCAGACATCCAAGTTTCTATTATGCTGGAAAATCTGATTAGAATTATCCTTCAACAAACTTTCAGCAACAGTCTGTTATCTTCAGGAAGCCACAAAGGACTGCTCAAGATGTTTCAACTGATACAGAGAGACCTCCATCTCCAGTTTATGAACCTGAGTTAGATCCCAACTTCAGAATGGCTAGATTCCAAGAATTGGTTAGCTTGTCTCAGATAAACAAAGCTAAAGCAGAAGGATCTGATCCAACACAATTCACTACCATGTCTACCTTCAGACAAAAAGAACTTGACAAATTTGAGGTAGATAAACATCTCTTTGATCCCAATGCTTACATGCAGGTACACCCAGAAGCTGTTGTTCCAAGAGATTATACTGTAAAAGTTCTGGGAGTCCAAGACCTGAAGATGTCCAAGCAAGAAGCAGTAAATCCTCATAGGAAGATTGCATTTACTAAATCTTCTTCTTCTGCCCCTCCTTCAGACAAGCCCTAAAACAATTTTATTTTGTGTGTGTATATATTATCTGCTGAATTGTTTTTCATTCTATCAGATATTTACTTTCATGTTGAATGATTTTATTTTATTTTCTTATGCATTGTACATAGTGACCTCACCCAAATAGGGGGGAGATTGTTATAACCCCACCTGTGTTTAGGATTTGGGCTAAGGTTCACTATTAGGGTTGCATAGATTGACCCTCCTTGTATAGTTTAGGGTCATAGGTCTTCATTAGATTATAGGGTTAGTAAATAAGTTATATTGTTCAGACCAAGCCCTCAGAAGACTTAGAAGATTGCAGAATTACAAGAAATGCTGTTGTGATAAAGTCAAGAAATCAGTTCGACAATAGTCAAACTCAGGTTGACGAAAGTCGATCTAAGATCGACGAACTCTGAGTTCCTTCTCTGAACTCAGGTCGACGAACTCTGATTTCAAGCAAGACGTTCAGCTCGACGAATTCCAGCAGAGCTCGACGATCTTCTATCTCTGTTCGACGAACTTGGAGCCTAGTATGGAAAGCTATATTTCATTTCAAAGTTCCCTAGGCTCAGCTCGACGAAAGAGAGGCTGAGTTCAACGTTCAAGGATCTCAGATCGACAAAAATTGCCAGTTCAACTCTTTCATTCTCTGCAGTTATTTCAAATTGTTTAGGCTTATATTATTGTTTATATTGCTCTGGGTAATTAATGATTAGATTCCAAAAATATAGTCGTTCATATGGCAGCATTAATTACTGGTTTTCACAAAGTCATTATACAGCTAATTAATTGGGACAGTTAATGAATTAATTGATTGCTCTTCTAGCCGTTGTCCAAGTTCCAAAAATTCCAGCAGTCAATCAAGATAATCAAATTAAAAAATTCAGAGACCCAATTTGCTGCATAAGAGATAGAGAAGTTTTTCAAAGAAAAAACAGGCACAAGAAATTACTGAAGAAAAAGCTTTGCACTGTCTTCATCAAGTGTATTTCTTCCAGCAAGCTTCCAAGAGACAATCAACTTCAATCTATCTACAGCTTTCTGGAGAACTTTTTCAAGAAGACCTAGTCACCCTACAAAGCTCTCAATCTTCCTGAATAGAACTTCATCTCAGTGGGAGCTTTGACACCATCAAGGATTCACAAGTCTTCTCAGTTATTTTGAGAAAAGAGAAGAAAACATATAGCTTTTATTTGTTTCACCCCACTGTACACAGGGTTCTAGCTCCCTTCAAAAGTTAAACACTTGGTTGCAAGTCTCCTGATCAAAAGATTTGATTTGGTTTTTGGGCACCTGATCAAAAGCCTGAAGGGTTTCCTGATCTAGCTGAAGCAGATCTTGTGGTGATAGACATCTGAGAAAAAACCTGATTAATGGCAGGGCACCTGATCAAAAACTTGAGTGCATTCCTACCAGGGTGGTAGAAGAGTGGATGTACCCAAGTTTTAGGGGAACCACTATAATATTCTTGTGTCGTCTGTGATGCTATCTTATTTTTTACCATGTGCTGCTTACTGAATAGTTTAGTTTTATTTCTGCACTATCTGTTTATACATATAAGTCTCACTATTTTAATTCTACAATAAAAATCTAATAAGACTTTAAAATACTCTATTCACCCCCCCTCTAGAGTTAATCAGTCTAACCCCTCACGTGGTATCTTTCATACCATCCTTCACACTGGATTCTGTGCAATAGAAATTACACTGGTATTATCACAAAGTAGAGTTGAATTATTTAAGTTGACACCATAATCTGGGAGTTAGTTCTGAATCCACAACATCTATGAACAACAACTCCCAGCTGCTATATACTCAACTTCTGCTATTGAGGTGGACATAGATGTATGCATCTTGCAAAACCAAGACACTAGCCTATCACCAAAGAACTGACATGTTCCTGATGTGCTCTTTCTGTCCACTTTACATCCAACAAAGTCAGCATCAGAGTATCCAGTTAACTCAAATTCTGACTCAGTTAGATACCAAAGTCCTAAATTAGGACAACTCTCTATATATCTCAAAATCCTTTTTAAGAAAATAAGATGAGATTCTTTGGGTTCACCTGGAACCTAGCACAAAGACATGTAGCAAACATAATGTCTGGTCTACTTGCTGTAAGATATAATAGGGACCCAACAATGACCATATATAATTTCTAATTTACAGGTTTCCCATGTTCATCAATATCAATCACAGCATTTATAGCCATAAATGTTTTCTTAGCTGAAGCATCAGCCATCCCAAACCTTTTAATTAGCTCTTTAGCATATTTGGATTGGGATAAGAAGATGTCATCAGGTGACTGCTTCACTTGGAGACCAAGGAAGTAGGAGAGCTCATCCATGCTACTCATTTCAAACTTGGAATACATAAGCTTGGAGAACCTTTTGCATAGTTTAGAATCTTTAGAACCAAATATAATGTCATCTACATATATTTGTACTAACAAGATTTTATCATGATGATGCTTGAAAAATAAAGTCCTATCTACTATGTCTCTAGAAAAGTTATACTTTAGGAGAAAGCTAGCTAAGGTTTCATACCAAGCTCTTGGAGCTTGCTTTAGACCATATAGAGCCTTATGCAATTTGAAAACATAAGATGGATGGGATGAAGAGATAAAACCTGGTGGTTGTTCCACATAGACCTCTTCTTTGAGTTCACCATTTAGGAATGTACTTTTGACATCCATTTGGTATATTGTGAACTTCTTGTAGGCTGTATAGGATAGAAATATCCTTATAGCTTCAATCCTTTCAACATGGGAAAATGTTTTGTCATAATCTATGCCTTTCTCTTGTCTATACCCTTAAGCAACTAATCTTGCCTTGTTCCTTATGATAAGACCTTGAGCATCTAGTTTATTTCTGAATACCCATTTAGTTCTAATGATTGGGTAGCCTTTTGTTCATGGAACTAAATCCCAAACTCTACATCTCTCAAATTAGCTGAGCTCCTCTTGCATTGCAATAATCCAGTGTGGATCTTGCTCAGCATCTTTAATGGATTGGGGATCGATTTGAGATATGAAGCAAGCATGAATCTTGTCCTAATGGAGTTAATGCCTTATCTGCACACCCACTGATATGTCTCCAATCACTTGAGATATAGGGTGATCTCTAAGTGTGACTAATTCAGTAGGAGGAGTTGGTTGAGCAACAGCTTGGGGAATTAATTCCTCTTGTGGAATTATAGCTATTGTTGGCTCTTCACTGAGTTCAGTGTCATCATCTTCACTATCTTTAGCAACATATGGAGAAGTTGTGTAACAGCCTCATTGGTGATGGTCAATTCATTCAACTTCTCACAAAGATGTGGTTCCTGCAAGTTCTCACTGGTAGAAGGGTTATTCTCCTTGTAAAACATGTTAGTCTCATCAAAGGAAATATGAATAGACTCTTCCATTCTCATAGATGATTTATTGTATATCCTATAAGCCTTCCTTAATTTGGAATATCCAAGAAAAATTCCTATTTCAGCCTTTGCTTCAAACTTTCTAATGTGTTTCTTGTTGTTGTTATGAATGTAACAAATGCAACCAAAGATTCTAAAATAATCTACTTTAGGTTTCTTCCCTTTGAGTAGTTCATAGGGGGACTTGACCTTAAGTTTGTGTATCAAACTTATATTCAGTACATAGTTTGTTATGCTCACAACCTCTACCCAAAAAGATAGGGGAAAGTGAGCATCTGCAAGTAATGTGTTTGCATCTTCAATCATTATTTTGTTTTTCCTTTCAGCTATCCCATTTTGTAGAGGAGTTCTAGGAGCAGAGAAGAAATGTCTGATACCTTCCTTCTCACAGAATTCTTGCATGAGAAGATACTCAAACTCAGTACCATGAATCACTTCTGATCAATGCAACTGGAGTAAAGTACTCAATCCTTATGCTCTTAAGAAAATCTGTAAGAACCTTGAAGTTAACTGACTTGTTTCTCAAGATGAACACCCAAGTGAACCTTGAGAAGTCATCAATAATTACTAAGGTATAAGACTTCCATCCTAGGCTCTGTACAGTAATGGGTCCAAAGATATCCATGTGTATCAAATACAGAATCCTTGGTGAATCACTCTTATTAAGTGACTTAAAACTATTTTTTGTTTGTTTGCCTAACTGACAAGACCTATAAAGGCTTTCCTTCTTGTAGGGGGCAAGAAGGCAATCCTCTATCAAGGTTGTCCCTAGAGAGTTTAGCAATGTTTTTCAGGTTTACATATCCTAATCTACTATGTCAAAGATCATTATTGTTACTAGTTTGGTTAAACAAGCATATTTCAGTTTTAGTTGACTTAAAATTAACTACATAGATATTTCCTGCTCTAGTACCAGTTAATACTACTTGATTATCTACAAAAGTAATAATACATGAAGTTTTATTAAATGATACCTGAAATATTTCATCACATAATTGACTTATGGATATAAGGTTGTGTTTCAGTCCACTTACATAAGCAACCTTCCTAAAGATGACTACTCCAATTTTGACCTTTCCATATCCTTCAGTCTGGCCACAATTGGAATCACCAAATATTACTTTGGGTCCTAGCTTTGACTTATAGTTGATTAAGTTGTCTTTGTTTCTGTCATATGCTTTGAACAACCACTATCCAGATACCACTGTTTCTCTATGGTGGGATAGTCTTTCACCTGCAAGAAAATAGATTAGCTATTCTTGACCCAGGTTACCTTGGGTCCCTGTTTATTTACATAATTAAAACTGGAAATGTATGAGTATTCTGGTTAATTTTTATAACCTAAGGGGTGAAATCTTCTATGTGGAATTATCCACTGAGTGAATGGATTAACATGTTGTCTTGGTTGATTAACAGTTCTATAGGAATTACAGTTTTTGTTATAATGAACTGGGTTCGACGATTTCTGATAAGTTCGTCGATTTGAGGTCGACAAATGGGGATGAGTGCGTCGAACTCCACTCAGAGAATGAAAGTATTCATTCTTTGGGCCCCAATATCGTCAATCTCGGGTCGACGAACCATACTGGTTTTGTCGATCGCAGTTCAGAGAATAATTGTAATAAAAGTTTACGTTCTGAGTTCGTCGACTTGAGTTCGACGAACTGTACACATTTCGTCGATCTGAGTTTGACAAAATCTGTTGAACATTGTTTTGGTTAAGATCTTTCTTATTCTTTCTCTTTTTATTATTCTTTTGTTTTAACTTTTTTTGTTTAACATTATTATTATCTATCTTTTCCTTGCCCTTTTCTGAAACAAATTTTATTGGAGTTGTTAAGATATTCTTTTGAATCAGTGGGGGTTGGCTTGATGAAGCACCTAAGCCCATCTTGTCATTTAGCCTGACATTCACTGTACTTGTGATGTCCATAAGTTTGATACTTCTCCCATTTAGGGATTCTTCAAGTTGCCTAGACTCATCTAATTCAGTTTTTAATGAGATGATTTTTCATTAGTTGGGGTTAATTCATCTTTTAATTTGATATTTTCAGAAAGCAAGTTTTCTTTTTCAGTCAATTTTTCTCTAAGTTTTTTAATTTCTTTTACAGAATTTATTATATCAATACATAATGATTTAAATTTAGTTCTAAAACTATCTGAATTGTAATAAAAAGTGGACAGTACCTGATCTGCCACAGATTCAGATGGTTCTTCATTGTCTGTCTGCTCAGCTTCAGATAGGATGCTTGATGCATCAATGACCATCAAACAAATCTCCTTTGCCTTAGCCTCTTCTTCATCTTCACTGGAGCTAGAAGATGAAGATTCATCTTCAGTTTCACTCCATGTTTCAGCCATAAAGAATTTCTCCTTCATTTTATGCTTGCTGGAGGAGGGCTTGCTGTAGTGCTGCTTCTTGGGTTCTTTTTCTCTTCTTCACTCCTTCTTTTGGTTCTCTCGACACTCTGATATAAAGTGTCCTTGCTTCCTACAACCAAAGCAAACAACTTCTTTAGTTGGGGTCTTGTCATTCCTTGGCTTGTCATCTTGCCTTGATGACTTTCTTCTGAAATCCTTCTTTGTCATTATGTAAAATCTCTTGGCTAAGAGACTCAAAAGTTCTTCACTAGCTGTTGGAGCTTTTATTTCTTCTGAAGCTTTGAAAGCTATGTTTTGTTCCTTTCTAGTTGCTGAAGGAGTCTTCTGCTCTGCAGCTTCTCTTGTCTTTATGAGTTGTTCATAGGACTTGAGCTTTCCAAGAAGAGATTCAGTTGAGATCTCATTTAGACTTCTGGGCTCCTTGATTGGCCATATTCTGGAATCCCATGAGCTGGGGAAGCACATGAGGATTTTGTCATTTACTTCTGTGATGGTGATGTCCTTCTCCAGAGTCTTCAGCTCATTGATGATTGAGCTTAGTCTATTATACATGTCACTCACAGACTCTGACTCTTCATTATTAAAGTTCTCATATTGTGAGATGAGAGTTGATCTCCAGTCCTTTCTCTCATCTGTAAAACCAACAACCATCTAGTTAAGAGAATCCCGGATAGCTTTGGCTAATATGCACTCAGCCACTTTCTGGAAGATGTCATCAGACATTATTTAAGCCAAAATATTCATGGCTTTGACATCAGCTATCTTGGCCTTCTTTTGAGCATCTGTCCACTCAGGTGGTGGAACAACATGTGTGCTGGAAGTTGCAGTAGTGGTAGCCACTGGATCTGGTGGTCCTGCCAAAATAGAATTGTATATATCTTCATCAATAGAGTTCATATAAAGCCTAATTCTTGCCTTCTAGATAGAAAACTTATTCAGATTGCAAACTGGAGGTCTGGTGCATGCATAATCTTTATTCCGTGTCATGATATGAAATAAACAGAAAAATTAGGAAAGAGGAAAATCAGATCTAACAGGGATCTTTTGGTTCAAGTGTTAGCTTGTACAACCAAATGAACACCCCTCTCATACCAATTGAAAGATAGGGGATAGATCTGATAACTCTAGATGGGGGGGGGGGTGAATAGAGTAACTTAAATCTTTTGGTTGTTTTAAGAATTTATCAAAGTAAAATAGGTGATAATAGAGTAGTATAAAAGAGAATGCAAACTAGGCTAAACTATCACAGCACAGCCAGAACAAAATAGAAAATGATCACACACTCAAAGTGCAGGTTAGATCTGATATACTCTAGAAGGGGGTGAATAGAGTATGGTGCTCACTAAAAACTTTTTACAACTTTTGTTGTATTCCTAAGTGAACAGGAAAGCAAACAAAATAAAGTAAGTGCAGCAACTATCTAAACACAGTTAAACACAGAGCAATCACAGAGCACATCCAGAAAACAAAAGAAAAGAGCAACCAGATGACACAAGAATTTTATAGTGGTTTCCCAACTTGGGTACATCCACTCTTCTACCACCCTGGTAGGAATCCACTCAGGTTTTTGATCAGGTGCCTGACACCAATGAGCTTTTGTTCAGGTGCTCAAAAACCAAACCTCAAGTCTTTTGGAAGGAGACTTGCAACCAGAATAATTTTGAAGGGATTTAAAACCCTGTACAGGTATTGGAAAGAAGTTGATAGTGTCTTCTCTATCAACAATAAGAGAGAAGACTTGTGGATTGATTGTAGCAGATCTTGCTCCCCCTGAGATCTTGAATTGGTCAGGAATGTTGGAGCACTACTTCAGGGTGATAGGTCTTCAATGACCTAGAATGCCTGGACCAGAAAAGCTTCAGGAACTTCTTTTGATAGATAAAGTTTTGTTGTCCTTTGAAGTTGTCCTGAGAATAGAGAGAAGAAGACTCTTGATTGAATTTGATTGTTCTTCTTCTTCTTCTTGAAAATGTTCTCTGGTCAAGGCTGATTGCAGTCAAGAACTTTTGATTTGAGAATGATTATTCTTCTGTGCAATCTGAGAATGTCTGTTTGATTGTGTGTATTGCTTGCTGTACTATGATTCTATTACTCTATCACTGCTTAATCCTTTTCTCTTACTGTGTGTCTCTTTGACTGAGGAACATTCAAACTTTTTTTAATGTCGAGCAGTAATTGCAGTCGGCTTTGGAAAGAAGCGACAATCAATAATTTCCCTAACTATCCCATGGAAAAACGGCATGTAATCGTCCATAGTCAATGCGCGTTCTAACGGTAACATTCTGAGAAGATCTGGCATTAAATGTCCAAGAATCAGCGCCAAGAAACGGGATAGGAAACTTGAAGAAAACCTAGTCTGGATTCGTCGAACGAAGAACACAATTCGTTGAGCTGCACTTGTGTTCGTCAAGCTGAGCTTGAGAGAGTTCGTCGACCAGACAATCTTCATTCGTCAAAAAGACAGTCTTCATTCGTCGAGCTGAGAATCAAATTCGTCGAGCTGAGAAAAGTTCCGGACTTAGGCAAAATATTCTTCATCTGCTGAAAAGCTGTGTCGACATAAGTTGGTGTCGACAGATTGATCTTTGTGTCGACACAAATCCTCTGGTGTCGACATAAGCTGGTGTCGACTGATATCCTGATGTCGACACAAATCCTCTGGAGTCGACATAAGCTGGTATCAACACAAGCCCTAAGTGTCGACACAAATCCTCTGAGTCCAGAAATCATCGAGTAGAGTATAGCATTCATCGACCTGAGAAGCTGACTTCGTCGACCTGACAAGCTGTGAACTTGAGGTCCAAGTTCATCGAGCTCAGAATATAATTCATCGATCGAAGCTTGAAGCTGGACTTAGAAGAATTTGAAGTTCTGCTGACTTTGGCTTGATGTAGAAACTGAGTCTTCGTCGAACAGATAACACAGATCATCGAGCTCAGCACTAAGAATTGTCTCACGATCGTCGAGCGCAGAACTCCTTTCGTCGAGCTGAGTTCGACGAGCGTCGAAGTCACTTTACTTGGTCTTGAAAACTTGTTAGGCTGGAGTCTCTGATGGTCTTGTTGAAAGTTGGTTCATCTGGAGTTGAGCCTAAGGACTTGACCTAGACTCTAGGACACAAATTGACCCTGGCTATAAATGATGGGTCACATCCTAAGTCAGTGAACCTAGCCCAAATCAACTAGGGATCCAACACACACAAACAACACATGAATTTTATAGTGGTTCCCCAATCTGGGTACATCCACTCTTCTACCCCCTGGTAGGAATCCACTATCATGTTTTTGATCAGGTGACTTCCACCACAAGATCTATTTACAGGGAGATCTCTCAACCCTTTATTCTTTTGATCAGGTGCCCAAAAACCAAGAATAAACTTTTGAACGGAGTTAATAAACCCTTTATACAGGAGGTTGAGAGAGTGATGTTGTCTTCTCTTTCTCTAATCAACAAAGAAGACTTTAGTGGATTGCTGGTGTCAAATCTCCTTCTGAATTAAAGAATGGTTCAGAAAGCTTGGAGTCTTACTCAGGGTGTAGGTCTTCAGCCTTGTCTTGAAAAGATGTCCAGAAACTTATAGATAGATGTTGAATGATTGTCTCTGAAGATTCCTGGATCAGAAGTTGAAGAAGACTCTTGATATTTGATGGTTGTTCTTCTTCAATCTTCAGAAATAACAAAGGTAAAACCGGTAGTTTTCAACGCAGAGAAGAGACAGATATTTTTCTGTATGTTTCTACAACTCTTCTCTGTATTTTCTGTATCTGTGTATTCTGATATCGAGTCTCTATCATTCTCTTGTCTGAAAAGAGAAAAATCTCTTTTATATTCTGCTGTCAAAATTCTCCTTTGAAATTTGAATTCCAAGCATTGATTGCTGATTAATCTGGAGAATGAAACGGCTGAAGAATATTCTTTAATGAGTTTTCCCAACCGTCCCAATAAATTAAGCAAATAGTCAATCCTGATGAAGATCATAATTAATTCTGCCAATAACGACTATATTCAGGAGAATATGAGCATTAATTACTTAGGAAATCACTCCTAAATAATATAATAAATAAGAACAGAAATAAGGAAAACTCCTAAGTCTGGATTGGGACAGAATTCGTAGAGCTCTGAATAGAATTCATCGATTGGAGATCCAAGTTCGTCGAGCGAATAAATCTTGCTCGTCGACATGAGCTCAGCAAACTGCATTCTGGAAATAACTTGCCAAATTTGCGCTCCAAGTTCGTCGAGTAGAGAATCTATCTGAATGAATAGATCGTCGACCTGAGCTCGAATATCGTCGGGCTCAACTCAGAGAATTAACTCTGAGTTCGTCGATCTGCAATCAATGATCCTCGAGTTGAGTTCGAAGAATTTCGAACTGATAATTTTGAACTCTGAATTCTTCTAAGTCTGAGTCTACTGAGGTCCTCTGCTGGCTGGTCCATGAAGGTTGAACCTAATGACTAGCCTAAACTCTAGGACTCATAGACTTGACACTGGCTATACAATGTGGGTCAAACTCATCCTAATTAGTGAACCTATCACATATCCAAACTAGGGATCCAACAATAGGCTGAAAAGATTATATGTTATGGAGTAAGAGGATAAAATTCAGTACTCTTATACATATACATTGGGTTATTATGAAGTTGTTAAAAAAATATTATATGTTATGGAAAATAAGATTTCGTTTTCCTAAACATCCACATTCAAAAAAAAATATTAGAGGTTTGAGCGAAAAAATATACCTCACCTCTATTTCAAAGCCCTCTTTATAAACCATTATCCCCATAGTCAATTTCAAATGATTGTAGAATTAATTTAAAATCTTTATGAGAACATAATTCTTAAATTGAATTATTTCCTTTAATTCTTTTAAGCTAAAGTTTGCATAATCAAATCTACTTTTATTAACCTAACAAATACAATTATTGCCTTCTATTTGATTATATCGAGAAGTTTTTTTAGCTAAAACTCTTCATTTATTTAAATTTTTGTCATAATTTAGGACTTAACTCTTATACCCCGGATAATTATTTTTATCTTTCTTTCAATTAATTCAAGCGGTAGCTAAACTTAGGATTTCTTTAATTCCTTATAAGTATATCTCCAACTTTTGCTCTGAAAAAAAAAACTTAGGATTTCTTTAATTAAGTCATTTTAGTTTCTTTTTGTTATTTTTAGTTAATTTTTTTAAATAAATTATTCCTTTTTGTAAATACATTGCTAACTTAGCTTTATTTTATTTTCCAAAAAATTTCAGGAAAAAGTCAAAAATTTGCCTAGTACACTCCCATGTACTTCCGGTCACACCCGTGACCTGGGCGTGTACCTTTGATTCCAGTGAAATCAGCGGCCCGCAAAGAAAAAATCAAGTCATGCCCAAGTACACGCTCCTGTCCAATATTACACGGCCGTGACCAAGCCCCGTGTCACGCCCTTAACGATTCTGTGCTCGAAGTTCGTCGAACCAACTGACACGCCCGTGTCCAGATTCGACACAGCCGTGACTTCTCCACCTTGCCCAGACAAGACATCGCTGGCGACTAATTGACACCACGCCATCCCCAAGTCGACCTTCTCGACACGCCCCCGGACACGCCCGTGATAAATAGAGTCACGCCCGTGACATCCACGTGTACAACCGCAAAGTCAAACCAGCCATTAAATCTCAACACCGACTCAGCAACAGTAGTTACACACCCCGCTTACACGCCCGTGACCTCGGGCGTGTACTTAAAATTTTTTTTGCCTATAAATAGGAAGTTGTTGTATAAGCTGTGGTTCTCTTTTTTGAACCATTTTGCCTTAGGGGTTGTGCTGTTAGATGTTTTTCATGGCCATGTAAGAGAAATTTCTCCCCTTCTTCTTAGTTTTTGTTTTTATCTTTCGTTACAACTCGTCTTTTACTTAATAAAATAGGTGTTTTTCTTTCCTTATCTGGTTTTGGAATGGATCTAAGCACCTCTCTTAAGCAATCTTATTTTTACTTGTTTTATTTTTGATTTATTTTTTGTTATTTTAAAATGGGTTTGTGTTTGTATGGGATTGGGTTTCATGCTTTCATGCTTAGTTATTTTTACTTAGTTTTGTTAGATTTAGGATTTTATCGCTTTTTATTCATTCCTATAAATCCGTAAAAATGTATTCAAGGTTATTTTCATTTTTCTCTAACTTAGATTTTCTCGTTTAGGTTGTAAAACTTTTTCGTTCTTTTTACTTTATTTCCACTTTTTACGCACTTTTACGGAGTTATAAGAATGAATATATAGTCTTTTTAATTTTTCGAGCACTTCGATTTTCGTTTTAAATTTTTGCTCGTTAAATTTTTATTTTCTCTTTTTATGCATTTATATTGCATTCTAGCGGTAGAAATGTAGTCGTTTTAATTTTTCGAGAACTTTGATTTTCCCTTTTTTTGCAAAACTTTTTGCTCCTTTAATTTTTATTTTGTCTTTTTATGCATTTCTACCATATTCTAGCGGTAGAAATGTAGTTGTTTTAATTTTTAAATAACTTTATTTTTCGCTTTTTTCGTATGTATGCGTGTGTGTATGAGATAATTTTTATAGCTTTTATTCATTCTTGTAGAATGTGTGGGTGTGTTTTAATTTCTATAGAGTGTGTGTGTTTTACTTTATGTAGAGTGTGTGGGTGTGTTTTAATTTTAGTAGAGTGAGTGGAGTTTTTCATTTCCAGTAGAGTGTGTGTGTTTTTATTTCTGTAGAGTGTGTGTGTGTGTTTATTTTTTGTAGAGCGTGTGTGTGTTTTTATATCTATAGAGTTTGGTGTGTGTGCATTTATTTCCTCCTACTCGTTTGAGTATGACTCGCTTTCATTTCCCGCCTACTCGTTTGAGTAGGACTTGCATTTTATCGCTTTCCTTTACTGCTTTCTTTTATTGCTTTCATTTCCCGCATACTCGTTTGAGTTGTACTTGCACTTTCAAATTCTGCAATTTTCTTTTCGCAAGCCGTCCTCATTCCGATGAGTGGCTAACCGCTCTACTCAGGCTCCTCCAGAGTTTATGTATGTGGATTTTTCATCCATCTCTTCCAGTCTTCTTGAACTCATTACTCCAACTCTCAAAAAGCTGATAAATGAAGTTATATCTCCTCTTGCTACTTCAATCTTTGCTCTATCTTCTCAACTATCCTCTTCCTCCTTTATCCCTTCTTCTGGGGGCCTAGATTCAGGTCTCCCTGGATCTAGGCAGGTGGAGATGTTTGATGAAGAAGCTCCAGCAGTTGAAGTTGCAGCTACAGCAGTTGAAGTTGCAGCTGCAGCAGTCTCTCTAGACAGTCCACATGATACAGTTATGATTGGTTCAGTTGAAGAAGAAGCAGCAGTAGTACCAGAAGTTGTTACTTTTGGTGATGCCTCTATTCATCCCACAGTCAACTTATATTCTTTATTATCAGTTTTTGATACTTTGCATAGTTATTCTCCAGTTTACAATGATCTTTCTAAAACTATAGTATGTTATACTTCCCCAGTTGATTCTTCAGTTTTAGAACAGCTAAGGAATAACCTTAAAGATTTTTCTACCATTAATAATCCAGTCTTTGAGATTGTAGTAGCTGATAATATAATGGATACTATAGAGCAAATTTCTTCCCCTCCTACTTTTGCTTGGGATGAAACCCCAATGCCCAACCTTGATGATCTTCTTAATGAAGATATGGAATTGGAAGAATACATTATAACTATATAGCCAGAGGCTCAGTTTGTTGATCAGACTGATTTGATTAAGAAGTTAGATGAATTATATGGTCAGCCTGCAGAAGAATTTGTTGATGATGAAGAGTCGGATGATTCTGAGAACTCTGGATCTAAGAAAAGGAAGTTAAAGAAGAAGGCTCTTGCAAAGGTTTCTCATAAACCTTCCTCTACAGTTGATATTCCTTACTATATTCTTCATGGAATACCCCTCACTCCAGACCTCCCCACTGGATGAGGTTCTCTAAAAATGAGCAAAAGAATAGGAAGAAGATGAGGAGGTATTCTTTATCTCCAAGATCTAGGAGAGGACATCCTCCTCCTCCAGCAGCAGAAGCAGCAGGTAATATTTTTTCTCAAAAGCCTACTACTTCTCATTATTCAAGAGCGTCTCAAGATAAAAAGGATAGACCTTCAAGGTCAGGCTCTTAAAGCAGTCAACGGAAGCAAACATCTCAAAGCAGCCAGCAGTGAAGTTCATAACAATCAGATGAAGAGAGGCCACCATCTCCAACATATGATCCAGAATTGGATCCAAATTTCATAATGGCTAGATTTAATGAGCTTGTTTCTCTATCAAAAATTAATAAAGCCAGAGCAGAAGGAAAGGACACCTCTCAGTTCTCTGCCATGTCCTCTTAGAGACAAAAGGAGCTTGAAAGATATCAAGTGAAGAACTTGGTCAATGTGGACAAGTACATGAGCTTACATCCAGAGGCAGTTGTGCCAAGGACTACTTCTCTAAAGATCATTGGAGCTCATTATTTAAAAATGATTCAAAGGTAAGCTGTTGATCCTAACAGGAAGTTAATCTTCACTAAACCATTTGCAGATTCTCCATCTGATGCTCCTAAGAAAGACACTTGATTTTTGATTTTTTTAAACTATGTTTATGTTTTTGAACTCTCAAAGCACCTTATTTTATATCTGCTGAAAGTTTTTCTGCCAGATTATTTTTGCTTTGAGTTTTTCTATTGTAGATAGTATCCTCACCCAAATAGGGGGAGATTGTTGGAACCCTATTTTTGATTTGGTTTAGGATCACTATTATTTGTTTAGGATGTTTAGTTTGACCCACTTTGTATAGTCTTGAGTCATAGGTTATTTTCAGGGTTATTGCCTCAGAAGAACTCCAGAGAAATGCAGCTAGATGAATGCAGAAAATTAGTTTGACGAAAGCAGAGCTGCGTTCGACGAACGCCGAGCTCAGCTAGACAAACTCAGGGTTTGGCCTCTGAGTTCAGCTCGACGAAAGCTGAGTTCCGGTCGACGAACTCTGAACTCACTCTATAATTCAGCTCGCCGAAAGGTGAGTTCCGTTAGACGAACTATGACCTCAACTCAGCAGCTCAACTCGACGATATCCTAGCTCAGTTCGATGAATGACATTTTCAGTTCGACGAACTCCAAGATCAGGACGACGAAAGGTTTGCTGAGCTTGACTAATTCTTTACAGTATCCATGCAGTTTTATATTCGGAAGCAGAATAATTTTAGATAGTGTAATTTCAGTAAGTTATACTATGGTATTTAATGCTAAATATTCTTAATGAATATGGCCGTTTCTAGTAGCATTAAATATGGAATTATCACAGAGTTATTATTCTAATTAATCACCAAGGCAATTAAGGAATGATTTTATTCTAAATATTTGAATACAGCTATTACAAATTCTCATAGATTCTTCAGATTATTCAAGGAATGTTTTTAAAATTCAAATGTTTGAATTTTTCTCAGAAAATATATATTCAGAAAATTTCTCCCTATTCAAAGTGACATATTCATACAGACATATACAAACAGACGCAGAGATTTTTTGATCATTTTCTTCTGACTCTCCAAGAGACAACAAATTTTACATCAGTTTGAAATTTATACTGGAGAGAAACAAAATTTTTGAAGGCCTACACCCTGAAGAAAAGTTTCTCCCTTGAATACAAACTCTACTCAACACTGGGGGAGCTTTTTTGCTTCAACATCAATCCACTTGTCTTCTCAGAGAATCT
Organism: Platanthera guangdongensis; assembly: GCA_039583875.1. Lineage (NCBI taxonomy): Eukaryota > Viridiplantae > Streptophyta > Magnoliopsida > Asparagales > Orchidaceae > Platanthera > Platanthera guangdongensis. The sequence continues at coordinate 168,748,471 of CM077156.1, read as the reverse complement.
TGACAGAGAAGACATCATCAACTTTTAGTTTATCTCATAAACTATGTACAGGGTTATAACTCCCTTCAAAAGTTAATCCCTTGGTTCTTAAGACTCCTGATCAAAAGACTTAGATTGGTTTTTGGGAAACTGATCAAAAGCTCAAAGGGTTGCGAAATCTCCCATGGAAAATAAATCTTTTGGTAGCAGGGCACCTGATCAAAAGCCTGTAGTGGATTTTGTAGGATCAAGCTCATACCCAACTATTCCAAAAGCCCGAACTATTGGAAAGGGTGCTATTTAATTTCTTAAATAAGTAGCAGAGCGCCACGGGTCAAGTAAGGGAACGTTGGACCCAACAATCCCCGCTGGCATCCTGCACAACCCGTCGGCTCAGAGGTGGAGTTACCACATGGCCCACACAGCTCAGAGGTGGAGTTACCACATGGCCCACACAGCTCAGAGGTGGGGTTAAAACATGTACATGGTTGCCTGGCTCAGAGGTGGAGTTACCACATGGCCCATATGGCTCAGAGGTGGGGTTACCACATGTCCACGGTTGTCTGGCTCAAAGGTGGAGATACCATATGACCCACACGGCTCAGAGGTGGGGTTACCACATGTCCACGGTTACTTGACCCGCCGGACACATACAGGTAGAAGGGAAAAATCAGGATTTAATAGCACCCTCGGTCTTGAACCTGTGACCTCCTCTGATACCAATTGTAGGATCAAGCGCATACCCAACTGTTCCAAAAGCCCAGACTGTTGGAAAGGGTGCTACTTAATTTCTTAAATAAGTAGCAGAGCGCCACGGGTCAAGTGAGGGAACGCCAGACCCAACAGATTCCTACCAGGGTGCTAGAAGAGTGGATGTACCCAGATTTATTGGGGAACCACTATATTTCCTTGCGTCCTCTGTGATTGTATTGCTTTCATTTATTTGTCTGCTGTGATTTTTCTTTACGTAAATAAGAGAGCGAGCTTCTCTCCAATCTATAGGCATGCAGGGGGACGCATGCATAAGGGAAAGCTCCATTAAGTCAAGGAAATATCTTGCCAAATTTCATTCTCCTTAAAAGGGAAAGAGAGTCAATTATAATCTGATCAGATATTTCGCAGAAATGACAGGAAATATCCTCCCAATCATTACGAATATTTGACAAATAACGGAGACTCTCCTAAATTCAAATCACATGCGAATAATAATTCATGACATACGCTTATGATTACGCCCATGAATGTTACAGACTCCTGGAAAAAATTTCGCGCTCGTCACTTCGCGAATTACGATGCACAAAAATTTGGGGCATCTGAGAGGATTCCCTTGAATTTTTTAAGTAAAACCATAAAGAATTCGTCCAAGGACACAAAGGCATGCCAAACTGACCAATCGCGCAGGTGAACAACACACATGCATGCACGCAGACAGCACGCACACGGGCGCATAGACAATACACACACACATACATGCAGCACGCGTGGAGAACATGCAATCCTTGTACTCGTGCATCCCTTGCACATGGGCGTGGAGCGTGTTCCCACATCCCTTGCACATGGGCACGATGAGTGTGCATCCCTTGTGCAAGGGAGCATGAGTGTGCGACACGCGCCGGCAGCTGCCGCCACCGCCTCCAGTCGCCACGGGCCACCACCGTCGTCAGGCAACCTACCTGGATCTCCTGGAGGGCACGTTCGTCATTTCATGAAAATAAGTGATTTAGGTGACCGCAACAGAATGATGATATTTGCCAACTAAAGACTCAGCTTAGAGTAATTACCAGCATGACCCCCAGAAAAGCTATAAAAAGATCCTCAGGGTTTCATTTGAAGTCAAACAACTCCAGAGACTAGCGAGAGCTCTGAAATTTACCGGCGATAACATGAGACTTAGATCGTTACTCTGCTCGAAATTCACTCTATTACATCTCTAGAACGTGCAACGCTCAACGCTCACTTGAACGCATCAGTGAGCCCAAAAGAAGGCACAAAGGAACACTCTCGTGAATGCTCCCTTCCAAGCTTCGCGAACTTAGCTTATTTTTTATTTTATTTTTATACTCAATTCTTGTAACGGAGAGGTGACATGTCACCCTACGAGGACTCCAAACACTTGTAAACAAAGCGGAATAATGAATTTCGGCTCGTCACAGATCCGGCCGCGTGGTTTTTCACCCTTTCCGAGTTTTGCACGGTAAAAAAACTCCTTGTCATTTCTGATGGATTTTCTCTTAATTGTTTGCGCACCCGATCCAACTCAGAGCTAAGGCGGTCCGATTCACCTGGCCGAAGAAGAATCTGCCAACCCGCAACAAGTTTAATTATTATTGTTTATTTTTTTTTATTAATAAGTAGATACAGTTTGTATAAAGCTTTATTTTTGTTGCGATCTAACTCGACGCTCTTAAACCAGCACCAAATTCGACCGTCTTACCCGGGAGCGGTCGACCGCGCACACAGTCAATGAAGTAGATCGATCATACACACGAAGTTTTAATATGGAAAAACCCCCAACCGGGTAAAAAACCACGTAGTCAGGACTGTACTGCTCAAAGTCTACTACTTGCTTGTGGTTATAGTTAGTTGGTAGAATCGAGGGCGATAGACCGCTCCTCGCTACAATTTGGAGGTGAGAGAATACTTTGCACCTGGCTGACGATAGACTGTCTCGCTCGGCGTCTTACACAAATTACACTTGGCGGTGATGGGAGACTTTGAGTGTTACGATGGCGCTGGACGCAGGAATTGCACGTTCAGAATGGTGCTAGTAGGGACTTTGAGGAAACTACAAAATAGGCTTCCTTGGAAGGCTCAGAGGTGTCTTGAGCGTGACACAAAGGTGGCTTGGATGCGGTTTGAACGGGGCTTAATTGTGGCTTGAACGGGGCTTGGTTGTGGCTTGAACGGGGCTTAGTTGTGGCTTGAATGTGGCTTGAGTGTTGCATGAAGGAGGAATCCGACAGAGCTCTGGACTGAGGAAGAAAAAGACTCGGAGAAAAAAATTGAGAAATGAGAAGGCATGGTGCTCCTTTTATAGACTCCAGGAGGTGTTATGGAGGTTATGCGTATCTTCAAACCATAACCACCCAAATTAATATTTTTCTTATAATTTAAGGGTGCGCATTATGATCATTCATTTCGCTACCTGTAGACCAATTAATTTATAATAAAATTTCCTCACTAACATGGCGGTTAGTGAGTGGATACACGTGAATCGGACGGCGATGAACGATCCGAGAACATCGGACGGCGGGGATGGGCTCTCTTGGGCAATCGACGAACTTGTCGGCAAACTTGCCGGTGAGGAGAGAGACCGTCGCCGACAGACGGGAAAGCGGGCGGCGGAAAGAGGGAGCGGCCAACGGTTGGCAGCCGCACGAGAGAGGAGCGTCGACGGTGTCGTCCGCGGGAGATACGAGAGACGGCGGCGACATCCAGGAGAGAGTAGCGATGGCGGCGGCGCTCGAGGAAGAGAGGAGTGGCAGAGGCGGCCGCCGTGGGAGAGAGAAGCGGCGGTGGAGGAGTCCACGTGAGAGAGGAGCAACGATGATGGCGTCCGCGGGAGAAAGGAGTGACGGCGGTTAGCCCATCATTCCTGTTGGGGAGTGCACAACACTCCCCAAAAGGGAGGCAAAAAATTGGCTGTAAGACTATGCTTTGCGGGATTATTCCCACGCATATTGTGCGCGGGATTAATCGCGCGCTTACTGTGTACAGGGTTAATCCCGCGCATGCAGTGCACAAAGTGCGGGGTTAATACTGCGCGCACAGTGCACATTATGCGGGGTTAACCCCGTATGCCCAGTACAACGTGTATGACGATTCTTTAGTGCGCGGGACTCTATGCGTAGGGTAACTCCCATGCGCGGCTTTTGTCGTGTGGGATGCTCCCACAGAGCAGCTCGTAAGGCCGTGCCACGGGGTTGCTTTTTGCGAGAGATTACTACGGTCATGCTTGCTGGACATATGGTTTGGTCAAACCCGCTCAGTGTAACCTCATCAATTTCCCCCCAAGTCCCTGCAGCTTCGAGCCGAAGCGAATGCATGGCGGGTACTTCTACACAGAAGCCTGTCTTGGCACGTAACGATTCGAAGTGGAGGGCACATGTCAAAACACGCGAGAAGTGCAAAGGGTAGAATGTGTGAAGGGTGTTTTGTATACTATGAGTGGCATGCATAATTAGAGCAGCACGCGCGAAGCATGCGCTGAGCGTAATATATATGGGGCGTAGAGTGCGCAATTATGGAGTGCGAGCAATGACTATGTAACGCATCCATCTGTCATATGGAATATGACAGTGGGTCCGGCCGGGGCCCCACGCCATATTTCACAAACAAACGGCGGAGTCACTTATGAATATCAAAATTACGATCTACTCGCACCGTAACTCAGAGCATTCTAGCGGGAGCATTTTAAATTGTAAGAACTTAACATATTGAATGTCCACTACATATAAACTCCACATTTATATATAAACCCAGGAATGTATACAACACACAACGCTCATGGCCTTAAGGCCTTACAAGTTGTTCTTTACAAATGAAATCCAAGAATTCTTCGCACGGCCTTCAAGGGCCTTTAAGCAGCAAAGGCTTCAATCCATTCAATCCAATTTAGCTTGCCAACACCTGCAGTTGGACATCCATCCCAAGGATGGTAAACAATGCAACGGTCAGCATTATCTGACCAATTATAACGACCCTACCCCTTACTCGGGGCAGTGGTTCCTTCCCTGTATGCATTGCAATCACAATATATATATATATATATATATATATATATATATATATATATATATATATATATATATATATATATATATATATATATATATATATATATATATATATATATCACAACAAGTGCTTTCACGCACCACATCACAAACTTCGGCCTCCGTCAGACGCTCCATGCACTCAGGGCACATTACAGTGTACCGGACTCCGTGGCAACACCACCGATCAGAGGTTATTAACTTGTTGGCTGGCCGTTCCTATTCACCACAACACGCATGCTGGGGACATTCCGCCTACAACCACTCAGAGGTGAGAAACTCACAGCAAACTTGAGCATTTAGATCGACCCATCATTGTGGTGCAGCAAGCCGGGTATGCCTCGCGTCCTCCCAAGTATTGCCACCAATCGACCTCCCAAAATAACCAGGGGCAGGTCAGCCTTTTCCCGTGCTCAAACCGTCAATAGCGCATACTAGATGCGGGTCGGCTTTCCCTCCGGATTAGTAGCAGCTTTCCGCTCTCTCAGACTAACTAGCGCTCACACCATAAGGAGCTTACACAAAGCATCCAAGATCAGCATACATCTCACGCATGAACTTACAACAAAAGGAGCTAACATTCACAATTCACACACATCCATACAATACACGGAGTCTTCTCCGATTTACCCATATGACCATCACCAGTCCAGACTAACCATCCGGATGGGCTTCACAGAGCATGCCTATGTCGTACTACATACGTCTGGCTCTAGATGCGGTCTCAACTAAGGAATCATTTATGCTTTCCACCTCTTGGTGGAGGATTCCATGAGAAAGGACTTCACATGTCCAAGAAGGAGATCGTTACCCTTGACGATCGCTTTGGAGCCATGATCTAGCCGGTTGGAAATCACTGTCATGACTCTACAAATCTATCCTCGACTCTCGATTCGGCACGTTAACGATCCTCGGGCAGCCGGATCCCTTCACCTTCTTCCTCCTCCTTCTCCTTGCTCTCCCTTCTCTCTAACTCTTTTAGAAAGATAATGACCAAAATAGAATGAAGATAATCTTCTTCATTTCGGTCTTAAATCAGCAAGAAGAAACCTGGGCCATCAGATCCCAGAGAAGGGAAATGAACGGCCACAAAATTCCCTGAAAATGGCTCTTTCGTATCTGACACGCCTTGTGACACGCCCGTGTCACAGGCCGTGTACCTTAAGCGGTGCATGAACCGCCTTATCCAGAACAGGACACGACCACGTGACACGCCCGTGTCACATGGCTAACATGCCCGTGTCACATGACTGACATGCCCGTGTCTGGCTCTCGAGACCCACTCGAGACCTACTCGAGAGAACTACTCGAGTAGTTGGTCAGGACACGCTCGTGTCGCATGGCTGACACGCCCGTGTCCCACCCTTACTCGAGACATTAAAGACCTACTCGAGACATCCTCTCGAGACCTACTTGAGTAATATACACGGCAGGTGACACGCCCGTGTCCCATGTGACACGCCCATGTCACAGGCCGTGTACTTCACTTGACGATCGTCGACCAAATTACTCGAGTGGAAATTGTCGAACCCGAGGAGGACAAGCCCTCTAACATGCCCGTATCTCAGGGATTGTTCCTTCCCGAAAACTTCATCGAGCGTATTTCGTCGACCACGCGCCATACTGCTCAACCCGAGCAGTACATGCCCTGGGACACGCCCGTGTCCCACGCCATGTAACCCATCCTGAACCCAAATTTGGGATTTGGGGCGTTACAACCCTCCCCTCCTTACAAAAAATTTCCTCCCGAAATTTGGCTCAACTATAAACATCAATATACCCATACTTTGGTCGCACATTCCTAAAACGATCCGGGTTAGAGCTCAGAGGCCGCAACTTGTCTCGCCCCACGGCATCACACAAAACAAACATTGCATATATACATACATACAACCACCATATCTCCAGCCATATATCCATATCGCCATATATCCAAACATCATGTGACATACACCTTGATCGATCGATCACCCAGATAAAACAAGGTGTACACAAACATCTCATCGTTCACACAACATATATTTACATCAAAAACATCACATAGTTCACTTATTTCTGCTCATCTCGCATAATTTGTTTTATAGCCTCTTGGACTTCCAAACTAAACACTCGAGGCTACTGTACTTCACCAATTGAGATTTGCGGCTCCTGTAATTCAAAATTTTATACTCGCGGTTGCGTCCGGGATGCAGATGACTCTGTCACCGCCTTACCCTTTTCCTCATAAGATGCACCTATCGTTTTCTCACCTTTTGAAGAGCCACTCCAACAATCATGGGCTATATGTCCTTGCTTTCCACATTTAAAACATCTACGTGTCTCCACACGTCCTTGGCCATATGTTGCTCCCAAAGCAACAGTCGAAGGAATTTGTTTTGCAGGCCTGAATTTCTTCTTATATCATTTCCTAAACTCCGATTGTTCCGTCTGCGGAACCTTTAATTCCGGCTTTTCCATCGCCAATTTCTTATTATCCTGCACCCGTTTCAAATCCTTCTCTAGAGCACGGGTTGTATCTACTAACACTTGAAAACCTTGGTTCACCGAACTCGGGAGTGCCAACCTCAATTCATCACAAAGTCCCTCATAAAATCTATTCATCTTCCAAGCCTCTTCAGCGAAAGTGGACCCCGCATAGCGTCCCAGCCTGGTAAACTCATGCAGGTACGTATCAATATCACTCTCACCCTGTACCAGACATTGGAACTCATTTTCCAGAGCAATTCGCTGTGAAACTGGCAAATACTTGGCTAGAAATAATCTGGAGAATTCTTCTATCGATATCTCCTTTAATCCTCGACCTGCCAAGTGATGAAATTACACTTCATCCCACAAAAGCGTCGCATCTCCTTCCAGTAGAAAAGTGGCTAAGGTCACTTTCTGCTCCTCCGTAGTCCTGATTGCGGTCAGGATCCTCTTCACTCTTGCAAGCCAATTTTCCGCCTGCGTTGGGGGACCCGCCCATCCAAACGTAGGTGGATGAAACTCCAAAAACCGTTTCAATTGTTCGTCAACTGCTTGCTCGTCAATTCGAGCCTCAACACGATCTTGTCGTGCACCAAGCTGTACAGGTACCACTGCAGGCCTTGCCTGCTCCATAGGCTGTTCCTGTAATACTGAGAGCACCGTCGCAGTCACAAAACATATAGTCTCCGCCGAGGGAGGAGGTGTCGGCACCTCAGCTGGTGTCGCGCTCTCATCCAAACGCTAGGGCTCAGACTGCCCAGCACCACTCCTCGTCACCTATCAATGTACAAAACACCATTAATCGTCCATTTCATAATGGCAAATATACATTGACTGCACTGTCATGCTCTTCACGTGCATGTATAACATTCCTAGTGGACATTCTTGAGTTTATTTATGTTCTTCCTACCCAACACCCAAACCTAAAGCTCTGATACCACTTTTTAACGCCTTCATCTGTCATATGGAATATAATAGTGGGTCTGGTCGGGTCCCCACGCCATATTTCACAAACAAACGGCGGAGTCACTTATGAATATCAAAATTATGATCTACTCGCACCCTAACTCAAAGCATTGTAGCGGGAGCATTTTAAATTGTAAGAACTCAACATATTGAATGTCCACTATATATAAACTCCACATTTATATATAAACTCATGAATGTATACAACACATAACGCTCATGGCCTTAAGGCCTTAAAAGTTATTCTTTACAAATGTAGCTTCATACATCGGCACGCAGGCCGGGCACACATGAAATCCAAGAATTCTTCGCACGGCCTTCAAGGGCCTTTAAGCAGCAAAGGCTTCAATCCATTCAATCCAATTTAGCTTGCCAACACCTGCAGTTGTACATCCATCCCAAGGATGGTAAACAAAGCAACGGTCAGCATTAGCTGACCAATTATAATTACCCTTGACTATCGCTTTGGAGCCATGATCTAGCCGGATGGAAATCACTGTCACGACTTTGCCTCCACGAATCTATCCTCAGCTCTCGATTCGGCACGGTAACGATCCTCCGACAGCCGGATCCCTTCACCTTCTTCCTCCTCCTTCTCCTTGCTCTCCCTTCTCTCTAACTCTTTTAGAAAGAGAATGGCCAAAATAAAATGAAGATAATATTCTCCATTCTGGCCTTAAATCAGCAAGAAGAAACCTGGGCCATCAGATCCCAGAGGAAGGAAATGAACGGCCACAAAATTCCCTGAAAATGGCTCTTTCGGGTCTGACACGCCCTATCACACGCCCGTGTCACAGGCAGTGTACCTTAAGCGGTGCACGAACCTCCTTATCCAGAACAGTATACGACCATGTGACACGCCCGTGTCACATGGATGAGACGCCCGCGTCACATGGCTGAGACGCCCGTGTCACATGACTACACGCCCGTGTCTGGCTCTCGAGACCCACTCGAGACCTACTCGAGACAACTACTCGAGTAGTTGGTCGGGACACGCCCGTGTCGCATAGCTGACACGCCTGTGTCCCACCCTTACTCGAGACATTAAAGACCTACTTGAGACATCCTCTCGAGACCTACTCGAGTAATATACACGGCAGGTGGTATGCCCGTATCCCATGTGACACGCCCATGTCACAGGCCGTGTACTTCACTCGACGATCGTCGACCAAATTACTCGAGTGGAAATCGTCGAACCTTAGGAGGACACGCCCATATCTCAGGGCGTGTTCCTTCCCGAAAACTTTGTCGAGCGTATTTCGTCGACCACGCGCCAGACTGCTCAACTCGAGCAGTACACGCCTGTGTCCCAGGCCGTATAACCCATCCTGAACCCAAATTTGTGATTTGGGGTGTTACAGACTATGCATAGCATAATATGTGCAATGTGAGTGCGGTGCACATTATGCATGATGTTCGTGCAAGGCACAATGTGCATTGTGCATGTGAGGCGTTGCATGAGGTATGTTGTGCGCATTCGTCGCTTTATGTTTGTGAAGACTTGAGCAAATCTTTGGCCTACCAGGTAGTGAGACGTTGCTCGCAGGGGAGGCTGATGTAGTGTCACTTCTTGTTGTTTGTGGAGCGGGTTAATATTTGAAGGAGATAGTATGAGATTCCCGCAAGATTGGAGGTGAAGATATTTCACCTGATGGCATGGATGCGTTGTTGCGGAATAACCGAATCTGGTAGTTGAGATCTCCCCGAGCATGAAAGTGGGAACTCTAACATCGACGTAGATAAATTATAACTATGCCTTTGTTGTATAGATGTCGGTAGTAGGTGGAATGTAGGTTTGTGGCTGTGTTGGAGTGTAACGACTCAATCCGGGGGTCCCCTATTGGGAGCACCGAACACTTTGTAAGAGGAGAGGTCGGAGTCCCTTATTGGGATCACCGAACACTCTGTAAGGTGTGTGGTCAGAGTCCCTTGTTGGGAGCACCGAACACTTTGTAAGGGGAAAGGCCGAAGTCCCTTGTTGGGAGCACCAAATACTCTATAAAGGGAGAAGCGAAAGTACCTTATTGGGAGCACAGAACACTCTGTAAGGGGAGAGGCCAGAGTCCTTTGTTGGGATCACCGAACACTCTGTAAGGGGAGAGACCAGAGTCACTTGTTGGGATCACCGAACACTATGTAAGGGGAGAGTCCAGAATCCCTTGTTGGGAGCACTGAACACTCTGTAGTGAATTCATCAATAAGATTGGTGATAACACTTGTTGTTTATTCCACGAAAATTGAAAATACAAAATACAAGCAGTGGAGGAGCTCTGGATGCCCCTTTAGCAGAAAGAAAATACTTCTTTGGTATGTTCATCCTAGGGATCTGCCCCACACTGGATCATTCCTGACATGTTGATTCAGAGCCTTTGTTTTGGAGAGAACTCTCGAGGTAGCTAAGGCGAATGAATCGTTCGATTTCTGTCTTCAGTCGTGAAAAATCTTGTCTTATGCCCGTAACCATGATGGAATTCACAATATTTAGATTGGTCCCCAGAGTTTGGAGTAAGATCCCTTGGCCTTTGGAGAGACGGATGGTTGCATATAGTAAGCAACACTTACACTCGTGAAGCGTTGAGAGGAGTGAAGGCTTGATGTTGGTGATGCCCCCCAGCCTGTCAAGAGTTGACACATCATGAGTTGTTCTTTTTGGGAATCGTTAGTGGTGTCAACCCCCGCTCTCACTGTCTCCTTGAGTTGCTTTTAAATTGTCGGTGTTGTGCTTCAACGACATCATCAACAACAATCTGGGCATCGATTCGTTGAACAAGATCGGGATAGCTGGGTATAGTCTCTCGCACTAGTACGGAGTGAAAGCCACCAGGGCGGAGCCTTCCAAGAAGAAACCTCCATAGGAGTTCTATTTTTATTCCATGGATTTGTCATGACTCGGCGGTGAAATGCCGGAAGAAATATCTAAGGGTTTCCCCTTCACATTGACGGATACCGGACAGGTGGGAAGGATCATCGAATATCTGACTGCTGACGATGAACTGATCTGTGAATTATTGTGTTAGTTCTACGAAATCCTTGATTTCTCCTTTCTTCAAAGAAAGGAACCAAGTGTGAGCTTGCCCTTTTAGGCTCGCCGGGAAAGCTTTACGCAACAGTTAATTAGGGGCGTTGCAAATTGCATCATGATTGTGAAGTGTCTGACATGCTCTGAAGGGTCACTTGTACCATCATATGTCTCGATCTTTGGGAGCTTGAAACCATAGGGGATTGGATGTGTCATGAGCTCAGGTGCAGATGGCGAGCAATGATGGAGGGGGAGGCTGGCTGAAGCGGCACTTCGCTTGGCTCACTCGCGCTCTTCTATGATTAAGTTGAGAACTTTGGGTGTGAGCCTTTCATCGAGGTCCGCTAATTCAGGACAGTTACAGTGATTTTGAGCTTCAGGTTCTCTGGCAGGACGGGCTTCCTGTCCTTGAACATCCACCCAGGGTCTGCTTCAAGCATGTTGCCAGGAAAGTGAGGCGGAACTGGACCAACGTGCCCCCCAAGGGTCATCCCTTCTGTAGTGCAGGCAACTTCTCCCACCATAGTCTCGAGTCACGAGTATCGCCATGCTGAGGGTACTTTCTTCTGAGGATGCTAGGAACTCGCTCCCACAGACGGGGCCAAACTGTTGCGGTCTAACTCGACGCTCCTAAATCGGTCCAAATTCGACTGTATTAGCTCGAGAGCGGTCGAGCATGCATATAGTCAATGAAGTAGATCGATCATACACGCAAAATTTTAACGTGAAAAAACCCTTCAACCAGGTAAAAACCCACGTGACTGGGACTGTGCCGGTCAATGTCCACTACTTGCTTGCGGTTATAGTTGTTTTGCAGAATTGAGGTTGACAGACCGCTCCTCGTCACAATTCGGAGGTGAGAGAATACTTTGCACCTAGCGGGCGACAACCGTCTCGCTCGGCATCTTGCACAAATTACACTGGGCAGTGATGGGAATCTTTGAGCATTACGATGGCGATGGACGCAGGAATTGTGCATTCAGAATGGTGCTGGTAGGACTTCCAAGAAGCTATAAAATAGGCTTCGTTGGAAGGCTCAGAGGTGTCTTGAGCGCGGCTCGAAGGTGACTTGGATGCGGCTTGCACGGGGCTTGGTTGTGGCTCGAATGGGGCTTGGTTGTGGCTCGAATGGGGCTTGGTTGTGGCTTGAACGGGGCTAAGTTGTGGCTTGAACGTGGCTTGAGTGTCCCGCATAGGAGGAATCCGACAGAGCTTCTGACTTAAGAAAGAAGAAGACTCGGAGAAAAAAGGTGAGAAATGACAAGGCATGAGGCTACTTTTATAGCCTTTAGGAGGTGGTTATGCGGATATCTGCACACCATAACAACCCAAATTAATATTTTTCTTATAGTTTAAGGGTGTGCATTATGATCATTCATTTCGCTACCCATAGACCAATTAATTTAATAATAAAATTCCCACTCTAACCTGGCGGTTAGTGGTGGTTACACGTGAATCAGACGACAATGAACGATCCAAGAAGATCAGACGGCAGGGACGGGCTCCCTTGGGCAGCCGACGAACTCGTCAGCGAACTTGCCGGAGAACTTGTCGGCGAGGAGGGAGACCACCGCCGACGGCCGGGAGAGCGGGCGGCGGCCAAGCCAGTGGCGGAAGGGGGGAGCAGATGGAGGTTGGCGGTCATGGGAGAGAGGAGCAACGACGGCGTCATCCGCGGGAGAGAGGAGCGACGCCGGCGCCATTCAGGAGTGAGGAGCAACGGCGGCAACGCTCGAGGAAGAGAGGAGTGACGGTGGCGGGACAGATAAGCGGTGGCGGGGGCGTCCACATGAGAGAGAGGAGCACAAACGGCGGCGTCCGCGGGAGAAAGGAGCGACGGCGACGACGCTCGAGGAAGAGAGGAGTGACGGCGGAGGCGGCCGCGGGAGAGAGAAGCAACAACGGCGGCGTCCGCGGGAGAAAGGAGCGACGCAACGACGCTCGAGGAAGAGAGGAGTGACGGCGGCGGCGGCCGCGGGAGGAGAGAAGCGTCGACGGCCACGTGAGAGAGGATCAACGACGACGACGACAGCCGTGGTGTTGCGAAGCGATGGAGACGGCGATCATGGAGTTGCGAGGCAACGGCGGCCATGGCCGCGACATTGGGAGACGATGGAGGCGGCGTCCACGGAAGGGTGGCGGACACGCGGGCACTGCGTCTGTGGGAGAAAGGAGTGACGGTGGCGGGAGAGAGAAGCAGCGGCGGCGGCCACGTGAGAGAGGAGCAACAACGGCGGTGTGCGCGGGAGAAAGGAGCGACGACGACGACACTCGAGGAAGAGAGGAGTGACGGCGGCGACGACCGCGAGAGAGAGAAGCAGCGGCGGCGTCCACGTGAGAGAGGAGCAACTACGACGGCGGCAGCCGTGGTGTTGCGAGGCGACGACGGCGATGGCCGCGACGTTGAGAGACGATGGCGGCGGCGTCCACGGAAGGGCGGGTGACACGCGGGGACGACGTCCATGACATTTGAGGGCGGCGACAGTCGTGGTGTTAGGAAATGACGGAGATGGTGTCTGTGACGTTGGAAGACGATGGTGGGGGCAGCAGCCGTGGAAGGGAGGGGGGACGCGCTGCCCGCACATGTTGGCATCCCCCAGTAACCACCCCGGTGGTTAGCCAATCGTCCCTGTTGGGGAGTGCACAACACTCCCCAAAAGGGAGGCCAAAAATTGGCTGGAAGACTATGCTTCGCGGGATTAATCTTGTGTTTACTGTGCGAGCAGTGCGCAGTGCGAGGGGTTAATCACGTGCGCGCAGTGCAACGCGCAGGACGATTCCCCCGCGCGCGGGACTCGACACGCAAGGGAACTTTCATGTGCGGCCTTCGCCTCATAGGGCGATTGCCGCGCGGGAGGCTCCCACAGAGCGGCTCGGGCGGCAATGCCGCGGGGTTGCTCTTTGCGAGAGATTACTACGATCGTGCTCGCTGGAACCGTGGTTTGGTCGAACCCGGCCAGGGGAACCTCATCAGTTTTATTTTTGATTTAATTAACATGTATTATATTAAATAATGTGGGCATTTTGAGATAATGCTCCTTGCCCTTGGTGATATTGTCCTTGGCATAATGTGGGCATTTTGTGATAAAAAGGAAACTTTGGCCAAAAATTTTACCCGAAAAACTAACTGGGAATATACTTTCGCAATTGGCACGAGAGAACCCTTTGCATTGTGCGTGATCAGATGAGAGAAAAATAATTTAGTACGTATAACGAACATGTTTTTGATTGTGCTGGATTAACTTCATCTGCACAATCTGAATTTATATGATTGGATTTTGCGCAGAAATATGATCGTATTTTTGAATTCCAAATATGACCGTATTTGTGTGAATCAGACAGTCAGATTTTATCAACGAAAGAATGAAGGTAACATGTATTCGTTGGCGATGATTGAAATGTCAAGCTCTCTCAAATAAGATAGTACGAATGATGACTGAAACGTGAGTTCCTTTTGATGAAAAAGATAAAGACAATAATTTGACGTGTGTGGCCCTCAACAAAAAAGATAAGGGTTTTGTAGGTTTTCCACCACCAAAAATCACACCGCAAACTATGCGATTTTGCAACCAGCGAAACTGCTGCACAGCTAAATCGTTTTGTGCGGTTTAAAATTAGTGCAATCTTGCATGATTTTGTGATTTTGTAATTTCTGTTTTTAACTTTCAGCCATACTTATTATATCATACAAAAAAATACACCCACTTAGTGTAAAGTGAAATTCCTGCGCCTGAGCCCTAAACTTCGAAGTCCCTCTTGCAAGAAAACCAAACTGTTTTATTTTTTGGGTGCTATTATTAGCAAACCTACTTTAGTTACCAGCAAACCAGAAAAAAAACAGATTCAGACGTTTTTTGCATTTTTTTCTTCCCAAAAATTACTACTAACAAACCAATCTTGTATTTTTTCAATTTTTATATTTTTGAATTTTGAGTATCAAATATTTCTCATTTGAAAAAGTCATAAACATGAAAGTTGTAGACCTCATTGAGATCTACAACTTTCATGTTGACCATTTTTGATTTGAAGCCGTTTCTACGTCCAATTTGAGCCCAAAAAAAACACGCACGAACAAGTCGTCCGTACAGATTTTCGGCGTGACTTTTTTCGGGGCCCAAATTGGGGGTCTAAATGCTTCAAATCAAAAAGTGTTTAACATGAAAGTTGTAGATCTCGTCGAGATCTACAACTTTCATATCAAACACTTTAATTTGAAGTCGTTTAATTTAGCAATTTGGCCCCCGAAAAAAGTCACGCTGATCCCGGGCGCCATACATATGTTCGGCGTGACTATTTTCAGGGGTCAAATTTGGGGTCTAAATTGCTTCAAATTAAAAAGTGTTTAACATGAAAGTTGTAGATATTATCGAGGTATACAACTTTCATGTTGAACACTTCTCATGAAAATATACTTATAAGACACAGTTCAAAAAGATGCGTATATTAATATATACACTTAACTCGTATATACAGCACACCCTTATAGAAATTAGAATTCAAATATATTTTTAAACCAGACAATATTTTGCTTAAAAATTTTGGTGCAGATGATATTTTTTTGAAAAGGGAGTTTTTAATATACTAAACAAAATTATGCATCAATTTGATTCATTTCTAATGCTAACATAAGTGGTTGAATGAAAACATTCCGCCCAGTTCGCATGGACCAGGCCGGACACCAGCCTATCCACATGCTATGAAGAAGGTCAGACAAGAAGCCAGTCTGCAACCCGGCGGACATTGTACCAGCCCGCACGCTGCAGCGGACACAGCAACAGTCTGCACACTCCGCAGACACCTCCCTAGCCCTCAATTACAGGTTCATGACCAACAGGCACAGACCGCCCGGTCAACCAGCGGACATTGCGGACTCTGCGATCAACCTGGACTTGTCACAGATCGTGACCAAGTCGTGTACCTCTGGTGCGAGCTCCGCGAACATGAACTATCAATCTGATCAGTCCACCAGATCCAAGTGAGTTCGCCTAACCACGAACTCTGCGGTTACCTCCTAACCGCACCACCTGAGATCAAGAGCACAGGCCAAAGCAGATCTCCAAAAGCAGTCCGCATCAAGCGGGCTTCACGAGCTCAGAATGAGTCCGCCAGTCCCGTGGATACACAACCTACCCGAACGGTTACACCAGGGAATAGCCAACTGCATAACAACAAGACAAACAGGCAGGTCACCATCATCAGGCCGCAACATCAGACCGCCAAGGTCGTACCATCAGTTTGCAGGAATGTCCTCCCACGCCGCGCGGTCTGCCTGATCAACCCCCACTTTCACTTCATAATTTTCAACACTCCCCCTTGAAGTGAGAAGTGGTGACCAAGCCCAGCAGTCCTCGTAACCGAGTAAATGGCCCCTTCAGCAGCGGCTTCGTGAAGATGTCTGTGATATTGTCCTCACTCCGCACATGCTCAATCATAAGATATCCCTCCAACACCTTCTCTCGAATGAAGTTGTGCTCAATCTCTATATGTTTTCTCCGCGCGTGACAAACTGGATTATTAACCAGTTTCAAGGCAATCTCATTGTCACCGCAAAGCAGAGTTGGACCACGCACTTCTTCATAGACGTCCTCTACTAGTCTCCAAAGCCAAATGGCTTCCCGAGCTGCCAAGGCTGAAGTCTTGTACTCTGCTTCTGTAGTAGAGACGGACACCGAGTCTTTTTCTTGCTACACCAAGAGATACTGGCTGACCCACCTGTGAAGACTTAACCAAATGTTGACTTCTTATTGTCTGAATCTCCACCATAATCTGCATTCTAGTATCCTTGAAGAGTAAAACTCGTGTCTCTCTCATAAAGGAGACCCATATCAGAAGTGGACTTCACATATTTCTGAATATTCCTTACCTCCATCATATGAGGCTTCATGGCTTATGCCATATACCGACTTACTCATCCGACCGCATAATCAATGTTTGGTCTTGTAATCGTCAAGTAGATAAGACTCCCAACCGGATCCCGAAACACCAAAGTATTTGGAAGAATCCTTCCCTCATCTCGTAGAGCTACTCTTCCCTTCCCGCATGTCGAATCGCTGAACGATCTATTCCGCATAGCCCTTTTGGGACACGAGTATGCCGCTCTCTTTTCCCTCCACCTCAACTCCAAGAAGTGGTGGAGCTCACCCAAGCCCTTCATCTCGAATCTTATAGCTTGCTCTGCCCTGAGCCTAGCTACCTCCTCCTTGGAGTTATCCGTGATAATCATGTCATCCACATATAATAGTACCAAGACCAGAAGCTCCCCCTTCTTCTTGATGAATAAGCTCGTGTCTGAATTAGAAACAAGATAATCACAAAATTAGAGGTATTCTGCAATCTTCTCATACCAGGCTCGAGGAGCATACTTCAAACCATAGAGTGCTTTCCGGAGATTGGAGACGTAGTCTGGATGTTATTCAGATGTGTATCTCAGTGGCTAATCCATGAAGATGTCTTTGTCGATTTCCCCGTAAAGAAAGGCATTCTTTACGTCTAGCTGCCACATCTTCCAACCCTAGCAAGAGGTCAAGGCCATCACCACCCGAACTGAAGCAATCTTAGCCACAGGACTGAACGTCTATTCTTAGTCTCCGCCGTAATGTTGTGAAAAACCTTGAGTTACATGGCGATCCTTGTACCGCTCGATGTTACCATCCGCCTTCTTCTTCATCTTATATACTCACTTGCAAGTCATAGTAGTAACACCATCAACCTTGGGCACAAGATCTCAGGTCTCATTCTTCTTGAGAGCAACCATCTCCTCATCCATAACATCTTCTCACTCCTTGACTCCAGTGGCTTCATTAAAGCTGGTAGGCTCTCGTCATCTAGAGGCTTTGTGAAGAAATAGGAGACAAAGCTCACCGCATTTCCTTCATTATAATGAGTTGGTGGCTTGATGATCATCTTTGATCTCCGAAGAGTCTGACCCTTGCTCACCACCTCCGCTGCTTCTTCAGAATTAGCTTCATTCCCGGGCAAACTTGGAGCATTGCTCCCCGTGCTTCCTGAACCAAAAGCCTCTTCCCTAGAGCTTGAAACACCTGGAGCTCCTGGTGACACAGGCAGCTCCACCTGAAGATCTTCAGCAGCCTCCTTTTGCCCTTCATCTAACCTGCTCTTTAGTAGCTCCGCAGATAAGCTACCTCCATATGTTGTTAGCTCATTGAAGACCATGTCCCTGGAGATGTCAAACTTCCTCGTCACTAGATCCATACACTTCCATCCCTACTTTCGTTCGTCATAGCCCACAAAGACAAGCTTCCTTGTCTATGCATCCAGCTTAGTACTGAGAGCATCTGGGACATGTACGTAGTTGGTTGAGCCAAACACTCAAAGGTGTCTCACGCTAGGCTTCTCCTTGAACATAATCTCAACAGGATACTTCATGTCGATCGGAATCAGAGGCATCTGATTGATGACATAGGTTGCACATATTGATGCGTGAAAATGACACCGAGGCAGCTAACACGGAGGGGGTATTTGATCTCACAGGCTAGGAGAGGAAGAGGAAAGAAGGCTGGGGGGGGGGGGGGGGGGGAAGAAGGAAGAAGGAAGCTTTTAAGTGCTCGAGTGTGGAGCAAACGCTTGTCAAAGGGGTTGCGGGGATAGAGGAGAGGGTGTTTAGAGCAATCGGGAAGGATGATGAGAGAAGGAGGTTGATCAGGAGCTGTCGAGCAGACGGTTACTATGATGGTTGTGCTTGCAGGTTGGTTGCCGAGAGAGCTGAGCTGAGCTATGAAGAAGGGAGAGAGAGGGGGCCTCTAGGAACGGTAACAACAGAATTCGCCCACCGCGGCTTAAATGCCACTCTTGAGACAGGCTTTCCTTTATTAATAGAGAGAGCTACAACTTGCTAATGCACCTTTACAACAAAGCAATAAAGGGTACAAGAAGGAAGCTGACGCCTAAGGAAGAAGAATGCCAAAGGAGGCCGTGCAGACTGAAGGGCGAAGCTGGCAGGCCGCGCGGTTAAGGGAATCGGGAGACCGCGCGGACTGGAGAACCAAAGGCTGGCAGGCCGCGCGACTAAAGGCACAGAGATGAGTGCGGTCTGAGAAATGGAGTCCGCAGGAGCGGGGCTGGCTGGCTGACTTCGAGCGTGAGCACCTTGGAGATGACCCGAAGACCTCCCCCCACATGAGAGGCATGGGGGGCTATTTATAGGCCCGAGGAGGTAATGGCTTGCGGTGATGTTACCCCCAGTGAGACGGTAACTTGAGCGAGAAGGAGAAAGAGTCTGCTGAGTCTACAATAGGCCGTGCGGACTGGGACTTGGTACTGAAGCCGGAGCTGCTGTCGGCAAAATGGGAGAATCAGTGGCAGATTGCGATGCGAGTTCGCGGAGTCTGTTACTGCTGATCTGGGATTGTCCGCCTACTGCTGGGGTGGCAGATGCTGGAAGCTATGTGGCGGACTGCGAGGAGAATCCGCGGAGTCCGCCACTGCTGAACTGATCGAGCTGCGAAGGGATGCGAGCTGGAGAGTGCCCGCGGAGTCTGGCGAGTCCGCACGAGGTTATGCGGACTGGGACTGCTTTCTGGAGGATTTGATGCATGGCGGGCTGGAAGGAATCCGACACTACTGACTGAGTCCGCACGGGGGCTGCGGATTGAGGGAGAAGTCTGCTACTACTGGCTGAGCCTGTGAAAGGCTTGCGGACTGAGGAGGAAACTGGTACTGCTGCTGCCGAGAAGCTAGTGCTGACTAAGGGAAGGGGCGGACTGCATAGAGAGTCCGTCGAGTCCGTCGAGTCCGCGGCTTCTGCAAGGTTGAGTCCGCTTGTGTTAGAGATGGAGAGCCTGGTTGTTGAGGCTGTTGTGGTTCACCACTGAAGGCGGACTGGAAGTCTTGATCGCACTTCGAGTACGCCCATCTCGCGACGAACTTGGACGCTGCTGGTCTTGACGGGTAGCCGGAGTTGGAGTCCGCGCTCTATAGGCGGGCTGGAGGAGTTGGCTTCCCATGCTGCTGGGGGCAAGGACTGAGCGACCTGCCGATCTTGTCGAGGTAGACCGCGCGTGTTGGAGAGGCAGAAGCCGCGGTAGCTGGCTGGCGGCTTGGGCAGATAGGGAGTTGAGTCCAGCAGAGAGGGTCCTGCGGAAACAACCTCGCAGTTAAGCTGAAAAGGGGGCAGCCTGCAGAGGCAGGCCGCGACGAGCGAGCTGGCTCCCTTAGGAAGGATCGCCGATTTTGGGGTTAACATAATCCCCGCACTTTTTTAAGTTCAGAATAGAACTTCGAAAAAGTTGGAGACCCGCGAAAATCGTGATCCACCGCAACGGAAAGAGAAGGGGCAAAGAGAGGTAGAACCTGAAACCTCTCCTTAGGATTTTGATGCTGCCTGTCTATTTTCCTGCAAGAGGAAAGTTAGGGTAGGCATGTATGGGTGGTACAACGAGTATGTACCTGAGTTTGCTTTTGCAAAATGAAGAAGATGTGTCTTCCACTAAGTTCTGCAAAAATGAAAGTGAGAGGAAAACACAGAAGCATAATGACTTGCAAGTTCCTGATGGAGGCTTGCAAGCACATGTTATCCTCTACAAAAAGGAAGGATGAAGAGTATATGTGAAGGAAAAATGAGCTGCAAGTACCTGGAAGGAACTTGCAAGTCTTTGATGGTTTTTGCAAAAGAAGAGTTAAAGGTATGCACAGTATATGAAAGTAACTTGCAAGTACCTGTGAAGAAACTCGCAAGTATCGGATGATCTCTGCAAAATGAGAGTTAGGAACAAACATGATATATGTAAGTAGCTTGCAAGTACCTATGAAGAAACTTGTAAGGGTCTGCTGATCTCTGCAAGAAGAGAGTTAGGAGCAGGTATTGTATAAAAAATAAGCTGCAAGTACCTGGAAGAGGCTTACAGGTGTCTGCTAATCAGTGCAAAGAAAAGAGTGAGCCGCAGACATATAATAATGAATTAAACTGTAAGTACCTAGATGAGGCTTGCAGGTGTCTGCTAATTACTACAAAGAAAAGAGTGAGGAGCAGACATATATATGAAAGGAGCTTGCAAGTACCTGAGAGAAGGCTTGCAAGTGTTTGTTAATCTCTGCAAGGAGAAGAGTTAGAAGCAAACATGTAAATGGAAAAAGCTTGCAAGTACTTGGGAGAGGGCTTGCCAGTGTTTGCTAATCTCTGTAAAGAGAAGAGTTAGAAGCAAACATACATATGAAAGAAACTTGCAAGTACCTGGGAGAAGGCTTGCAAGTGTTAACTATTGATGAGATAAGGCTGATATGACCATATAGCAAGGAAAATGCCTGATGAATTCTTTATCATGAAGCCCAGATCAATAAATCGAGCGTTAACTGCTGATATGGCTGGATGGACATGATCAGATTAATAGAGAAGGAACTTGACGAATAAAGCCAATCTTAACTAGATTGCAATAGCATGGATTGATGATCGAGGAGAGTAAGACTCTTTGACCAATGTGTGATACCATTTGATTTTGATAAGAGTAATGAATATCTCTATGAATCTTCATCTGATAGCGCTTAAGCAGGCAGTGAATAAAAGATGAGAGTAATAGAGCTTATAAGTCATCATCCAATGGAGCTTTGAGCAAGCAATGTATATAAGATGAGAATAAGTAAAGTGAATGCTGGAAGTCCTTTTGGTAGGTCAGATTAACCTGCTCACCTATGAAAGAAGGCAGTTGACAAAAAAGAGGTCTATACTTGGAAGTGACTAAAGAAGGCTGGATGCTGCCACAGGTGTTCCTCGTGGGCCTTATGCATCGCTTGCCTGAGAAAATCATCCCGAGTATAGTCCTACTCAAAGCGGGCTGGCCGCGCATCCTCTAGGAGGGCACAAAAGAGAAAAGAAAGGAGAAAATCCTGAGAAGGATCGCTAGATGCACTGCTCTCTTGCCTCGGGTACAATCATCACTGATCAATGAGACTAGTTGCGCCAAGTGACCTATTGCTTGTCTGTGGATTGATCAGTGGAGTTGTGGAACCCGCGAAGGCACGGCTTGAGAGTACCAGAGAGTGTTCGGCCATCACAGTTGTGAGATGATCAAAGAGACAAGGCTACGCTTGATCGCCATTGCTTGTCAAGCAAAGATCATCGTAACTGTAATGTATCCTTTGCAAAGCACAGCAGAGCTAACACATGGGGCTCCCCTAGCACACACTCTGTGTCAGATGCCGGCTAAGATCCTAAGTCTGAAGCCCAACATCGTAGATTGAACGGCTTCCACTATACATATGGGTATACTCCCGCCATATGTGGTCGAAGCGATCGTGCTAGAGAACAAACTACGGAGGGAGCATTTCGGACTTGGCGATATCTCATTGGTGTAGTGATATCTTTGGCAAAGAGAAAAGATAGAGAAGGAAGCATCACAAGAAGGGAACTGTGTCAGTATAAGATCCTAGATAAAAGCTATGTTGAAAAACAGTAATGAACACTTAGAAGTGTTTTGAAATGAAAATGTCTAAAAAGAGTAAGGGTAAGAGTTGAGATAACCCATCAAAGTTGTGAGAAAATTTGGAGGACTGTGAAGTCATTTGCTGGCTTAGAATAGCCTTCCAAGCACACCCTCGTCGTCGGTATCGAAGCATTCTACAGTTTTGTTAACAATGAGGAGAGGAGGCTCTTCGACTAGGTTTACTCCTTTTGAGGTGCAAGGAACATCTTGTTGGAGTTACCATGGTGATCTAGAAGTAGTCAAACATGTAATCTCACTGCCAACGCGATATGAGCATGCAGGGTCGCACATAAGAGATGTGGAGAAGTTGGATGATTGACTGTGTTGGTAAAGGTTACCAATCACCGACCTGAATGGGGTTTTGGGCAAATGTTGCCTTAAAGGGTTCAACGAGAATCGTCGAGAGTCATCGACCGCGGCTCGACGATCGACGAGAATCGTCGAGAGTCATCGACCGCGGCTCGATGATCGACGAGAATCGTCGAGAGTCGTCGACCGTGGCTCGATGATCGACGAGAATCGTCGAGAGTCGTCAACCGCGGCTCGAAGATCGACGAGAATCGTCGAGAGTCGTCGACCGCGGCTCGACGATCGACGAGAATCGTCGAGAGTCGTCGACCGCGGCTCGACGATCGACGAGAATCGTCGAGTATCGTCGACCGCGGCTCGACGATCGACGAGAATCGTCGAGAGTCGTCGACCGCGGCTCGACGATCGACGAGAATCGACGAGTATTGTACTCTGATTCTCGCCGATCCTAGGTGATACTTGCCGACTGATACTCGCCGATTCTGGGACCCTATTTTTCTGGGTGGTCTGCGGATAGCGATATTCCTAAGTCTATTTATGCCTTTGGTATAAAAGGACACTTAGGGTTTTTCGGGATTACTTCTTCTGATCGAATCGGCCCCTTTGACTGAGACGAAAGCCGACGGAAGTGTTCTGTTCTTCGTTCCGTTCCGCCGATCCCGAATCCCGCCGACGGAAGGGTTCCGCCGCCATGCTCGCTCCGTCGACCTCCTTCTCTCCGGCGATCGTCGCTGGTGTTGCAATCCCTGGCGCGGACCTAGCAGTCTGTGGGAAAGCAAGGTGCGGTCTTTCTCCTTCCCGATTTTCCGTGCGACGAAAAATTCGGTGTTCTCCCGCTCGTGTGGATTTCTGCAGAGACGTGGACATTATTCCACGTAGAACTCACCACCAGCAGGAATACAAAGCTTGGAGCATCTCCGTTGAGTTGTGACTCAACGCCACCGAGGTAATTTTTGCATAGTTGTGTGTTAACTTCTTGATTCAACTATCATGGCCCGATCCCATCTCTTTTGGGTTTTCTTGATGTTTTATTCTTCCGCTGCGTGCACAACTGTTGTGCCATCCTCATAGAGAAACCCAACAGTGGTATCAGAGCCAGGTTGCGGCCATGATTATTGTATTGGAAGTTTTGTTATTCCAGTGCGTGTAAACCTAGGGATTTAGAAGTGTTCTAAATGTCTAGATTTAGTCTTGGTACCCCGCCAAGAACTTCTGGGATTTCGTGGAAATTTCTAATTGTTAGGAATTGTAGTCTCCTTAGCAGTTACCATCCCTCGAGTTTGTTTTGGATTTTGAATCCAACATAGAGAGATGAGCTTGTCTACCGCTTTAAGTTGAGTTGTCTTTGCCTTTGTCCAATACATGTAAATCTGAGGATTTGGAATTTTCCGGATGTTCAGATTTAGCCCTTCCTTCTATCAAATGTTGATGGTGTCAGGTTGTGCACATAAGGGATGCATGTGGTTTTAGAAAAATTGTTTTTCTTTGGATGTGCACATTGATCAAATGTTGAACATGGTTAACTGTTAACCTATAATTAAAATCCCTTCATCAAATATTAAGTGTTCGGATGCCTTCCGATGGATGACACTCTTCCTGCGTCGATCGATGAAGTGTGGGCTTGCCAAAGCAAGGTGCATTAATCTATCTTGGTAAGGGTGCGAGCGGATAATTGTGATATCCCACTGTCGACATCGGGTCCAGCTTAACTAGGTGACCTCAAAGGTTGAGTGCCTAGAGGCATAGGGTTGGCATGCACCATATGATGGATGCGAGTAAGGAGTTATTCACCAACCATACAAGAATTGCATGAGGATGCAATTGGCAAGCGTTGCCTACCTAAATAACCACATCGTGAGAGGAAAGCCAAAGCTGACTCATTGTGTTGGTGAAATACGGATCTTGTCCACTAAGAGAGTAGCTCGCATGAACTCTCCGAATTGTTAGTAAGGGCTATCATTTCGAATAAAATAGTGGGAGAGTTTTAATTGAAGTCCAAATTAAAATAAATTGTATTTGAAATTTTGGTACAGATTTTATTCTGCATAAATTCTTGTAGAATTCCATGGCAAGTGTTTCACACTCCACTTTGTCTCTGAGAGCCATCCTTGAGAAGGATAAGCTCAGTGGGACTAATTACATGGACTGGTATAGGAACCTGAGAATTGTTCTCAAGCAAGAGCGAAAGCTCTATGTCTTGGAAGAAGAAGACCCCGAGGTGCCGACCGGGAACTCTTCCCGTGTTGAGAAGGATACTTATAAGAAGTATACTGATGATGCTTTAGATGTCGAATGCCTTATGCTTGCCACTATGAACTCTGAGCTTCAGAAGCAACATGAGAGCATGGGGTGCAAGGAGATTGACGAGCATCTCAAGAAAATGTTTCAAGGGCAGGCTCGTCAAGAGAGGTTCGACGTCAGAAAAGCATTGTTTCAGTGCAAGATGGGAGTTCGAGACTCAGTAGGGACTCACGTACTCAAGATGATTGGGTATATAGAGAACCTTGAAAGGCTGGGTTTTCCTCTTGGTCAAGAGTTGGCCACAGATCTGATCCTGCAATCGTTGCCGGACAATTATGAGCAGTTCGTCTTGAACTACAACATGAATGAAATAGACAAGACACTGCCCGAACTCCTAGGCATGTTGAGAACTGCTGAAATCAATATGAAGAAGGCCAAGCCTGCCAGCCCCATACTGATGGTGCATAAGGGCAAGGGCAAGGCCAAGGGCTCTAAGAAGACGAAGGTGGGACCTAAGTCATATCTTGAGCCCAAGTCTTCTACACTGATGAAAAAGAAAAGCACGGTGAAGGAAGGGAAATGCCACCACTGTGGCAAGGCTGGTCATTGGAGGAGGAACTGTCCTTCGTACATTGAAGGTCTGCAGAAAATGAAGGGAGGTATGACTTCCGCTTCAAATGTTCACGTTATAGAGATAAACCTTTCTGCTCCTTCATCTTGGGTATTGGATACCGGATGTGGTTCTCACATTTGTACAAATGTGCAGGAACTGGGAAGGAGAAGATTGCTGAGTAAAGGGGAGGTGGACCTCCGCGTCGGCAATGGAGCAAGAGTTGCTGCTGTAGCCGTAGGGGTTTACCGTCTTTCTTTGCCCAGTGGGCTTGTAATAGAACTAGATAATTGTTATTTTGTTCCGGCCATAACTAGAAACATTATATCTATTTCATGCTTGGACATGATTGGATTTTCTTCTATAATTAAGAACAACTGTTGTTCTATATTTAAGAATGATGTTTGTTATGCTGTAGCCCAATTGTTTAATGGTCTTTATGTTTTGAACTTGGACCATTTGATCTGTAATGTTGAAAATATTAAAAGACTAAGAACAAATGACTCGAACCCTACTTTTCTCTGGCATTGTCGTTTGGGCCATATCAACGAGAAGCGCATATCCAAGCTCCATAGAGATGGACTTTTGGACTCATTTGATTATGAATCATTTGAGCGATGCGAATCTTGTTTGTTAGGCAAGATGACTAAAGCTCCGTTCACTGGTTATACTGAGAGGGCTGAGGATCTCTTGGGTATTGTACATAGTGATGTATGCAAACCCATGAGTTCCATGGCTAGAGGTGGGTATTTCTACTTTGTTACATTTACTGATGATTTCAGTAGATACGGATATGTGTATCTTATGAAGTGCAAATCCGAGACCTTTGAAAAGTTCAAAGAGTTCAAGAATGAAGTAGAAAACCAGTTGGGTAAAAGGGTTAAAGCACTGCGATCTGATCGAGGTGGCGAATACCTGAGTCATGAGTTCCGTGATCATCTGATAGAGTGTGGTATTGTATCACAGCTCACTCCACCTAGAACACCACAACATAATGGTGTGTCTGAGAGGAGAAATCGTACACTGTTA
The DNA here is from genome assembly GCA_039583875.1 of Platanthera guangdongensis. NCBI lineage: Eukaryota > Viridiplantae > Streptophyta > Magnoliopsida > Asparagales > Orchidaceae > Platanthera > Platanthera guangdongensis. The sequence goes on along the minus strand of CM077156.1, from coordinate 168,721,642 downwards.
GACATGGTACGTTCGATGATGAGTCATGCAGACTTGCCTGTTTCCTTTTGTGGATTTGCTTTAGAGACTGCTGTAATGACATTGAATCGCGCTCCAACGAAAACGGTTCTGAAGACACCATATGAGATATGGACTGGGAAGCGTCCTAGTATGTCGTTCATTAAAATTTGGGGCTGTGAAGCATACGTGAGACGTCAAATGCCTGACAAGATGGAACCCAAATCGGATAAATGTTATCTGGTGGGATATCCTAAGGAAACGAAAGGGTATTACTTTTACCTACTGTCTGAGGGCAAAGTGTTTGTCGCAAGGACTGGTGTCTTCTTGGAGAAAGAGTTCTTATCAAGAAAGACTGAAAAGGTAGAGCTTGAAGAAGTTCAAGAACCACATGTAGTGTATGAACGGGAATTGGATTCTGAGACAGGACTATAAGATGTTGTAGCTAGAGAACCTGCTCAGGGAACACAAGTCCTACGTAGATCTGGTAGACCGAGGTTTGAGCCGGAGAGATATGGATTTCTCGTGTCTCAAATAGGTAATGTGTTGCTTATGGATCATGATGATGAACCAACAACCTACCAAGAGGCTATGAATGGACCGGACTCCGACAAATGGCTTGAGGCTATGAAATCCGAAATGGACTCCATGTATGCAAACCAAGTTTGGAACTTGGTGGAACCACCTGAATGGGTACGACCCATATGGTGCAAGTGGATCTTCAAGAAGAAGACCGACATGGATGGGAATGTACAGACATTCAAAGGGCGACTGGTGGCTAAGGGTTTCAAGCAAATTCATGGTATTGACTATGATGAGACTTTTCCCCTGTTGCCATGGTAAAGTCCATAAGGATATTGCTTGCTGTTGCTGAGTATTATTACTACAAGATCTGGAAGATGGATGTCAAAACGGCTTTCCTTAATGGAAACCTCCTTAAGGAAGTGTATATGACACAACCCGAGGGTTTTGTATCCCCAGATGAAGCCACTAAAATATGCAAGCTGAATAAGTCCATATATGGACTGAAACAGGCCTCTCGAAGTTAGAATCTTCGTTTTGATGAGAAAATCAAAGAGTTTGGTTTCATCAAGAATGAAGATGAGCCTTGTGTTTATAAGCGAATCAGTGGGAGCATTGTTGTCTTCCTGATATTGTATGTAGATGACATACTGTTGATTGGGAATGACATTCCTACCCTGAAAGTTGTTAAGAACAACCTAGGGAACTGCTTTTCAATGAAGGATTTGGGTGAAGCGACTTATATACTCGGTATTAAGATCTATAGAAATAGATCGAAGAAGTTGCTGGGTTTGACCCATAGTACGTACATCGAAAAGGTGTTGAAGCAGTTCAACGTGCTTGAGTCCAAGAAAGTATTTTTGCCCATGTCTCATGGTGTGAATCTTTTTAAGGACCAGTGTCCAAAGTCTTGTGAAGATAAGGACCGCATGAAGTTGATTCCATATGCTTCGGCAATTGGATCAATCATGTACGCGATGTTATGTACTCGACCCGACGTCTCCTTTGCTTTGAGCATGACTAGCAGGTATCAGTCAGATCCCGGTGAGTGTCACTGGATTGCAGTCAAGAATGTCCTGAAGTACTTGAGAAGAACTAAGGATGTGTTCTTGGTGTATGGTCGAGAGGAAGAGCTCGTTGTAAGTGTTTACACAGATGCTAGCTTCCAAACTGATAGAGACGACTCCAAGTCTCAATCAGGTTTTGTGTTTTGCCTGAATGGAGGAGCTGTGAGCTGGAAGAGTTCCAAGCAAGAGACAGTTGCTGATTCTACAACAGAGGCCGAGTATATCGCCGCAGCTAATGCGGCGAAGGAGGATGTATGGATTAGGAAATTCATTGGAGAGCTTGATGTAGTTCCTAGTATTGTTGGTCCCGTAGTTCTCTACTGTGATAACAATGGTGCAATTGCACAATCTAAGGAACCTAGATCCCATCAGCTCTCCAAGCACATACTTCGGCGGTTTCATCTTATTCGTGAGATTGTCGAACGAGGAGATGTGAACATTTGCAGAGTGCCGACTGAGGAGAATATTGCGGATCCACTGACAAAGCCTCTCGCGCAGAGAAAGCATGATGGTCATACTAGATCGATGGGTATACGATACCTAAACGATCAACACTAGCGAGAATCTTGTGGATTGCATGTAAACATGTATTTTGTTGGCCATTTGTTCATATGATGAATAGTGTACCAAGTTTTTCTCTTATAATTAATGGCAAGTTCTTTTGTTATGAGTTTTTCTATATGATAGTTAAATGTTAACATAATAGATACCCTTAGAATGTTCGCTTCCATGGGACATCAAGTGCGTGACTTGAATGTGAGAGCCTATGATTTATTTGAAGCTTCATTCTTAAAGGTCCCTGGTCGAGTATCATCATAGAAACTAAGGGTGATGATGGTACATGAAGGCTAGCACGTGCGTTGACTGATGACCGGTTCTCACAGGTCATGATATTGTGATATCAAGTCATCACGTGGGTACTTGTTAGTGAACAAGTTGTACTGGATAGACCCAACCTGAGACTACTCTGTGGATTGTCATCCAATCGTGTCACGAGTAGGTCTCAATTGACAATGGTGTTGTGGTCCTTTGACCTGAAGTCACAGCATTCATCAAGTGAGGAAGATCGTGCTTTGATGCCATCTAAAGTCTTCCTTGAGAAAGGTTGATGATAAGGGTGGTTGTTGGGCATGTTACGAATCATTTGGGTGTTTGTGTGTGAGCAGATATGGGATTTGTCCTTCTGTATGACAGGAGTTGCATCCATGGGCCCCTTGATGGAACTGGACTGAGAAATGCATGGTCATGCTTGGTTGAGTCAATATGTGATATTGGACTCACCATTCTCTGGAAGTCCGTCCTTGATCAAGAAACTTGGATTGAGCTATTACGAGGGTGACACGGTCCATGCCTCTAGTTCTTTCCGGATGTAAGGGACAAAGGGACAAAGATGACGCTGATACATTGGTCATAAAAGCTTATGAGTTATAAACTCTTATTGCTTGGGGAGCAATGATGCATTGCTAGATGCCGCTCTTTGTTTGTGAGGTTTTTGGTTTGATACTTTTAAGATCAAGTGGGAGTCTGTTGGAGTTACCATGGTGATCTAAAAGTAGTCAAACATGTAATCTCACTGCCAACACGATATGAGCCTGCAGGGTCGCACATAAGAGATGTGGAGAAGTTGGATGATTGACTGTGTTGGTAAAGGTTACCAATCACCGACCTGAATGGGGTTTTGGGCAAATGTTGCCTTAAAGAGTTCAACGAGAATCGTCGAGAGTCGTCGACCGCAGCTCGACGATCGACGAGAATCGTCGAGAGTCGTCGACCGCGGCTCGACGATCGACGAGAATCGTCGAGAGTCGTCGACCGCGGCTCGACGATCGACGAGAATCGTCGAGAGTCGTCGACCGTGGCTCGACGATCGACGAGAATCGTCGAGTATCGTCGACCGCGGCTCGACGATCGACGAGAATCGTCGAGAGTCATCGACCGTGGCTCGACGATCGACAAGAATCGACGAGTATTGTACTCTGATTCTCGCCGATCCTAGGTGATACTCGCCGACTGATACTCGCCGATTCTGGGACCCTACTTTTCTGGGTGGTCTGCGGATAGCGATATTCCTAAGTCTATTTATGCCTTTGGTATAAAAGGACACTTAGGGTTTTTCGGGATTACTTCTTCTGATCGAATCGGCCCCTTTGACTGAGACGAAAGACGACGGAAGTGTTCCGTTCTTCGTTCCGTTCCGCCGATCCCGAATCCCGCCGACGGAAGGGTTCCGCCGCCGTGCTCGCTCCGTCGACCTCCTTCTCTCCGGCGATCGTCGCTGGTGTTGCAATCCCTGGCGCGGACCTAGCAGTCCGTGGGAAAGCAAGGTGCGGTCTTTATCCTTCCCGATTTTCCGTGCGACGGAAAATTCGGTGTTCTCCCGCTCGTGTGGATTTCTGCAGAGACGTGGACATTATTCCACGTAGAACTCGCCACCAGCAGGAATACAAAGCTTGGAGCATCTCCGTTGAGTTGTGACTCAACGCCACCGAGGTAATTTTTGCATAGTTGTGTGTTAACTTCTTGATTCAACTACCATGGCCCGATCCCATCTCTTTTGGGTTTTCTTTATGTTTTATTCTTCCGCTGCGTGCACAACTGTTGTGCCATCCTCATAGAGAAACCCAACACATCTGCACTTTTTTGCCCTTTGAGGTTGATGGATCCGGGCGATCTTCTTTGGGAAGTAGGTCACGCATCTTACCCTGTCGGAGCATCTTTTGCACAAGCTGGCGGAGTGCTCGACAGTTCTCAGTTAGGTGACCTGGCTCTTTGTGGAATTCGCAATAAGGCTCTGAGTCTCTAGACCTTTGATCAGTTGGTCAGTAGGGCTTCTTGTAGTTTGCCATGTCTTTCATTATTTGGTTTACTTCTTGCATGGCCTCATCGAGATAAGACTCATGCAAGACATTGTCTTGCTGCTGATGAACTGCTGTTGTTTGAAAAGAAGCTAGTGGCAGCAATGGGTCTTGAGCACGTTAACGGCTCGGGAAGGAGTATCGAAGGCGTTGAAACCTTCTCTCCTTTCTTGAATGAGATGGGAAATGATTGTGAGGAGACCTCGGAGGCTGTTTGTGAAAAGGATCTTTCTCTGAAATGAGCTTGGAGACGAATCCTGGGTTGCTTTTTTCGCCTCAGATGTATGAGTTGGCTAAGGCAATCAACTCTGGGTACGTTCTTGGTGCACGGACATTGGCTTCAAATTTGAGTGGCCCTCCACGAAAACCGTGAATAAGAGCTATATTGAAACCGATTCCTCGATTGCCCGTGGAGTTCGACCCTTAGGGAAAGGGGTGATCTTGCGCCTACTTCTCCCCTGCAAGCAAAACAACAGAGAAGACAAGGTAAGACCGACCCAAGGGCTCGGCGGGGGAGGTCCCGCCACAAACCCGGAAGATCTCAGAGCGCTTCCCCTCCTTAGCCAGAGACCGAGCTAAGGTACCCTCAGAAAGCGCTTGAATATTGGAGCAGGAGAGCACAGGAAAAAACATACTTTCTGGGGTACCCCCTGAGTCCTTTTTATAGTTTTTACAATCTGGACTGCCAATAACCAAAAGAGCTGACCTGAAATTACCTGAAAACCCTTGTTTGGGCCTGCCAACAGCCAAACTCCGTTGTTTTGAAGGGCTATGGGCCGGCCAGCGGGGGAAAAACAGTAAAAAGTACCTCATACATCCAGACGAGCTGGGGAGCTTTGACCACCTCGGCATGTTCTACTCGTCTATTGCTGCCGAGCTCCACTGCAAGGATGCGAGTTGCGGCTCGCTTGGCGAATGCCGAGCTCGGGGTCGCCGAACGTCGATCTCTGGTCGATGGATGCCGAGCTCGGGCTCGCCCCCTCCACTGCCGAGCTCGCCTATTGTCCTCCGCCCGATCTGCCCAGACCCTGGTGACCTTGCTCGCCGGACACGGGGTTGTACACAATCCCCGCTCTTTTTGAGCTTGTCAAAAGCTCGGAAAGAAACATCCAACCCCAAGTGTGCGGCGAGCGCGGGTTGGCGAGTTGGAGGGAATCTTCGGGTGGGGTCCACCTGCGGCTATATATATGTGCACCTGCCCACCTGCCTGACTCTTGCCATTCCCTTTACTCTAACCCTGCCAGGATGCCTCTTCCCAAGGAGATCCAAGAGTGCATAGACCGAGCTCGCCAAGCCTCTGCAGCTCGCGTAGCCGCCCTGACGGCGGTTCCCGCTAAAGTTCCTCCAACCGGCTCTGCCGAGCCAAGCTCCAAGAAGTTGAAGCTATTCCCTCAGGCGGCCGAACCTATTTACCGCGACCTGAGGGCCACCCTGGAGGGCGAGACCGGGTCTTCTACTCGGACAATTCTTGAGAAGGACAGGGAGGTTGTCGTAGTCGGCGACGACCCGGATGGTCAACTAGATGGCGGAGGCGTCACGCCGCGAGATCCCATACCGTGAGACGATATCACTCTTGCCGACTCGCGGTTCACGGTGCCTGATAACCGTCCTCAGGACCTGCCTCTCCTCTTCGGGATCCTGCCAGTGAGTTCGCAGAGGCCGAACTCGCCGGTGCGCGCCTCCCCTCCTCGCCAAACTGATGTCGCCGCGGGGGCGGGCCTGGGAACCATCCCCACCCTGGGATTCAAGCTCCTCTCGCCGGGGGCTCGCGGTCCGAATCGCGGGAATGATCTCAGGTTCATCCCTCCCCGCATCTCCTTTGAACCGCCGAGCTCATCAGGTCATTCTTGCTTGACTTTTCGCCCTATGAGTTGTTTCTGTTCCTCTTCTTGCTGACACTTGTCTTCACAGCTCTTCCCAGCCAATCCGCTGCCGAGGAATCCTCACGGGCAGCCCACTACTCTCCCCTCCCATCCCCAAGCTCGCTGGACTCTTACCTGGGTCCGGAGGTGGATCAAGGCGAGCTGACGAGGAGGGAGGTCAAGCTCCTCAAGAAGCTGGTGTGCGGGCTGCGCAAGGTGCAGGGGGTCAATGAGACGCTACAGCGCGACTACGCGCGTCTCGCTGACGAGGTGCGAAGCGCTCAAGATGGCGAGTTGATGTCCCCATCTCGGCTCCTAGACGAGATAGATGACGGTGTCTCGGTGGCGTAGAGGAATTCGGGAAGGATCCACGAGCTGCTCCGCGCACGGCAGTCTGGGGGGCGGGAGTCGCGAGGCCGGGGTAGGTAAGTGGGCGGCTCCTTTGCCGAGCCGACCGGTACTCGCATCCCAATGCTCTCCCTGTTCGCGCGCCCCGCCTTTTAATTCCTGAACTTTATTTCTGTAATAAATAGCTTTTAGAACATTCTTCAACATGCATTATCCAAATAATATACTGCACTGTTTGACTTAGCCTTGGTTGGGATGCGCTGGAAGTCGGCAAGCTGGGGTGGCGAGTTGGGGCGGCGAGCTGGGGCGGCGAGCTGAGTTGATTGGACGGCCCGCCCCAGATTTCTTTTCCTATAAATAGCCTCCCCTCTCACCTACCCCGTACTGTGCCTTTATTGCTTTTTCTCCCTCTTCCTGTGCTTTCTTCTTTCCTTGCTCGCGTCCTGCTCTTTCTTCCTTCCCTGCTCGCGTCCTGCCCTTTTTCTGCGATTATGGGCAAGACCAATCCAGATGCCGACGACCGCTCTAAGTGTGCGAAACACTTCACAGATTACTGTTTCTTCGAAGGGCACACCAGCGAGGAGGAGCTCGCTGAGTTTGTGGCGTAGCGCGTGCCGCCGGGCTTCGAGGTGCGCAGGCCGAGGCAGGGCGAGGCCATCAACACCTTCTACAAGGATGAGCTCGCCTTCCCCATCTCGCACTTCGAGGTGGGGTTGCGCCTTCCCCTTTGGCCGGAGATCCGACAGATCTTGAAGTATTACGGGGCCGTCCCCGCGCAGCTAAACTCCAACACCATCGCGATGATGGTGGCGTTCGCGAGTTACCTCCGGCGAGAGAAGATTGAGTTCAACCTGACAGTGTTCAGGAAACTCTTCTCCTACAAGGTGACGCCGGATGGGGTAGCCTACTTCGGCGGCTCGCTGATCAAAGTTCGCGAGATCGCGAACAAGCACCACACCTGGATGACCAAGATCGCCTTCATCAAGGGCGATCTCGGCAACATCCCCTACTCGTCGCAGCAAAAAGGCGAGGAGGTCTACCGCCCTCCTGCCGTGTCCGGCAACGATGCCGAGCTCCACAAGTACTTCCTCCATAAAGACTTCGAGGCCGCCTTCCTGCGGAGGGGCCTCGACTCGCTCTCCCCTATTCTACCCGGCGAAGGTACTGCTATCTCCTCATCTCGCCGAGCTCGCCATATTGTTGTTGAACCAATTCTAATTTTTCCAAGTATTATCTTGCAGGGGAGCAAATTATCCCCGTGAACCCGCCGTTTGTGGATTCGGGGCTTCATACCGACCCTCTTGCTCGCGAGAGGGCGGCGGAGGCGGCCTGCCGAGATGAGGTGGCCCTCTCTCGGCCCTCTTCCAGTAAGAGGCGACCTGAGGACGCGGGGTCGAACCCGCCATTCCGCCAGCAAAAATTAAAGAAGATGCAGAGAGCCCTGCTAGCTCCGCGGGGGAAACAACAACAACAACAACCCAACCCCAAATACATCAGCTCGTTAGAAACCCCTCCCGACGCGTCGCCTGGGAGCCCGCTGGAGGAGATTACCAGCAAGGGCCGGAAAGGCGGCGAGTTCCCCTCTTCCATGGCGGCGATCTCCCCTCCTCCATCAGCGAAGAAGGTCGCCCACGAGCGTGCGCCGCCGAAGCAACACCCCATCTTCAACTTCCGCGGGCGGTGGAAGGACTCGGCAGGCGAGCCCATGCATCAGTGGGACGAGCTCGCTTATCGAGTCTCCATCTCCACCATGCACCCCTCCTGGCACGACCGCGAGCCTGCCACCGGTCGCGCCTACGCCCTCGGCTTCGGCCTATATGGCCGGGAGGATGCCGAGGCCTACAAAAAGATGACCCTCTGGTAGCTCGGCCATGAGGGCCTGCAGTCCCACCTGCGGACCATGGAGCTGCATCACATGCTGGCACGTCGCAGCTTCGCCCTCAGCCACCAACTCGAAAAGGTTGAGCAGGCTTGCGACATTGCCAATTATAAGGTCTCCGACCAGGCGAAGAAGCTCGGCATAGCGGAGGGTCTACTCGTCCAAGCCGCCGGCAGGCTGGTAAGTGTCAAGCGCTACTCTTCTCTTTTACTTAGAACATTTTGCGCTGATGCCGGACTGAACTCTCTTTACCAGGATGCCAAGGCTGCAGGGGAGCTCCAGGCTCGCAATGCCGAGCAGAAGGAGGAGATCGTCCAACTGCGCACACACCTCGCCGAGCTGGAGGGAGCGAACACGAAGATGAAGGGGGAGAATCGGCACCTCCTCAGCGAGGTCCGTCGCCAGGAGGAGATCTTATTCCCGCCTCATGACATCGACCCTACCCTCCCCTACAAGAGCCCGAGGATCTTCGGCGAGGCCGACCTCGCCGAGAGACTGCGGATCAACTCCATCCAAGCCGCCGAGTGCACCCTCTAGATGATAAAGGACTCGGGGGTGCTGGTGGGGGATGCGAGGAGATCTCGGCCCGGGACCTGATGCTGAGCCTGTTCCCGGCAACGCCGCCCAGCGAGAAGGAAGACAGCATGGACGTGATGTTCGGGAAGAGCTTCAGGGATCAGTCGGGTGACGGAGAGGATCAGTATTGGAACACCCTATTACTAATTTGGGTCAGGATCACTATGTCTTTAGGAAACCTGTTTTTGACCTCATTGTATAGATCTAAAGGTCAATTAGGATTGAGTCTAAGTGTTAGTAGTTAGGTTTGGAAGCTGCCCTCAAGACCAAGGTTTTTTAGTCTGGAGACTAAGTCATTTCGTCAAGCTCAGTACGACGAGTCGTAGAACTCCAATCGACGATCGTCTAGCTCAACTTCGACGAATCGTCGAACTCCATTCAACGATCGCTGAGCTCAATCTCAAACAAATCGTCGAACTCCATTCGACGATCACCGAGCTCAGTTGGACGATCTTGACTCCAGTATTGATTCTCTATCTCTGAGCTCAGTTCGACGATAGTTGAGCTCAGATCGACGATCTCTGTTGCTGTCTAAGTCAAAATCGCTGAGCTCAGTTCGACGATAGTAGAGCTCAGTTCGACGTTTTTCTGAAGAGTTAAATGATTTTCAAGATTCAAATTCAGAACAATTAAGGAGTTATTGTCAGCAATTAATTCAGAAGATCTTGTAGCCGTTTTCATTTATTCTGGACCAAGTTTCAAGGGATTATCAAGGAATGTTTCTTTGGACTTTCCCCCAGAAGACAATTGCAATTAAGGAGTCAATTAATGACAGGCTAACGACTATTCTTGACAGAGGATCATTTCTATTCAGAGAAAAGGGAATAAAAGACAAGATTTTTGAATTCTGATATCAATCTGTAGATAGTGCACAAGAAGAAGAAGAATTCATTCTCTGCTGCAATTTTTTTCTCTGGAACAACATCTTTCTCAACACCAACTGTTCACAAGAGAAAAAGAGAAAGAGCTGTAGACATTCTCTGTCAAAAAGAATTCACTCAAGAACACCATCACCAAAAGGAGATCAACAAATCTGAAATCTTCAGATCCCTTTTTGATTCAAGTGTTCAAGGCCAACATCATTCAAGACTCCAGACACCTAACATTTCAGCTGTTGCTGATATCATCATTTGCTGGAGATCAATTTCTGAAGGCCTATCACCCTACAGCAAAGCTTCATTTCCTGAACATCTCAAGAACTCAAGGGGAGCTTTGACAACATCAAATCTACATAGTCTTCTCAGCTGCTTTGAGAAAGAGAAGACTTCCATAACTCTCTCATCCCCATCTCTGTAAAGGGTTTTTCAAACTCCCTTCAAAAGTTTGTGCTTGGTTTTTGAGCACCTTATCAAAAGCTCATTGGTGGCATGACACCTGATCAAAAAATCTGGTTTGGTTTTTGAGCACCTTATCAAAAGCTCATTGGTGCCCAGGACACCTGATCAACTCATCCTGCAGTGGATTCCTACCTATGGTGGTAGAAGAGTGGATGTACCTAAGTTTAGGGGAATCACTATAGCTCCTTGTGTCTTCTGGCTTGCTTATCTTTATTTTTGTTTCTGGTTGTGATTGGTTTGTGATCTATAATTAGTTTCTTTTGTAGTTTGTGATTAGATAGGTTCTGTGATTAGATTTATTATTTGCTTCCCTGTTCACTCAGATTACAACAACTGTTGTAAAAAGTTTTTAAGCACCATACTCTATTCACCCCCCCTCTAGAGTATATCAGATCTAGCTCACACTTTCAATTGGTATCAGAGCGAGGTTGGTTAAACATACCACACCTTGGTGGTTGCACAGGCTAACACCTGAACCCCCAATATCCCTAGTTAGATCTGCTTGCTGTAGATTTTGTTATTAGATTATCTCTTCATAAATCATGGCCCAAAACAAAGATTATGCTAGCACCATACCTCTAGTGTGCAATCTGTCCAAGTTTGCACTTTGGAAAGCAAGGATTAGATTATACATGAATTCTATTGACGAGGACATTTTTAATTCTGTTTTGACAGTTTGTCCAAGACCTCCAGAGAACACAAGCACAAATGCTGTTCCACCTCCATCAGGAACAGATGCTGATATCAAGAAGTGGAAGGTAGCTGATGCAAAGGCTATGAATATCTTAGCCCAGACCATGTCTGATGACATCTTTCAAAAGGTGGCTGAATGTAATTCAGCAAAGGAAATCTGGGATAAACTCTCTGAAATAGTCTCAGGCTCAGCTGATGAAAGAAAGGACAGGAGATCCCACCTCATATCCCAATATGAAAATTTCAAGAAAGGAGAAGCTGAGCCAGTAGCTGAAATGTATAACAGGCTCAGTCTGATAGTTAATGAACTCAAGACTTTGGATAAGGAGATCTCACTGACTGAACTTAATGACAAAATCCTAATGTGCTTCCCAAGCACTTGGGACTCAAGAATCTGGCCAATCAAGGATGCCAGAAGTTTGAATGAGATCACCACAGAAGCTCTTTTGGGCAAGCTCAAATCTTATGAGCTGCTAATCAAAAATAGAGAAGAAGAGCAGAAGGCTGCCTCACCAGCCACAAGGAAAGAAAAGACAATAGCCTTCAAAGCAACTGAAGATCAGCCTGAAGACAAAGTCACAGGCAATGATGAACTGCTCAGTCTGTTGGCCAAAAGATTTTACAAGATGGCCAGAAAGGATTTCAGAAGGAGAACATACAAAGAGCATGATAAGCCAAGGTATGATAAGTCAAATAACAAAGAAATTGTTTGCTTTGGTTGCAGGAAACCAGGGCACATTGTACCTGACTGTCCAGAGAACAAAAACAAGGACAGAAGGGATAAGAAAGAAAGAAGAAGAGAAAAGGACTTCAAGAAAAATAGCAATGGCAAACCCTCCACAAGCAAGAACAAACACACTAGGAAGGGATTTGTTGCTGAATCCTGGAGTGAAACTGAAGAGGAATCAGAAGCCTCATCCAACTCCAGTGATGATGAAGATGATGCAGAAGATAAGGAGTTCTGCATGATGGCAATCAATGCCTCTCAACACAATTCAGATGCAGAAGACTCAGAGTCAGACTCAAAGACTCAACTTGAAGAGGACCAGGTAATTAGTTCTTTTGATTTCAATTCAGAGGACTTTAAATCTGAGTTTAAAGCATTATGTTTAGACTTACTAAAATCTGAGAAGGAAATTATTTCTCTCAGAAATCAATTATCTGAACATAGTATTTTAAAGTCAGAGAACCTCAAACTCTCTGAGGAGTTGGGGTGTTGTAGGGAGCAGATAGCTTCACTGAAAGGTGAGCTATTAGAGGCCAAGAAGCTTGAAGAATCCCTTAATGGGAGAAGTATCAAGCTGATGGACATCACAAGCACAGTGAACTCCAGATTCAATAGTACACTGGGCTTGGGTACTTCATCCAGCCAACCTATAGTTCTAACAACCCCAATCAAGTTCATTTCTGATAAAGGGAAGGGAGTTGTAGAGGTAGCTAGGAAAAATTCTGATCTGCCTAAGAAAACTAAGTTCCAGTAGAAATCGTCGAACGGAGCTCGACAATCGCTGAACGCAGATCGACGATCTCAGGCAAAATCATCGAACTCAGGTCGACGATCTCAAATTCCTGAACTCCACCACAGTCGACCGTCGAACGGAGCTCGACGATCTGACCCAAGATCATCGAACGCAGCTCCACGATCGTCGAACAGAGTTCAGAGCTCTGGAAATTCTTTCAAGGGCAAATTAAAATCCAATCCTAGGGGTCCTTCATCCCAAAGCTTTAACGCTTATACTGAATGGATAATACCTCCAAGGAGATATCATCCTGAAGGTTATAAGAGTCTACCTGGGATGTCTTTTATGTCTGAGTTTAAAGGTTATCAACCTAGGCCCAAGGTAAACTGGGTCAGAAACAAGTGAATTATTTTTTGTGCTGGTGAAGACCTATCCAACATCAAACCAGCAATGGTACTTGGATAGTGGGTGTTCAAAGCACATGACAGGGAACAAGGACAACCTCACATCCTTTAAAGCCAAGCTTGGACCCAAAGTCATATTTGGTGATTTAAACTTTAGACAAACTAAAGGATATGGTGCAGTCCAGATGTGGACAGTGACATTCAGGAAGGTAGCTTATGTGGAAGGACTGAAGCACAATTTGATCAGCATCAGTCAGCTATGTGATGAAGGCTACCAGGTGACTTTTAGCAAAGCCTTATGCAAGATCAAGTCAGAGGACAACACAACTGTGTTGACAGGTAAAAGGAAAGGTAACATCTAGCTAGTAGATTTTCTTTCAACAGATGTAGACATTTGCCTGTTTAATTCTATCTGTAGACCAAATGTTTTATGACATAAGAGACTAGGGCATTTAAACCTTAGAACCATTGCTAGGCTATCCAAGGACAACCTTATTAGAGGACTACCTTCTGGCCCCTACAACAAGGAAGGACTCTGCAGGGCTTGTCAATTAGGCAAACAAACTAAAAACAGTTTCAAGTCACTTAATAAGAGTGATTCACATAGGATCTTGTATCTGTTACACATGGATCTTTTTGGACCCATTACAGTACAAAGCCTAGGAGGGAAATCTTACACCTTAGTAGTTATAGATGACTTCTCTAGATTCACATGGGTGTTCTTTCTGAGGAAGAAATCTGATAACTTTAAGTGTTTGACAGAGTTTCTCAAATGTATACAGATTGAGTTCAATACTCACATTGCCCTGATCAGAAGTGATCATGGGACAGAGTTTGATTCTCTTCTTATGCAAGAGTTTTGTCAGAGTGAAGGGATCAGGCATACTTTCTCAGCTCCTAGAACTCCTCAACAAAATGGGGTAGCTGAAAGGAAAAATAGAACCCTTATTGAATCTGCCACTACATTGTTGTCAGATGCTCACCTTCCTCTATCTTTTTGGGCAGAGGCAGTGAACACCTCCAACTATGTGCTGAATAGAAGTTTGATACATAAACTAAAGGGCAAGACTCCCTATGAATCACTCAAAGGGAAGAAACCTAAAGTTGATTATTTTAGAATTTTTGGTTGTATTTGTTATATACACAATAATGACAAGAGATATTTAGCAAAATTTCAAGATAAAGCTGATGAAGGAGTGTTTCTGGGATACTCTATGAGCAGTAAGGCTTATAGGGTATATAATAAATCATCTCTTAAAATTGAGGAATCTGTTCACATATCATTTGATGAATCTAACATGTCTTTCAAGGAGAAGAACACTTCTACCATAGAACCTTTGCAGGTACATTCTCTTGTTGAAGATTTGAACAAGTTACAGGTTACTCAAAAAGTGGAAAGTAGTGAAGATGAAGACAGTATTCAACATATTGAAGAGAAACAACTTAAAGAGCCAGTTGTTGTGCCACAAGAGGAAACAACAACACAGGTTGGTGAACAATCAACACCCCCTGTTGATTTAGTAACATCAAGAGACCATCCAATTTCCTAAGTAATTGGAGACATCTCAGCTGGTGTGCAAACCAGAAATCAGGTCAACCAAAACCTGTTGCACACTTGCTTCTTATCTCAAATTGAACCTCAATCCATTCAAGATGCATAGCAAGATCCACACTGGATCATTGCAATGCAAGAAGAGTTACATCAATTTGAAAGGAACAAAATTTGGGAACTAGTTCCCAAGCCTAAGGATCACTCCATTGTTGGAACAAAGTGGGTGTTCAGAAACAAATTGGATGATCAAGAAGTAATTGTAAGGAACAAGGCAAGGCTAGTTGCTCAAGGATATTCTCAAGAAGAAGGCATAGACTATGACCAGACTTTTGCACCAGTTGCAAGATTGGAAGCCATCAGAATCTTCTTAGCTTATGCAGCACATAAAGGCTTCAAGGTATTTCAGATGGATGTAAAGAGTGCATTTCTAAATGGAGACATCAAAGAAGAAGTATATATGAGACAACCTCCAGGTTTTATCTCTCCAACTTATCCTAATTATGTTTTTAAATTGAACAAAGCATTATATGGTCTCAAGCAAGCTCCTAGAGCATATTATGAGACCCTAGCATGCTTCCTTCTAGAAAATGGATTTATAAGGGGTAGAGTAGACCAAACTCTTTTCATTAGAACCTATAAGTCACATACCCTACTAGTACAGGTTTATGCATATGATATTATTTTTGGATCTACTGATTCAAATTTGTGCAGAAGGTTTTCCAACCTAATGCATTCTAAATTTGAAATGAATAGCATGGGTGAGCTATCCTTATTTCTAGGATTGCAAGTCAAACAACATGCTGAAGGCATCTTTATTTCTCAAACCAAGTATGCAAATGAATTGGTCAAGAAATTTGGTATGTCTGAAGCATCCTGTATGAAAACACCCATGCCTACCAATGCTGTATTGGATGCTGATGAACATGGGAAACCTGTTGATCAGACAATATATAGAGCAATGATTGGCTCCTTACTGTACCTTACAGCTAGTAGACCTGATATAATGTTTGCTACATGCATATGTACTAGATTCCAAGTAAGCCCTAGAGAGTCACACCTAACTTTAGTAAAAAGGATTCTCAGGTATGTTAAAAGTTGTCCAAATCTAGGTCTCTGGTATCCAAAAGATTCAGCATTTGAATTAACTGGATTTTCTGATGCTGATTATGCTGGATGCAGAATTGACAGGAAAAGCACCAGTGGAACTTGTCAGTTTCTTGGTGACAGACTTGTCTCTTGGTTTTGCAAGAAACAAACTTCTGTGTCAACTTCAACTGCTGAAGCTGAATATATGGCTGCAGGTAGTTGTTGTTCACAAATATTGTGGATTCAAAACCAACTCCTAGACTATGGCTACAACTTAGAGAAGTCAAAAATATTTTGTGATAACACCAGTGCTATTTCTATAGCTCAAAATCCAGTACTCCATAGTAGGACAAAACACATAGAAATTAGGCATCACTTTTTAAGGGATAATGTTGAGAAGAATAAAATTGAACTTCAATATATCCCAACTGATTTGCAAAGGGGAGATATTTTCACCAAACCCTTGGATGAAAAGAAACACACCTTCTTCCTAAATCAGTTAGGAATGCTAGATGGAGGAAGTTTATAATAATATCCAAGATTTTAAAACTTTAAAAATTGACCAAGACTAGGCAAACATCTTGATTTTTCTTAGTGTATAGAGTGTTTTTCTGGTCTCTGAACTACGTTCGACGATTTTCCCCCAGATCGTCGAACGGAGATCGACGCTTTCCGAAATCGTCGACCTAAGTTCAGCGCTTCTCAGATAGTGTTCAACTATCTCTCAGGTCAACAATCGTCGAACGGTGCTCGACGATTTTGTTCTCTGAACTATCGTCGAACGGAGCTCGACGCTCTCCAATATCGTCGAACGGAGATCGACGATATTGAAGACCTTTTAGATTCCTTTAGAAGCCCCGATCGTCGAACTGAGTTCAACGATCTTTCCTTTTCTGCGTCGAACCCTAACATAAAATTCATTTTTCGGCCATCATTCTCCTTTTGCGCTTTCAATCTCTCTGCAAAAATCTCTCTTTCCCTCCAAACATCTCTACACTTGGTCGTTTTGTTTGTTGATTTTTGCAGGTAACCATGGCCGTCTCTGTTGCTGTTCTAGCTGCAATGAAATTCGATGCCAGATTTGATATTGACATGGAGTCTTTCAGCACCACTGATCAGGTTTTTCAGGACATTCTGGAACTATTCAAGGAGCAGAAGCTTGTTACCATCATGTCCATAAGAATCAAGTTGGCTGCTGATGAGATTAAGGAGTGGGTCTATACTGCCCACAACCAGGACCAAAACACAGTGGTTGGTTCAATTTCTGGAACCCAGGTACCTTTGACTCCTGCTATTATGACAGAGGTTTTTGAATTAAGTTCTGGAAGAGATTCTGTTGAGTTATATGGAGAGGAAATTTCTGATTTACTTGCAAGAATGGGTCACTCTGATGCTAACCCTAGCAAATTGCTGAAAAAGAACTTAGCTGTGGAATATAGATTTTTGGCTGATGTAGTGGGAAAGGTTCTGCTGGCCAAGCATTCAGCACATGATATTATCTCTAGGTATCAGCTGTGCTTGATGGGAGCCATTGTGGATAAGAAACAGTGGAACTGGGGAGAGATCTTCTTTGATCTGATCAAGAAGAAAATAAACAAGAACTTTGTGAATTATGGGAGGATCCTAGGGCTTTTTCTTCACAACAGATGCCCTGCACTGCTTGTATCTTCTGGGATGCATATCAATGCTTCAAAAAGGCTGTCCTGTGCCCTCTTTGGCAAATGGGACAGGCAGATAACAAAGCCCAGCAGGCCCTCTGCAAGCACAACTTCAGGCACAAGGACTGTAATAGTCTCTTCCCCTCAAGTCTCTGCCCCTGCAGAAGACTTGCCTGCTGCTGCTTCTCCTCCTCCTATTCCATCTCCACCAGTCATCTCCACCACTCAAACTTCATCCACAATCATTATTTCCAGCCCATCTCCAACATCCATTCCATCTCCAATCTCAACTCTTCCAATACCAGAAGAAACATTCAACCCATTACATACCTACCCTCAACAAGAACTTGACACATCATCTCCCATTCCATCCTTCAATCTTCTGGATGATTCCTTCATGGATGATTCACCCTCATCTCCACCTGAACTACCATCCTCATCCACATCATATCAACAACTTTTGCAAGAGATCATTGATCAACCCTCCTTCACACCTTCTATCTCCATACCACTGTCTTCCATTTCCACAATCCCCACACCTCAACCATCACTTCTACCATCCACCAGCTCTCCCCAACCTTCACCAGTTGCTCCACCATCCCTCTCTACCTCTGCTCCAGTCCCTACTGAGCATGTAGATGTTCCAGCCCTAGCTGACAGATTATATGAACTGATTGCCCCCAGGCTCTCACTTCTGTTGGAGACCTCTTTGGCTCCACTACTGAAGTCAGTTGCAGACTTATCTGCCAGGCTATCCTCCCTCTTTCCTCCTCAGGTAATCCCTTTATTTGGGTGCCTTGATCCAGCTCTCTCTGAATTCAGGCAGGGGGAGATGCCTCATGAAGATGTGAGTTTGCCTGCTGATGCTGCTGCTGTTGTTTCTTCAGTCTCTGCTGCTGCTGTCTCTTCATCTCAAGCTCCAGTTTCAACTCCTCAAGCTGCTATCTTCTCAGTGGACCTCAGGTCCTTATTATCAGTTTTTGATTCTGCTTATTTCAGCTGTCTTCCAATTAGTAATGTAGTCCAGCCCTCAGAGGATCTCTCCAAGGCCATTGTGCCCTTCTCCAGCTGTGATTCCAGCTTAGTTAGCTCCTATATATCCTCCTTATATACTGCTGAGCCTTCTGGTTCCAGTGATGCTGCTGCTATTCCTGCTGAAAATATTGTTGCTGTTTCTATTTCTACTGCTGTCAGTGATGATGCTGCTGTTGTTCCAGTTCCTGAGGATATGCAGACAGAGGCATATAACTTTGAGCCTACTGCTAGTGCTGATGTATCTGAAAGTATTTTCTCTGAATCTATTGCTACTCCAGTTATTGCTGTCATTACTGCTGCTATATCTTCTGCAAGTATTGCTCCAGAAAGTTCTGTGTCTGTTGTTACAACTGCTGCTGCTACAACATCTGCCAGTACTATATCTGCTGTATCTGCTGTTGCTACAACTGCTGTTTCATCTACTCTCACCCAACAACAGAAAGATTATTTGAAAAAGATTGATGCCTTATATGATGAGCAAAGCTCTGAAAGTGATGAATTTAGGACTGATTCTAATGATTCTTCTGCCACCATAGCCAGGAAGAGAAAGGCAAGGAGTAAAGCTATGAAAAGGGTGCCTCCAGCCAAAGTAAAGGACACCAATGATATTCCTTATTACATTCTTCATGACTGCCCCATTACTGAGCATTGGATGCAGTATTCCAAGAACCAACTTAAAGCCATGAAGAAGAAGAGGAAGTATGAAAAAGGATCTTCTCAGTTTCATCATCCTCATCCTCCTCCACCACCTCATCCTGATGCAGGTGCAGGTGGAAGCTCAGCTGCTCAACCTTCTGCTAAAAGCCAAACCCCCTATCAGCCTCATGCAAGATCTCAATATAGGGGAGGCCAGTCTAGAGGTTCTCAATCTAGAAGAGGAAGTTAAAGAGGAAGCCAAAGGGAATTCCAAGTCTACTCCAAAGGCTATTCAAGGCAACATCCATACTCTAGGGAAGGACAAGCTTCATCAGATACAACATCAGGTCCTTTTCCCTATAAGTTAAAAGAAGTAGTCTCATCCATAGCTCCTCTAGATAATCCATCCAACAGATATGAGCCTCCAGTGCCCTTTGAAGATCCAGAAAATAACCCTACTGCATGGACTTCCAGGATGAAAGAGCTAGCTGCCCTGGATCAAATCAAGAAAGCTAAAGAGCAAGGCAGAGATACCTCAAGCTTTACTACACTTTCTGAACAAAGAAAGAAGGAACTTGAAAGATATGCCTCAAGCAAATTCTTTGACTCAGAAAGATATATGGAGCTGCATCCTGAAGCTGTGGTACCAAGGCCTAAACATCAAATTTCTTTAGGTGCAGCTGATGATAGAAGGTCAAAGAAAGAAACTCTTAATCCTAATAGAGAAATTAAACTTGTGAAGAGCAAAGAGAAAGAGTAATTATGTAAGGTGACAATTACTCTGATTTCTGTCTGGGATATTATATCTGTGCTTCTGCAATGTCTTGTTTATTGCATTTCTGTATTGTTGCTTTGTATGTTGTTCTTTAATTTTTCCAAGTTTTGTAAATAGTAATCCTAACCCAAATAGGGGGAGATTGTTGGAACACCCTATTACTAATTTGGGTCAGGATCACGATGTCTTTAGGAAACCTGTTTTTGACCTCATTGTATAGATCTAAAGGTCAATTAGGATTGAGTCTAAGGGTTAGTAGTTAGGTTTGGAAGCTGCCCTCAAGACCAAGGCTTTTCAGTCTGGAGACTAAGTCATTTCGTCGAGCTCAGTACGATGAGTCATCGAACTCCAATCGACGATCGTCTAGCTCAACTTCGACGAATCGTCGAACTCCATTCAACGATCGCTGAGCTCAACCTCAAACAAATCGTCGAACTCCATTCGACGATCTCCGAGCTCAGTTCAACGATCTTGACTCCAGTATTGATTCTCTATCTCTGAGCTCAGTTCGACGATAGTTGAGCTCAGATCGACGATCTCTGTTGCTGTCTAAGTCCAAATCGCTGAGCTCAGTTCGACGATAGTAGAGCTCAGTTCGACGTTTTTCTGAAGAGTTAAATGATTTTCAAGATTCAAATTCAGAACAGTTAAGGAGTTATTGTCAGCAATTAATTCAGAAGATCTTGTAGCCGTTTTCATTTATTCTGGACCAAGTTTCAAGGGATTATCAAAGAATGTTTCTTTGGACTTTCCCCCAGAAGACAATTGCAATTAAGGAGTCAATTAATGACAGGCTAACTGCTATTCTTGACAGAGGATCATTTCTATTCAGAGAAAAGGAAATAAAAGATAAGATATTTGAATTCTGATATCAATCTGTAGAGAGTGCACAAGAAGAAGAAGAATTCATTCTCTGCTGCAATTGTTTTCTCTGGAACAACATCTTTCTCAACACCAACTGTTCACAAGAGAAAAATAGAAAGAGCTGTAGACATTCTCTGTCAAAAAGAATTCACTCAAGAACACCATCACCAAAAGGAGATCAACAAATCTGAAATCTTCAGATCCCTTTTTGATTCAAGTGTTCAAGGCCAACATCATTCAAGACTCCAGACACCTAACATTTCAGCTGTTGCTGAAATCATCATTTGTTGGAGATCAATTTCTGAAGGCCTATCACCCTACAGCAAAGCTTCATTTCATGAACATCTCAAGAACTCAGGGGGAGCTTTGACAACATCAAATCCACATAGTCTTCTCAGCTGCTTTGAGAAAGAGAAGACTTCCATAACTCTCTCATCCCCATGTCTGTAAAGGGTTTTTCAAACTCCCTTCAAAAGTTTGTGCTTGGTTTTTGAGCACCTTATCAAAAGCTCATTGGTGGCAAGACACCTGATCAAAAAATCTGGTTTGGTTTTTGAGCACCTTATCAAAAGCTCATTGGTGCCCAGGACACCTGATCAACTCATCCTGCAGTGGATTCCTACCTAGGGTGGTAGAAGAGTGGATGTACCCAAGTTTAGGGGAACCACTATAGCTCCTTGTGTCTTCTGGCTTGCTTATCTTTATTTTTGTTTCTGGCTGTGATTGGTTTGTGATCTGTAATTAGTTTCTTTTGTAGTTTGTGATTAGATAGGTTCTGTGATTAGATTTATTATTTGCTTCCCTGTTCACTCAGATTACAACAACTGTTGTAAAAAGTTTTTAAGCACCATACTCTATTCACCCCCCCCTCTAGAGTATATCAGATCTATCTCACACTTTCAATTAGTCCGGCGGAGGAGTCGGGGCCTGAGGGTAGCCTGCACTTTTTTCCTTTTCCTTTTTTGTTCACTCGCCGAGGCGAGCCCCCTGTAATCACTTTTTGTAAGCAATTAAATGCAAGAGTTTTTGATCATACCTGTGCCACCTTCCCTTCTTTTTTTTATTTTTCTTTACTTTGTTTATTATGCTCTGAATATATGCGAGTGCTTCCCCACGCTACCTCACCGAGACAGATTCCGCGAGTAGAGTAGTTATGAGAGCGCGCCCGCGAGTGGATGCGTTTTGAGTGTTCGCCGAGCCCCAAGCGATTTAGGGGCGGGTTACTCCCTGCCCTTGTCACGCCACCATAACTCGCACGCGAGCCGTCCTGGTTGAGCCCAAAAAAAGGAGAAAATTTTCAAATTCAAACGGGCAAAGGGGTGAGGTGCCCCGGCCTGACTTGCCCTCCTTTGGCGAGGCCTGGGTTCGCGACCTACTCGCCAATGCCGAGCCGGTAATGACGAGTCCGTACTCGCCCATGCAGAATCCTCCGGCCTGGCTCGCCTTCCATTTTGATCATGTCGAACTGGGTTTGCCGAGACCGAGCTCGCCTCTACAGAACCCCTTTCCCCTTGCTTCCTGGCACTTTGAGACTTCCTGATCTTTATCTGGCGATATCGGGGCCGACACCATCGAGTGACTTCCGACCCTGTCAGCTAGGTGAGAGCCTGACAACGGGATCTGCTCGAGGCCAAGGATGACACCGAGTGACTTCCGGCCCTGCCAGCTAGGTGAGAGCCTGGCAGCGGGATCTGCTCGGGGTCCAAACACATTCCATCGAGTGACTTTCGGCCCTGTCAGCTAGGTGAGAGCCTGACAGCGGGATCTGCTCGAGGCCAAGGATGACACCGAGTGACTTCCGGCCCTGCCAGCTAGGTGAAAGCCTGGCAGCGGGATCTGCTAGGGGTCCAAACACATTCTATCGAGTGACATCCGGCCCTGTCAGCTAGGTGAGAGCCTGACAGCGGGATCTGCTCGAGTCCAAGGATGACACCGAGTGACTACCGGCCCTGTCAGCAAGGTGAGAGCCTGGCAGCGGGATCTGCTCGGGGTCCAAACACATTCCATCGAGTGACATCCGGCCCTGTCAGTTAGGTGAGATCCTGACAGCGGGATCTGCTCGAGGCCAAGGATGACACCGAGTGACTTCCGACCCTGCCAGCTAGGTGAGAGCCTGGCAGCGGGATCTGCTCGGGGTCCAAACACATTCCATTCCTCTATGCAGGCTAGCTATGACAATACTGGAGGGGTGAAGAAATATATTATAATCAAAGTATCGCTTACATGCTTCAGGGGAAAAATCGTTTTAGGTCGTCACCACTCCAGGTGAGACTCAAGGTCTCGCACTCTACATTTTGGAGTCAATAGCCTCCTGACTTCAAAGCTTCCTTTACAATAAATGGTCCCTCCCAGCTGGGATTGAGCTTCCCTACGGATGCCAACCTCCCTGCTGCATCCACCTTCTTCAGCACTAAGTCCCCTTCCACGAACCGCTTGACCCTGACATGCCTGTCAAAGTACTTGGCCATTCTTCTTTTCACCTCCTCCTATCGGATAGCGGAAAGGTCCCTCACCTCTTCAACCATGTCAAGGGAGAGCCTCAGCTCCTCCTCGTTCTCTGCTTGCCATTCCTCCCGGCCTTCTTTGGCCGCAATGACTCGTGGTGTTTGGACTTCAAATTCCACGGGGAGCACTGCCTCGCACCCGTGGGAGAGTTTGAAGGGGGTCTCTCCCGTAGCCGTGTTGGGGGTGGTTCTTAGGGCCCACAGAACCGCGGGAAGCTGCTCCACCCAGCTCCCCTTCAAATTCTCCACCTTCTTTTTGAGGAGGTTGACGATGATCTTATTTGAGGCCTCCACCTGCCCGTTGCTCCTGGGGTGATGGACCGAGGCGAACCTGAGGTCGATTCCAAGCTGTTCGCAAAAGCTGGTGAATTCGGCGCTGGCGAACTGGGGCCCGTTGTCCGTGACGATGGCCTGGGGCAGCCCATGGCGGCAGATGATCTCCCCCCAAACAAAGTTCCTGATTACCTGGGAGGTCATCTTGGCCAGCGCCTTCACCTCCAACCACTTTGAGAAGTAGTCAATCATCACTAGGAGGAACCTTCTCTGATCGCTGGCTTGGGGGAATGGTCCAACCAAATCCATTCCCCAAATTGCGAAGGGCCAGGGGGCCGTGATATTCCTGACTCGCTGGGCCGGCTGTAGCTGGAGGGGGCAAACAGCTGGCACTGATGACATCTTCTTGCGAACTCTGCGGCGTCTCGGCCCAGGGTGGGTCAGAAATACCCTTGCATGACTATCCTTCCTTCCAGGGTCCGACTCCCAGAGTGACTCCCACATTCCCCGGAGTGGACTTTCTCCAAGATCTTCCGTACTTCGCCCTCGGTTACGTAGCGAGCCAGCATCCCCGAGAGGGTCTTCCTGTATAGCTGCCCGTCCTGGAGGAGGTAATATGCTGACTTGTGCCTTAGTTTCTTCTTATCTCCCCCTCTGGATACTCTCCCGTGGAGAGGAGGACCACAACTGGGTCCATCCATAAAGTTTGTTGATCGACTTGCATGAGCTCTCCCTCTTCGATGGAGGGGCGGAACAGGTCGGTGATGGTACCCCCCACCTGGGGACCATGCTTTGCTAGCTGGTCGGCTTGTTCATTCTCTTCCCTGGGCACGTGTCGGATGGATAAGGTCTGAAAGGTGCCTATGACCCCCTTCACTTTGGCCAAGTATGATCGCAGGGTTGGCTCCCTTGCCTCGAACTCCCCGTTGATCTGGGAGGCTACTACCATGGAGTCGGTAAGGACCTCCACGTCCAACACCCCCAGCTCCCTGGCCAGGCGCAACCCTGCTATCACAGCCTCGTATTCGGCCTGTTTGTTTGTAATGGGGAAGTTTACCACCACCGTCTGCTCAATTCGAGTTCCCTGAGGGCTTTCCAGGATCACCCCCACTCCAAGGGAATGCCTCCCTGAGGCACCATCCACCCTCACCTTCCAAGGAGTCAGGCGAGTGAGTTCTTCCTCCGCCACTTCAATTACATAGTCGGCCAAGAAGTCGGCCATCACTTGAGCTTTGATCGAGAGCCGCGGAACGAAGGAGACATCGAACTCGCTCAGTTCCACCGACCACTTAGCCAGCTTTCCTGAATGCTCCACCCCCTAAAAGATGTTGCGGAGAGGATGGTCGGTGACCACTCGGATTGAGTGTGCCTGGAAGTAAGGTCGCAGCCTCCTGGCCGAGATGATCAGGGCGAAGGCGAGCTTCCCCAAAATCGGATACCGGAGCTCGACCTTCCTCAGGACCCAGCTCACGTAATAAATAGGGAGCTGCCTCTTCCCCTCTTCGCGAACTAAAATGGAGCTCAAGGCCTCCGCCTCGACCCCGAGATATAAGAGCAGGTCCTCCCCCTCCTTCGGCCCTTGGAGCAGCGGATCCTGTGTCAACTGCACCTTGAGGGCCTGGAACGCCTCCTCACACTCCTTGGTCCATTCAAACATTTGACCACCCCTCAGCATTTTGAAGAAGGGGGAGCACTTCTCCCCTGCCCGAGAAAGGAAACGGCTTAGCCCTGATAGCTTCCCCGTAAGCCGTTGGACCTCCTTAGTATTCCGCGGGGACCCTAGCTCCAAGATAGCCCTGACCTTATCTGGATTCGGCTCGACCCCCGCGGGGGTGAGGAGGTGCCCCAAGAACTTTCCCCTGCTGGCCCCAAAGACACATTTAAGGGGATTCAACCGCATCTTGTATTTGTGCAGGGTGGCGAAGGTCTCTTCCAGGTCCCGGAGGTGGGAGTCCACATCCCGACTTTTGATCATGAGGTCATCTACATACACCTCCAAATTCCTCACCCTCTGCTCCTTGAAGACCCTATCCATCATTTTCTGGTAGGTTGCCCCAACATTCTTCAGCCCGAAGGGCATCATCTTGTAACAGTAGCAGTCATCCCCTGTGATGAACGAGACATCCTTGATGTCTGGGGGGTGCATCCTGATTTGTTGATAACCTGAAAAAGCATCTAAAAAACTCATTACAGAAAAACCGACGGCTGAGTCAACCAGTGCGTCGATCCGAGGCAAAGGATAACAGTCCTTAGGACAAGCTTTATTAAGTAAGGAAAAATCGATACACATCCTCCATCGGCCGTCTCCTTTTTTAACCATGACCATGTTGGAGACCCAGCCGGGGTACTGAATCTCAGACATGAAGCCAGCCTTGAGGAGCTTCGCCACCTCCTCCATGATGGGCTCCGCCAGCTTGTCCGCAGTGGATCTCTTCTTCTGCTGAACGGGGCAGGTTGAGGCGGTGGCAGGCCACATCCGCGTCAACCCCCGGCATCTCCGCGGAGTTCCAGGCAAAGATGTCCACATTCTTCTGGATGCATTCCAGCATCCTGCCTTGGTCCTCCGGGGTCAGCCCCCTGCTGACGCGGATCTTCTCCATCCTGCCTCCCCGGGTGAGCACCTCTAGATCCACCACGTCCTCTGCAGCCTCCAGCCTGGACTGCTTCCCCCATCCTTCAGCATCCCCTTCCTCCGGAACGGGGACCTCTACCTCCACCTCTTCTCCCACGGCCCTCACTTCGGCCACCTCCTTCAGATCTCCCCCTGCCGCCTCCTCCTCTGCGCAGTTCTTCATTTCCAGCTCCTCCCCTCCTGCTTCCTGCTCGGACTCCTCCATCCTTCGCCCCATCTCCTCGGCTCCCTCCTGCCAGGAGATATTGTTCACCGCAGTGACATAACACTCCCGCGCCACCTTTGGATCCCCCCTGACCCTGACCTGGACCCCTTCAGCGTTGAACTTCAAGCACTGATGGAAAGATGAGGGGACGCAGCGGAAGGCGCTGATAAGGGGCCTCCCGAAGATGGCGCTGTAGCTGCTGGGGGCGTCCACAATGATGAACCTGCAGTTTCGGGACTGCCCCCCCCCCCCCCCCCAAGGTGACATGGAGGCCTACTCCTCCCTCCACTTCCTTCCTCTCTCCTGAGAACCCGAACAAGGGCCCATCCGAGGCCAACACCCTCTTTGCCTCAACCTTCATCGCGTCGAATGCCTTTTTGAAGACGATGTTGACGGAACTCTCGTTGTCCACGAGGATCCGAGAGACAGTAAAATTCTCGATGGATGCCTTGATGACCAGCGCATCACAGAACGGATCCTCGTGGTCTGGCATATCGGTCCTGGAGAACGTGATCCTCTCCTACGGGGGTGGGGTTTGGGATGTGGAGGCGACGCTCTGCCGGTACATGGTGTGGAGGCTTGCCTTGTGGGAAGCCTCGACCTCGACCCCTCCGTGGATCACTCTGATTCCCCCTCGGGTTCCAACATCCACCCGGTCTTCGCAATGATCCTCCTCCGCCCAAGGCAGGACCTCCTCAATCCTCACTTCGTGCCGACCTCCCTGCTGCTGCTGCTGCTGCTGTTCCCTATTCCCTCTTATCTCGAGGAACTCCGGGCAGGTGGCCGTTGCGTGCCCCTCCTCCTGATGGAATTTGCAATAGGGCAACTCTACCCTAACTTCTCTCCTCCTCCTGCTCATCATTCCTCTTCTCGCCCCCAAGGCTATGGCCATAGCCTCTTCCTGGTCGGGAAGCCGGGGCCTTTGGGCTTGCCTCCAGCCTGCCAGATGGAACTGATCTTGCCTCCCTTGGTAGTGATCCCTTCCATGGTACCCTCTCTGTTGCCCCTGCCCTTGCCACTCGGGTCTCCATCCTAGCCGTCGGTCGGTCTCCTGATGCCCCCACCTCAGCTGCTGCTGCCCTTAGAGCTGTCTCTGCTCCCTCTGCATGGGCTCCCCTCTTCTCTCCTCCTGTCCTCTTCCTCCCTTTGACTCCTTTTCCTCCTCAGCGGCCCATCTGGCCAGCTTCCTTGCAAACTCCGGGTTCGACGCCTCCCCGTCAACCTCTCTTGCCGCCCTCTCCATCAGCTCCTCATAGGAGAGGGGAGGAACTCTCTTCAGCTCCATCCGGAAGAACCCCTGCTGCAGGCCCAGGGTAAAGGCCATCATCAGACTATGGCCCGGCATCTCCTGCACCTGAGTAACCTCCTCCTGGAACCGGTCCATGTAGCTTCCCAATGTCTCGTTCACCCCCTGCTTGATGTGGAACAGGGACTCAGACTCCTTCTTCCTCTTCTTCAAGGTAGTGAACCTCAGCATGAACCCCCGGCGCAGGTCCTCGAAGCAGTAGATGGAGCTGGCCGGTAGCTGATGGAACCACTCCCTTGCCTTCTCCCTGAGGGTGATAGCGAAGAGCCGATACTTGAACTCGTCCGACATCTGTCGGATGGAGACTACATCCTCAAACCATTGCACATGTTGGACCGGGTCTCCCTTCCCGGTGTAGTAGGACATCTCGGGTTCCCTGAACCCATCTGGAACTGGAGCTGAGGAGACCAGCTCGCTGAAAGGACTGCCTCCCCCCACCGGGCGAGCCGACGAGTCTCGCGAGCCCAGCTCGCCGAACCGGCCTCGGCCTGCCGAGCCGGGGAAGAGCTCGCGCCCGGGGAGCTCGCACGCCCGGCCTTCCTCGGCCACCTCCTTCCCGGCTCGCCTGCCGGGAGCGTCCTCGCCCAGAGAGGGGGCGGGCGCGATCTGGGCTGCCGGAGTCGAGCACTCGGCCCGCGTGCCGAGTGCGAACTTGAAGAGGCCCAACATCTCATTCCTGAAGTCTTCCAACATCCCCACCGTTGCGAGAGGCGGGGGGGGGGGGGGGGGGGCGAGTTCTGCCCGTCAGACCCCTGTCCTCCTGTCATCGAGCTCGCTGGAGCTTTTCTGCACTGACCACTTTCCACGCTCACTGCACCAAAATGTTGAAACCAATTCCTCGATTTCCCGTGGAGTTCGACCCTTAGGGAAAGGGGTGATCTTGCGCCTACTTCGCCCCTGCAAGCAAAACAATAGAGAAGACGAGGTAAGACCGACACAAGGGCTCGCCGGGGGAGGTCCCACCACAAACCCGGAAGATCTCAGAGCGCTTCCCCTCCTTAGCCAGAGGCCGAGCTAAGGTACCCTCAGAAAGCGCTTGAAGATTGGATCAGGAGAGCACAGGAAAAAACCTGCTTTCTGGGGTACCCCCTGGGTCCTATTTATAGTTTTTACAATCTGGACTGCCAATAACCAAAAGAGCTGACCTGAAATTACCTGAAAACCCTTGGTTGGGCCTGCCAATAGCCAAACTCCGCTGTTTTGAAGGGCTATGGGCAGGCCAGCGGGAGCAAAACAGTAAAAAGTACCTCATACATCCAGGCGAGCTGGGGAGCTTTGACCACCTCGACATGTTCTGCTCGTCTATTGCTGCCGAGCTCCACTGCGAGGACTCGAGTTGCGGCTCGCTCGGCGAATGCCGAGCTCGGTGTCGCCAAACGTCGATCTCTGGTCGATGGATGCCGAGCTCGGGCTTGCCCCCTCCACTGTCGAGCTCGCCTATTGTCCTCCGCCCGATCTGCCCAGACCCTGATGACCTTGCTCGCCTGACACGGGGTTGTACAAGCTACTCTGTACATTTCTTGATCAGCAATCTCGATGTCCAAAATCTCTCTTTGTAATCGATCAACAAACTGAGACCAAGTTTCATCGCTGCGCTGCTTGATCTCAAAGAGGGCTTCAGGACCGCCCTTTCTCTTGGTGGAGGTAGAGAACATGAGCAAGAACTCCCTTCGCAGATCAACGAACGAAGTGATGGAGTGAAGATGGAGGCCATAGAACCAGTCCCTCACTTGCCCATCAAAGGTTGTGACAAGGAGCTTGCATTTAGTTGCATCCGAAAGGGTTTTGAGAGCAACGACTGACTCAAAAGCTTGAAGGTGCTTTATTAGATCAGTCTCTCCGGTGTAGATTGGTAACCGGGGTTCTCTGAAGTTAGCTGGAGTTGGCTCATGGCGAACATTCTCTGTGAATGGCGAAGGCTCTTCCTGTTCTCCTACAGCATAAGGAAAAAATGGGGGCATAAGCTGCAGCTGCAAAAGAAGCAGGAGGATAAAAGGGAAAAGTTGCTGCAGGAGGAGCACAGGCAGGTGCTGAAGGGTAGGGATGACTTCCCTAAAAATTGAGAAACCTAGCAGGACTTCCCCGGGCTGCTTCCCAGAAGAAGTTTTGGCGAGCAGCAAAATCTTCATCTTGAGTTCGCAAAGGAGCTGCAGGTCCTTGTGGAAACCTTGTTGTGAAAGGAGGATAGACCGGCGGTCAAGCTAGAGGATAAGCTTGCTGATGTTCCAATGTTGGTTTTGGGTTGATTGGAGCGGCTGGAGCAGCTGCTGGTTGAGATTTTAGTTGTTGCGTGATTGCAGCGAGCATTTGGTTGATCGCTTGGAACTGCTGAGCATTCTCACGGCGCGATTGCTCAAAGGCCTCCCAGAGAGGATCATCTCTAGGACTTGGAGCAAAGTTCTCGACTGGTTGATGATCTGACATGGTTAACTATCGTTGTTCACCGTCTATTCGGATCTGAAGGTCGCGTGTTAACTGTTGATGCGCGAAAATGACACCAGGGAAGCTAACATGGAGGGGGTGTTCGATCTCACAGGCTAGGAGAGGAAGAGGAAAGAAGGCTGCGGGGGAAGAAGGAAGAAGGAATCTTCTAAGTGCTCGAGAGTGGAGCAAACGCTTGTCAAAAGGGTTGCGGGGATAGAGGAGAGGGTGCCGAGAGCAGCCGAGAAGGCTGATGAGAGAAGGAGGTTGATCAGGAGCTGTCGAGCAGACGGTTACTATGACGGTTGTGCTTGCAGGTTGGTTGCCGAGAGAGCTGAGCTGAGCTATGAAGAAGGGAGAGAGAGGGGGCCGCTAGCAGCGGCAATAGCAGAATTCGCCCCCCGCTGCTTAAATGTCACTCTTGCGACGGGCTTTCCTTTATTAATAGAGAGATCTATAACTTGCTAATGCACCTTTACAAAAAAAGGAATAAAGGGTACAAGAAGGAAGCTGGCGGCTAAGGAAGAAGAATGTTAGAGGAGGCCGCGCGGACTGAAGGGCGAAGCCGGCAGGCCGCGCGGTTAAGGGAATCTGGAGACCGCGCGGACTGGAGAACCAAAGGCTGGCAGGTCGCACGACTAAAGGCGCAGAGACGGGTGCGGTATGAGAAATAGAGTCCGCAGGAGCTGGGCTGGCTGTCTGACTTCGAGCGTGAGCACCTTGGCGATGACCCGAAGACCTCCCCCCCACATGAGAGGTATGGGGGGCTATTTATAGGCCCGAGGAGGTAACGACTTGCGGTGACGTTACCCCTGGTGAGACGGTAACTTGAGCGAGAAGGAGAAAGAGTCCACCGAGTCCGCAATAGGTCGCGCGGACTGGGACTTGGTACTGAAGCAGGAGTTGCTGTCAGCAAAATGGGAGACTCAGTGGCGGACTGGGATGCGGGTTCGCGGAGTTCGTCACTGCTAAGCTGGGATTGTCCACCTACTGCTGGGGTGGCGGATGCTGGAAGCTATGTGGCAGACTGCGAGGAGAATCCGCGGAGTCCGCCACTGCTGAACTGATCGAGCTGTGAAGGGATGCGAGCTGGAGAGTGGCCGCGGAGTCTGGCGAGTCCATACGAGGTTATGCATACTGGGACTACTTTCTGGAGGATTTGATGTCTGGCGGGCTGGAAGGAATCCGCCACTACTGACTGAGTCCGCACGGGGGCTGCAGATTGAGGGAGAAGTCTGCTACTACTGGCTGATCCTTTGAAAGGCTTGCAGACTGAGGAGGAAACTGGCACTGCTGCTGCCGAGAAGCTGGTGCTGACTAAGGGAAGGGGCGGACTGCATAGAGAGTCCGTCGAGTCCGTCGAGTCCGCGGCTGCTGCAAGGTTGAGTCCGCTTGCGTTGGAGATGGAGAGCCTGGCTGTTGAGGCTGTTGGGGTTCACCACTGAATTTGGACTGGAAGTCTTGATCGCACTTCGAGTCCACCCAGCTCGCGACGAACTTGGATGCTGCTGGTATTGGTAGGTAGCTGGAGTTGGAGTCCACGCTCTATAGGCGGGCTGGATGAGTCGGCTGCCCATGCTGCTGGGGGCAAGGACTGAGCGACCTGCCGATATTGTCGAGGTATACCGCGCGTGTTGGCGAGGCAGAAGCCGCGGTAGCTCGCTGGCGGCTTGAGCGGATATGGAGTTGAGTTCGGCAGAAACAACCTCGCGGTTAAGCTGAAAAGGGGGCGTCCTGCAGAGGCGGACTGCGGAAGCAGTCCACGGACCCTACCGACCAAGGAAAGGCGCGCGGCCTACGGGGTCAGACCGCTGAGACCGCGCAGGCCGCGCGGACTGAGCGGACAGAGAATTCTGTCCGCCCAACCTAGGGAATCACGACCTCCAGGAGGACCCGGGGCAGGCCGCGACGAGCAAGCTGGCTCCCTTGGGAAGGATCGCCGATTTCGGGGTTAACAGCGCAGGACATTCCTTCCACCCAAAAGGAACTGGGATTGCCCTTTGCATGAAGCCAGCATTTGCAGGTTTCTGTCAAATGACGGATCTTCCTCTCTGCTACTCCATTTTGTTGTGGAGTATGTGCATAAGTAAGCTCCCTCTGGATCCTATGCTTCCTGCAGAAGTTAGAGAACTCGGATGAAATGAACTCGCATCCATTGTTCGATCTAAACTACTGAATCTGCAGGTTAAGCCGGACCTCCACTATCTCCTTGAACTCCACGAACAATCAAAAAACATCTGAATTCTCCTTCATGAAATACACCCAAGTGTATCTTGAGTAGTCAACAATCAGCACCAGCATGTATTTGTTGCCTCCAAGACTAATGGTGACAGTTGGCCCCATCAGATCACCATGGATACGCTCCAGTGGTGCCTTACTCCTTATTTGTGAGTTGTCAAACTAAAGGCGATGAGCCTTTCCATATTGACACCCCGCGCAAACATGGCCATCACTGACAGATGACAACCTATGCAAGCCTCTCACAAGACTTTTATCTGACATAGCTTTCAACTTGTCCATCCTGACGCGTCCTAGTCTTTCATGCCATATAACAGCGCTATCGTTGGCCCTCATTCGATCAACATAGGAGCTTGCTGATAAAACAAACAAGTCTCTAACTCTTCTCCCTACATGAGCAACATCGTCCTTTACCACTGATACGTTGCAGTAAAATTTCACTTCTGTTTGACTAAAAAGAACGTAATAGTGTACAACAATCGCATTGGTCACAGAGAAAAGGTTCTTCTTCATGTCAAGTATATGATAAACACTTCTTAACATGAGTGAACCCTGAGCACTATCCAAATATAGTACACCCTCCTTCTCTACAGTATGAACAGAATCATCAGCGGTTATAATAGCTTGACTACCTGAGAACTTTTGCAGTGATGAGAACTTTGACTTGTCACCAGTGAGGTGATGACCACACCCCGAGTCAACTATCTGGTCATCTTGGTAGCCGACGGTGGAAAAAACACAGACACACGTACCCATCAAAAAAGCTCCTCCCCACCCGGCCTCCTCGGCACTGGAACCAGCTCCCTCCTTATTTGCAACATGCCCAGGCTGCAACTTGACATTGCAGTCACGTTTGAAGTGTCCTAGCTGATTAAACATGTAGCACTCCAACTCCTTCCGTTTCTTCTTAGGAGCAGTGCTCCTCTTTTGCTGATAGGAAGTTGAAGACCCATCCTCAGCAGCAGTCTTCTTCTTCTCCCATCTCTTATTCTTCTTACTAGTGAAGAGAGCCTCACTACCTCCTTCATAGATAGTGTCGGCCATCTGCCTAGCCAGACTCTCATGCGACGCCGACATGTTCTCCAGCTCCAGCAAGGGTGGCTGAGTCGCCCAGCTTTGAACAGAAGTCACGAAGGCCATATATTCTTTCTGCAAACTGTGGATTATGTGTCTCTTCAACTTAGCTTCAGAAATGGGCTCATCAGGATCCAACGCTGAGATCTCATCGCACAAGTTCTTCATATTAAGAAAGAACTTTGAGAAGGGTAGATCTCCTTGAGTTGCTCTAGCCAACTCATTCTCTAAGAACTGTAGCCGCCCTACATTCTTCCTATTGAACAATCAATCGATGGACGTCCAAATATCAGCAGCAGACTCACATCCTAAGATGTGATCAAAGAGTTCAGGTGAGATAGCCCACTTGAGATCAAACTCTGCTTTCGCGTTGGTCTTTCTCCAAGCTCTCACCTGTTCAGCAGTACCAGTTGCAGCAGTAACTTCTTGTTTATCGTCACCACCAACGACTTCACACAACTCATCACCCAGAAGATATCGCGTCATACACAACTTCCATTTTTTAAAGTTAGTCGTTGTAAGAAGATCAATACCAAGACCCCTTGCGTAACCACCTTCCATTATAGCAACCACTGATCTATTAACTTCCAGAAGTGTCGAGCATAACTAAGTTTGAGCATTTCTTAAGCCTCTGTTCCCTCTGATACCATGTTAAAATTTCTCAAGATGATCAGGAGATAGCTCTGATACCAAGTAAAAATTTTCAGAGCTATCAAATTAACAACTTGATCAAGCGGAAAGCGGGAACCAGGCGCAGGAACACTCCAATCATAAATCGAGCTCAATAAATCAGAGACAACATAATGCAACAAATCTTGAAATATCAACAATCTTCTTTACAAGGCAAAACATACATGGCGTGACATGATTCTCCAATGTACAAAGGAAAAACATACAAGCAAGCAAGAACAACAAGCTGGGCGGACTGCCTTAGAGACCGCCGAGTCTGCCAAGCCGTTGCTGCACCGAACTGAGCTACGGAGTCCGCGTAGACCACGAACAACCTGTTATTCTGCTAAACACCTTGTACGCTCTCTGCAAGCCGCCTGACCGCAGAAGTCACCTAGCTACCAGAGTCCGTGAACAAGCCGCTGCCGAACTGAAGAACAGACCGCCGAGACCGGAGGACAGTTATTGAACTGGGAAAGCTGGAGAGAAGACCGGCTGGCCGCAACTGCAACCTGCTGCAAACCGCTGATTTTAAACCACAAGCTTCACTGATCCCTGATCGCAGTCAGAACTAAAATCCTGGCTTCTCAGTGCTAGCCGCACAACCTGCAAACATCAAACCGATGAACCTTCTCAAACCGCGCGGACTGAAAATCCGAGACAACAATAATAAACCCGCGCTCAACTTATTGTTCATTCAGTTACTGTTGATGTGACAGGGGATCCTATTTATAGGCGCAGAGAGGAGTGTGGTCACCGCCCTAGTGGATAGAAACACCACCCCAGCTCGTAGCTAGCACCAAATAGTCCACCCAGTTCGCATGGACAAGGCCGGACACCAGCCTATCCGCCTGCTATGAAAAAGGTCGGACAAGAAGCCAGTCTGCAACCTAGCGGACGCAGTACCAACCTGCACGCTGAAACGAACACAGCAACAGTCCGCACGCTGCAACGGACACAACAACAGTCTGCACACTCCGCGGACACCGCCCTAGCCCGCAACAACAAGTCCACGACCAACAGGCACAGACCCGCCCGGTCAACCAGCGGACATTGCGGACTCCGCGATCAACCTGGACATGTCACAGATCGTGACCAAGTCGTGTACCTCTGGCGTGAGCTCCGCGGACATGAACTATCAATCCGCTCAATCCGCCAGATCCAAGGCAGTTCGCCTAACTGTGAACTCTGCGATTACCTCCTAACCGCACCACCTGAGATCAAGGGCACATGCCAAAGCTGATCTCCAAAAGCAGTCCACATCAAGAGGGCTTCGCGAACTCAGAATGAGCCCGCCACTCCTGCGGATACACAACCTACCTACACGGTTACACCAGGGAACAACCAACTACAGAACAACAAGCCGAACAGGCAGGTCGCCATCACCCGGCCCAACATCAAACCGCCAAGGTCGTACCATCAGTCTGCAGGACTCTCCGTCCAGGTCGCGCGATCTGTCTGATCAACCCCCACTTTCACTTCATAAATTTCAACAATAATCACCACGTTCACAGCTGCCACTGCCTCGCCAAACGGAGCCTAAATCTCAACTAATTTTGACTTTTTTTATATTGCTTGTATTATTTTTACTTATTTAATTATTATTTAATGATCAGTCTAATTAATAGAATTTAATTAAGAATCATTTCTATTAATTTATAGTATGCAGATTATTTTTATTTTCCATTTCTCCCTCTCTTTCTTCTATCCTCTCTCTCCCTAATATTTTTTTTTCATTTCTTATTTATTTATTTAGACTCTGTTTGGGACAGTTTATGCTGTTGAATAATCTCTACTCAAAACACAAACACAGTTTTTCAGCTGTTTGTTTGTACAGCTTATAGAAAATCACTTATTTTAAAATTGATGATAAGTTGATTTTTTATAAGCTATCCGAGTTCAGCTTATGGCTTTTTGTAAGCGCTTATTCCTTTAAAAAACTCAAATTTGATTTTTTCACCCGGGCGTGATTTTTTCGCAAGGGTGCGTTTTTTTCGCCAGAGCTCGTATTTTTCGTCCGGGGGCGTATTTTTCGCCCGTGCGCGAATTTTTCACCCAGACGCGAATTTTCCGCCCGTATGCAGATTTTCCGACCCGATGCGAATTTTCCGCCCGTATGCGATTTTCCGACTCGAAGCGAATTTTTCGCCCGAGCCCATTTTTTCCACTCGTACGCATTTTTTCACTCGGGCGCAATCTTTTCGTCCGGACGCGATTTTTTCACTCGGACGCGTATGTTACGCTCGGGCGCAGATATTTTCGCACGAGCGCTATTTTCGCCTAGGCGCGAATTTTACGCCCGGGCGCGAATGTTTTGTCGGGGAGAGAATTTTTCCGCACGAACGCGATTTTTTCGCCCGGGGGCTATTTTTCCGCCCGGGCGCGATTTTTTCGCCCGTGATCTGTTTTTTTGCCCTGACGCGATTTTTTCGCTAGACAGTGACTTTTTGCCCGACAACGATTTTTTTAACCCGAGCACGAATATTTCGCCCGCGAGCATTTTTTTCGACCGGACGCGATTTTTGCATCCAAATTTCTTTTTTCTCTTCTGTGCGAAAATATCGCGTGCGAGAAAAAATATCACGTCCAGGCAAAAATATCGCGTTCGAGCAAAAAATTGCGCCCAGGCAAAAATTTTGCTCCCAGGCGAAAAATTCGCTCCCGGGCGAAACATTCGCGCTCGGACTTAAAATTCGCGCCCGAGCGAAACATTCACACCCGGTCAAAATATTCGCTCCCAATTATCGCGTGCGAGCAAAAATATCGCGTCTACGGAAAAATATCGCATCCGGCTGAAAAATTGGCGCTCGGGAGGCACGCACTGGCAGAAAATTCACGCCCGTGCGGAAAATTCGCGCCCGGGCGGAAAATTCGCTCCTGAGCGGAAAATTCGCGCCCGGGCGTAAAATTCGCGCCCGGGCGAAAAAAAATGCTTCCTGGCGAAATAACCGTCCGGGCTAAAAATTTACGCCCGGGTGACAAATTTGATCTCGGGCGACAAATTCGCGCCCGGGCGAAAAAACCACATCGGTGTGAAAAAACTGCGCCTAGGTGAAAAAACCGCGTCCGGAAAAAAAACTCACGTCCGAGCAAAATATTTGCGTTTAGACGAAAAAAATCGCGGCCAGAAGAAAAAATATCGACAGTGTGAAAAATTCTCACCCATGCAAAAAAATGTGTCCGAGTGAAAATCGTGTTCGAACGGAAAAAACATGTCCAAATGAACGGACTTTTACGAATGAATGAAATTTTAGATAAACACTTATGGACAAACTATCCAAACTGTCAAAGACTTATTCATCATTGTTTTAATAAAATCTCTTTCAAAACATCAATTTTCAATAAACAGCTTATTGATCATCATAAGTTGTCTCAAACAGAGCTTTAGTTAGTTGGCGGCCTGATTGGTTTTAAATGAATGAATGTGAGTTAAATGGAGGGATTAGATAAAAAGATTAGCTAAATTTTCATGTCTAAAATTTATTTAATGATTTGGTATTTTATTTGGTATTCCATTTTAATAAATGAAAAATGTCCATGGATTTCTCATAAAATCACCCGAACAGCCTGTGATATGCTTGTAATTGCTTAGCTCAGGTGCATGGGCTTCGCCTATGATCGACAAGAATGCCCCTCCGCTCGCACCCTGCGAGCATATAAGTGATCGAGAGACAGATTGAATTTCGCGCAGCTGCATCCACCGCACCATCATGTATATAGATAGGGTGATGTTATATGTAGGTCATTTTCGGCAATGTGCAGACCACGGATAAATAAAGGACAAACTAAAAAAACACAGGAAGCCGTGCACCCATATAAACCTTTGTCTGCACATAACCATTATAAAATTACGTTGTCTGCACATAGCTGAAGTCAGCATGCATATAGTTATTGCCCATAGAAACTAATTGAGCTCCTTAGATCGCATGTCCTCTAGCCCTCAGGAGTAAAAATCAGCACCAATAAATCCACCACATCATGAAGAATGCTCATGCTCTCCCCAAACGCCGGGTGCTCACGGTGGTGTCAATGTAACATATTAGTCAATGTAATGAGTAAATGGACTCCACCCCTCCCTTAGGTCCCTATATGCTCAAAAGAAGGGTAGAGTCTGTCATGATGTAGTAAGTATCAGATAAGTGAATACATTGTAACACTCAAACTTTCACAAAATTAACTTAAAAAAATCCCATTCAGTTTAATATAAAAATTTTAAATGAATTCCCAATGATCCGCACCCCCTCTTTCTCTCTCGCTCTCGCCTGGGTTTCTTCCCTGAATTATGAAGAGCATTTAAGGCACCATTCCACTCTTCTCTCCTCTCCACCTCTTTTGAGTGAGCTTGTGCAGTTTATTCTCACTCGAGTACAATTGCAGCCCTATTCCGGGGTTGGACTGAGCTCTACCACAAGTTCTTCCATTATTGTAAGCTCGTCTCTCTCCTCTTTCCTTATTCTCCTTCTTCCTGTCTCTTTATTGTGCCTGTCTTCTTCTTCTTCCTTTGATTGTTGGAATAAAACTTATCATTGATCTCAAGTGTTGAATTCATCATTTCAAAATGTAAAGCTTTAATTGAGTTAGATTTCACCACTGGAGGCAAAAGTTGGATTTGCTCTACATATTGTGTGCTGTAGTTGAAATAGGGGGCATTCTTTAAGGTTGTGGGCAGTTTGTGTAAAGCATGATTTTTCTATTGGGGTTTTTCTTTTAGCTCTCAATTCCTATTTGATTTGGGGTTACAGATGTGATCCTGGTTGGATTGAATCAAATTAAAGAACAATGTTCAGATTTGTTAACAACCGGAGAGATACAACATGAAGATTTGAGAGAGAAATAGTCACACCCCGCGATTCACCCTAGTGAGACTTGCTTCGATTTCACGAAGAAACACTTGGGGGAGAAAACTCATCAAGGAATCGATCTGGAAACACTTGATCTGTTGTATGAGGAAGAGGCGAGGGAGATGGAGTTTCGACATACGTGGCTTACTTTATCCAGCAAGAAAAAACTGAAAAAAAACCCAGAGAGAGATGGATGCTACAGAACAGAAAACCCCTCAGATTAAAACAGCCCCTGAGCGGCAATAACAAGAGAGAAACGGTTCCACGTGGATCAATAAAAAACAGGACAAAACTAAAACTAAAATCAAAAATAGATACATGTGTGATTCATCTTGAATTTTAACACCCCCCCCCCAAAACGGTCCTTTTGGCAAAGGCTTCTTGAAGATGTGAACACATTGTCATGGCCTTGAACATGCTCCACCACGATAGCTACTTCAAGCACCCTTTCTTGAATGAAATGGTGGTCAATCTCTGTGTTTCGCCCAAGCATGAAAAATTGGATTCTCCACAAGCTTCAAAGCACTCACATTATCCTCGTGAAGTATGGTAGCCTTTTCAATCTTCATAAACACATCCTATACAAATCGACGAAGCCATACACATTCATGAGCTACCAAAAATGACGCTTTGTATTCTTCTACGGTAATGCAAATGGACATGTAGTCTTGTTTCTTGATACATCACAAGACTGTTGAAGATCCAAACTTGAATGCAAACCCAGATGTCGACATTCAATCATCTTTATCTCTAGCAAGAACCTCGTTTGTGAACTGATGTACACGAATATACCACAGTATGCAAACCAAAAACTAGTAATAGTTATTTAAATGAAAGTGGCAAAAAATACTATTCATCGGCTCAAATGTCAGAATCAACTGAGCAAAAGTAAAGCGGCAAGAAGAATCGCCGCGATCTATGAACTTTGAACAGTCTGGGCTTTGGCCCACTATGAACCACCATGATCCCTATAACCAAGTACGTGTCAAGTAAACATGGGTCAGCACAGGGCTGACCAACGCTATGTAATGACTCCTCCAACCCACCCGCACCCCCGGTCAACCTAGCATACTTCGGGGCAAGTTACCGCAC
The DNA here is from genome assembly GCA_039583875.1 of Platanthera guangdongensis. NCBI lineage: Eukaryota > Viridiplantae > Streptophyta > Magnoliopsida > Asparagales > Orchidaceae > Platanthera > Platanthera guangdongensis. Next base: position 168,681,781 of record CM077156.1, on the reverse strand, counting down.
TCCAGCGAGTACACACGTAGCCAATCATGCATATAAAAATTAAAATAAAAAGTCAAGTGTTAGTATAAGAAAACTACTCTACACAGGGTGAAAGAATCATTACACAGGGATCTAAGTTGACCATGTAAATAAAGTAGACCTAGATGTTGTCACATCCCTAGCACATGACCTCTGGATCACGTCAAGTGCTTCACAATAATAGCCCTAGAGTTCCATGTCATCCAACCTCCACACGACAAGGAGAGAGTTCTCCCTTGCTTTGTTGACCACCAATGGATGAGGAAGAAGGGTTTCTCACAAAAGGGAAGAAAGGCCCCATCACAGCTCTCGGCTTGCGGGTGGGGGATGGGGGCGTCGGTTCTCCCGGCAAGGAGGGTCGTCGATCGGGTGGTCACATGCTGTGGAGAAGTCAGACAGAGAGGAGGCTATCGGAATGGAGAAGATCAACTGAGAAGGAGCTCGGTGGTCGGTTATCGCGAGAGAGCGGGCAACGGGCTTCTGTCGATTTTCACGAGGGGGGTTGTCGCTCGGCTGATCGTGTAGGAGGGCTCAGGTAATGCGAATTTGTTTACAGCTTCATAAAATTAATGTTTATATTAGTATATATCTTAGTAGGCCGACTCTATTTCAGAAATATTCAAACACCTGTAACTTTTACTGGGGACTCGGATTTTATCCCAGATAAGCTCTTTACAACTGTCTTGTTGATACACACCCACTGAAATGGTCTAGGCCTGATTTTGAGTTCCTTTGCTTGATTTTTGCTTCTTGGGAATTTTGGCTCGATTTAACTAAAACATCAAAACCACCCCCCAATGATGCAAAATTGCACGCGGAAGACTCCACTGAACTCATAAGTCGATACGAGTCTAACGAAACTAACTAAGGTCAATTATAATGTCGTTTGCTCGCTTTCACCTTTTTGAATAATTTGGGGGGTTACAATTCTCTCCCCCTCACCTTAGGCCTCGGGCTAAGTTTGGCTCAGGTGTAGTGATTGGAGAAGTAGTGGTGGGAAGCAATAATGGAATAATCAACTATTTTGCCGAGTGGTAGTAAAATCTATGAAATTGTTTGGAAAAATAACGTTTACAGCGTTCTCGAGAACAGAAGTTTATTTTTCTCGAGTTGCTTCTTCTCCTGACAGAATTTTTCTAAGTCCTTTTTCTCGAGAAGACTAAGTTTATTCTCGAGAAGGCTATGCTTAATTCTCTAGATGCAGAAAACTTTTCTCGAGACCTAGACTTTTTCTCGAGAGCCAGACATCTGTTCTCGAGACACTTCTTTGTTCTCGAGTACCAGAGTGATTCTTCTCGAGAACTAAAACTTATTTTTCTCGATTACTTCTTTCATTCTCGAGATTGCTGATTTCCACCTGCATATTTTTTCTAAGTCCTTTTTCTCGAGATCTTCATTATTGTTCGCGAGAACAAACTTATTTTACAAGTGTACAGTCATTCTTCTCGTGAACTGCTGTACTATTTCTGAAATTTTTCTTAAGTCCAGGCATAAATATTTTCATATATAATTAGCATGTGATTGGTCCACGTGGCTATCATTTATTATGATTATGACAGTTAGGCAAGTCCTATAAATGGTCGTATCATAATCGACCAACCCTAGAAAAAAGAAGAAGCTGTAAGAAGAAATTCTAAGGATTCTGAATCAGAATTTCACTTTCTAAATCGAGAGCCACTGCCACTGTTCATCGCCATTCTTTCCGATACACTTTTGATTCAGAGATTCAGAGCAAGTGATTCAAAGATCAAGATATTCTACAATCGACAAATTCTCTCATTGATCTTGCTGAGTCCAGAGTTTTCAGAACCAGAGATCTAGCCGAGTCTTCTTCAATTTATTTCTGACAGAGCTTTCAAATTCAAGGAAGAAGAAAGGCAGAAGTTTTCAGATCTGAGAAATTACTATGTGTATTTCTTTATATTCATTTATTCTTATAGTAGATTCTTCTCCGAGTGTAGGAGCTTTGTTCTCCGAGTTATTTGTAGGATGTTTTTTCTTCCGAGTGTATATCCTGTTTTTTGGATCGAGTTGTAGGAACCTTTGTTCATAGTGGTTAGATTGTTTTCAATTTGAGATTAGTGGAGTAGCCGAGTCTAGTGCATTGCTAGATCGGTAAGGTGAAAAGTCGATGTACCCAAGGTTGGGGAACCACTATAACTCTTGGTGTCGTCTGTGAATGCATTGTTATTTTTCTGTGCATCGCTCGCTAAATTTTTATTCCGCAAAAAGTCGCACAACTCAACTATTCACCCCCCCTCTAGGTGATTTAGGTAGACAACTTAAACATTTTCAATTGTTATCAGAGGGAGGTTGTTCACAAAAAAAAGGTTAACACCTTGAACAAATCTGCCCCAAGTTGTCTTTTGAGTTATACAAGCATGGACAAAGCCAAGGATTTTACTAAACTTCCTTTGTGCACAAAGACCAACTTTCCCATGTGGAAAGAAAGGATTAAATTTTTCATGGAAGCAGTGGATCTAAGGATCTTCATGATTGTTGAAAAGGTCGTTATATTCATATAATCGTCTCCACTATTGATCCTACCAAGAAAGTTCCTAAGAAGTTAATGGATCTTGATAAGGATGAGATTGCACTTATCTCTTTAGACAAGAAAGCCAAAAATATCATCGCAAGTGCAGTCGATGATTCTATGCAGCAGAACCTAATTCACTGCCAATCCGCCAAGAAAATGTGGCAGTCTCTTATCATCTTGATGGAAGGTACTAAAGAGGTTAGGGATGACAGAAGATCCCTACTGAATCAAAAATAAGAAGCATTCTGACAAGGTCCCAAGGATTCAATTGTAGATACCTTTGAAAGCTTCTTCAAGATTGTTAACGGCCTAAGAGTATATGGTCGGGTCTTCACTAATGGAGAGTTAAATGATAAGTTTCTGAGGTCCCTGACTAAGGAATGGGACAACAAAGTTTGTGCTATCCGGGAGTTTGGTAAGCTAGCAGAGACTTACCCTCAGAATCTCTTCGGAATGCTTATGTCCTATGAGCTACAAATCAATTCAAGAAAGGCTGAAGAAGAGAATGGATGGTGTTCATCCAAGGAGAAGTCTGTTGCACTGAAGGCAGACAGCTCAAGGAAATTCAAAGCTGCATCACCTGCTCCTGCACATGAAGCTAGTGAAGATGAAGTTTCAGAGCCAAGTACCTCAGGCTCAGAGTTATCAGAAGGAGAGTTTTCTCTTCTGTCAAGGCAGTTCAAGAAATTCTTGAACAAGAAGAAACAATGGAGAGGCAAAGATGCCTCGTACAAAAGATCACGTCATGATGGTGATTGACATAAGAAAGGCTCAAGCAGCCATGACAGGTATCACTCAAAACAGAACAAACTTATTTCTTCTGACATTATTTGTTATTGTTGTAATAAGCCAGGACACGTCATTGTTGATTGCCCTCACAAGAAGGAGGGTGGAAAAAGAGAGGAGAAGAAATCTTCTTACAATAAGAACAGAACTGAAAGAAGCCTAGTAGCCAAGAAGGGCAAGACTCTCAGTGACTCTGACTCATCTGGGTCAAGTGAAGAAGAGGAAGTCTACTTTGTGATAATGAGACAAACAGATGATGAAGAAGAACGCCAGTACACTGGGAAGGTAAACTCTCATACTCCTCTTTCTGAATCAGATGCTTCTTATCATGATCATGAGGACTGCTCTTTTGATGATGAGTCTGAACTCATTGCCCAATATAAAGAGTTAATCAAGACTTACGACAAATGTCGAAAAGTCGTGAAAACTCAGGCCAAGGAGATCAAATTTCTCAAGGCTAAAGAGAGATCTATGAGATAGGAAGTCGGCAAGATGGACTCACTCAGAGAGAATTTCAATGCTGTTATTGAAAAGTATAATAAGTCTCTCGAGCACTTAGACCTGAAGGAGAAGATCATCAAAGAATTGGAAGAACAACTTGTTGCGGAAAAGAAACTTATTGAAAGCTTCTACAATCCCAAGACTGTCCTTCCTTTTGTTGTTGAATTCTCAGCACAGGGCAAAGGTGCTGGCTTAGGCATGTTGATGCTCCTAGTAAATCCTCCTGAATAAATAAGGCTCAAAGGAAAAATAAGGCGGCCAAGAAGGCTTTTGCCAAGGAGAAAGGGAAAGCTCCTCAAGATCAGAGCTCATTCAAAAAGGTCATCTCTCCAACGAACGAGTTTGATCTTGATTTGTCCTATAGTCGCTTCACTAGGCCTACTTATGTAGAGCCCAATTCTTGGTACCAAGGATGGACCCGTCCCCGAAACTTTTGGCGAAAGTGTCTTCAAGGCACCTTATGAGGAGATTACTCTTCAGAGTTATGACCCTTATAATCATGGTCATAACATCAAGAAAGCACCAAAAGTAAAACATGTTGTGGAAAATCCTCTTAAGGAGAAGAAGCCATGTGAATGCCTTCACCATAAAGCTTCTACCTCCAAGACCGCTGCCCCTGCTAGACCACACTCTCAAAAGGTCAAGCAGGAGAAATTCACACAAAGATTCAACAGATTTGACTGTTGGTGTTGCGGTAAAGATGGTCATTTTGCCATTGATTGCCGGTTTAACCCTAGAAATTATGTTACTCCTCAAGTTAACAATGTGAGAAATACCACTCATAATGTTAATACACATAGGGGGAGTATGTTAACTAAAGACCAAGGACCCAAACGAGTTTGGGTCCCTAAGGCAAACTGATTTGTGATTGCAGTTATGTCCAAAGGCCACCAAAAATCCTATCTGGTACTTGGACAGTGGATGCTCTCCGCATATGACCGGGACTAGAAGCCTACTCCAAAATTATTCTCTAGTCATGAATGGGCCAAAGGTCATCTTTGGAGGTTATGACAGAGGAATTACTAAAGGCTACGGTATGATTACAAATGGTAGTGTATCCTTCTCAGATGTGGCTTATGTTGAAGGATTGGAACACAATCTTATAAACATAAGCCAGCTCTGCGATAAAGGATACATAGTAGAATTTCATGCAGACAAGTGCTTGATAAAAGAGGTAGATAATTTGGAAATGATTCTATCAGACACTCGTAATAGTAATATATTTTGTTTGAATTTTATTTGCATAGACTCTTCTATGCCAGTGTGCTTTTTGGCTAAAGATAGTGCGTCTCTTGGTGACCAATGTCACAAGAGACTAGCATATATTAATTTCAAAACTATTAATAAATTATTTTCTCTTAATTTAGTACATGATGCCCCAAATGTCGAGTGCAGTAAAGATAGACCTTGTCACACATGTGTAAAAAGGCAAGCAAATAAGGGCTACCTTTAAAAGCATTATTGGCAAAGACTTTAATAGGTGTTTACACCTACTTCATAGTTCGGTCCACTGCAAGTTAGAAGTTTGGGTGGTAAGGATTATACATTGGTTGTTATTGATGATTACTCTCGCTTTGCGTGGGTGTTCTTTCTAAAACACAAGTCAGATACTTTTGATATTTTTATTAATTTTGTCAGGCAAATCCAGAATGAATACAACTGTTCTGTAGTCAAAATTAGAAGTGACAATGGAACATAGTTCAATTCTGGGGCCATGACAGAATTCAATGAAGCCTAGGTATCTTTCATGAGTTTTCCTCTCCTCATACTCCTCAATAGAATAGAGCAGCTGAGAGAAGGAAAAGAACACTCATAGAGTCCTGCAAGAACATGTTAAGTAATGTCTCACTACCGGAATACTTCTGGGCTGAAGCCATCAACACTGCATGGCATATGCAAAATCGAGCAGTCATAAACAAAAACTATAATAAGATACCTTACGAACTACTAAAGGGCAGGAAACCGGCTATTTCATATTTTAGAATCTTTGGTTGTAAGTGCTTCGTCCTTAACAATGGAAAGTATCACACTACTAAATTTAGTGAAAAGAGCTTTGAAGGTATTTTTGTAGGGTATAGTAGCCATAGTAAGGCATATAGTATTTTAAATAGTAAAAACCTGGTTGTAGAAGAATCTATTCATGTTGTATTTGATGAGACGAGCTTGCTGCAAAGCAGCTCTTCTAGTGTGTTTATTGAAGATGCATGTTCAAATATAAAAGAATTAAACTTGGATGGGCCAACTAAAGAGAAAGATCAAAATTTCATCAAAATCACCACTCCAACCCCAATTAGAGAGGTTGATGACCATGATGAAGATACCATTCAAGTTAATGAAGTCACTACCGTGGTTGAAGAAGCTCCAGATGCAAGGACTCTAGAGCTCAGATATTTGAAGGATCACCCAATGGACCAAATCATAGGAGATCCCCGGGATGGTGTCAGAACTCGTAGAGGTACAACTAATGAAAATTAATATTTGAGTTTTCTCTCACAGGTTGAACCGAAGAAGTTTGAAGAAGCAAACTCAGACGCATCATTGATAATGGAAATGGAAGAAGAGTTGAATCAATTCAAGCGTTGCCAAGCTTGGAAGCTTATTCCAAGACCCAAAGACAAGAACGTCATGGGAAAAAGTGGGTCTACAAGAACAATATGGACGAGGATGGTACAATCATAAATAATAAGGCCAGACTCGTCGTCGAAGGATACAGACAAGAAGAAGGAATCGACTTTGATCAGATGTATGTACCAGTGGCAAGGCTGGAGGCAATCAGGTTATTCCTAGCATATGCAACACTTAAGGGCTTCACTGTCAGATGGACGTGAAGTCGGCCTTCCTTAATGATGACATAAAGGAAGAGGTGCATGTGGAACAACCTCTAGGTTTCGCTGATTCTAACATTTCTGATCATGTCTATCTATTATTTAAAGCTTTATATGGTTTGAAACAAACTCCTCGAGCATGGTACGAGACGCTGTCTAATTTTCTTCTTGAGAACAAGTTCACAAGAGGAAAGATAGATAAGACATTATTTCTTAGGAAATTAAAAGACAAGTGAAAGTATATAGTTGGCTACCTAAATTACCTAGAGGAGGGTGATTAGGTGAGATGTGCGTCTTTTTACGGAATAAAAAATTACAAACAAAAGCACAGATCTATCTACCAATTAAACACAGACGAGGCAAGATTTTTAGTAGTTCCCCAACCTTGGGTACATCCACTTTCCCTCAACGATCTATCAATACACAAGACTCGGCTACTCCACTATCTCAGATTGAAAATCAATCCTACCCTCAGAACAACGTTCCTACAAACTCGATCCACAAAACGGATCTACACTCGGAAGGTAAAACTTCCAACAATCTCAGAGTTGAAAAACTCCTACACTTAGAGAAAACTTCTCCTACAATAATGAAATAAATTTGTAAAGAAATACGAACAGTAATCTTCTTTTTCATATCTGAAAACTGTTGGCCAGGATCTTCTTCTTCTAGGAGATGAGGCTTTATCGGAGAGGTGAAGAAAATCTCGGCAAAATCAGATCTGGATCTTCTTGACTTTACACGATCGAACTAATCAGAAAATACGGAGTTGAGCGAATCTCGATCTGGAAAGTTTTCTTGATCTGAATCCTCAAAAGATGAAACCCTAACCGGTCGAGAATCAACGATGGCGGTGACGGCGGATTTCATTTCTTGGAGAGAGAGAGAGAGGAGATAGAAAACTTGAGAGAGAGAGTATGGTTGCAAAAACTTTCTTAGAATAATCTTTGAATAGTTAGGGTTTGTCGGTTTAGACAAGACCTTTTATAGGAGAGGAGAAGATTATCCATAATTATGTCATTATGAGAGACACGTGGACCAATCACGTCAAAGTTTATGAATATGACCGTTATTCTGGACTTGAAGAATTTTTGGAAAAGTCAAAGTAAAATACTCGAGATGTAATAGAGTACTCGAGTATATGCAGTACTACTCGAGTAGGTATAAGATGACTACTCGAGTACATGAGAAAAACTACTCGTGAGAAAGAGAGATGATTACTCGAGTGCATGGAGTCAACTACTTGAGTAAATAAGAATGAGAAAGATTTAGCTACTCGAGTGACAAAAATGATATACTTGAGTACTTAAGTACTTACACGAGAGGTAGAGTAGATTACTCGAGTATAAGAAATACTACTCGAGTATATAAGAATGAACTACTCGAGTATATAAGAAACTACTCGAGTCATAGACTTATAAAATTTCTGGAACTAAAAAACTGACTACTCGAGTATAGAAGATAAACTACTCGAGACAAATAGAACTACTTGAGTATATGGAAAAGAGCTACTCGAGACAAATAGATCTACTCAAGTATATGGAAAAGACTACTTGAGTAATTCACTTAGAGAAAGTTTTCTGGAATAGAATCCTGGATTACTCGAGTATAAACACTAGACTACTCGAGTAGTAGATAACCTACTCGAGTACATGACTCAAACTACTCGAGTAAGTGAGAACTACACAAGAGTCAGAATTTAAATACTCGAGATAGAAGATAGAACTACTCGAGTATATAATATGTCTACTCGAGTATTTAACTTAGAAAAATTTGAGAAGATAATTTCTGTAAACTCGAGAGGAGAAAGGAAACTACTCGAGTAATATCTTAATTACTCGAGTAAGAGTATTATTACTCGAGTATGAACTCAGTAACTTACTCGAGTAAGTAAAGAACTACTCGAGCACTTTACTTAAGAAAATTTTTCTAGACAGAATTTTTCTTCTTCTAAGGGAAACCGACATCAGGTCTTTTCACTTAGTCTTAGAGCTTGAATATGAAGTGTATCCCATAAAACACTTGATTTCAAGAGCCTAGACACCTAGAGGGGGGTGAATAGGTTCTAATTTTTCCTTCAAAAAATTTAGGCAAATAGCAAAATCTATCTCAGTGCAGAACAATGTAAACCACAACACAATGAACACAGCACAGCATACACCAAATTTATAGTGGTTCCCCAAGGTATAGGTACATCCACTTTCCCCTTCGCTTATCCAGTAGTGAACTGGATTCGGCCCAACTTCCTTCCACTTACTCAGATCCACAAATCTTACAACTCAGAACCAGATTGGTTCCTACAGCTCAGACTTATACAAGTCCTACCTCAGATTCTTCCCCAAGAACCCTACCTCAGGCCTCAGCCCTACCTCAGCCTATGTCACTAGGCTTACAACTCAGAGTGAAACCTCACTCCTACAACTCAGGCAAAAGCCCTACCTCAGCCTTTATAATTACATGCTTACAACTCAGATCTTACAATAGATCCTACCAGAAATTGTTCGATTAAGAGATACAAAAATTTCACTAGATAGATCTCTTCACTAGTGTGAGCTTCTTGATCAGTTCTTGAATAAACTGATCTTCAGATCCAACCCGACTTAACTGTTTCAAAGCTTCTTGATAGAATAAAATAAGGTTGATCTTCACTTGATGTAGAAGTTGATCTTCAGATAACTTCCTCCTTGAATTCAGAATGAGATCTGAATCTTCCTTGCAGACTAATCTGGATCTACCTTCGTAAGGGTTTCCCCTTTTCTTGTTATAGAAAACTCTCTCTGAAGGATTCACTTCTTAGTGTGGTATGTTCTCTGTTTGTTGTATCGAACCAGTCCTTTATATAGAGTTTCCTCCTGATTACCGGTTGATCCAGTTTGTAACAGTCTTTTGACAGTTCTAACAAAGGTGTCAGACTGGTTGGTTATGACAGCTGATTCTTCAAAGACTTTCCAACTCAGCATGAACCACTCAGCAAACTGCTTCACATGTGTCGACACAAATGGACTAAGTGTCGACACAAGACTTGATGATGTCGACACAACACTCCATGTGTCGACATAGTCATTCTTCTGGAACTCGACACAGCATCTATTAAATGTGTCGATACAAGTCCTGTGTGTCGACACAATTATGCTTCCAGTGTCGACATAACTCCTGGGTGTCGACACAGCTTCTGATTTCAGTGTCGACATAACTCCTGGGTGTCGACACAGCTTCTGCTTTCAGTGTCGACATAACTCTTGGGTGTCGACACAGCTTCTACTTTCAGTGTCGACATAACTCCTGGCTCAGGTGTCGACATAAGTCTGAGTGTCGACTCAGCTTCTTATTTAGGTGTCGACACAATTCTTCACAAGTGTCGACACAAGTCTGGGTGTCGACACAACTTCTTCTTTTGGTGTCGACACAATGCCTGGGTGTCGACACAATTACTCACAAGTGTCGACATAATTCTTCACAAGTGTCGACACTTGTACTTAGAAAAATTTCTTCCAATTCTTAAACCCGCAGAATGAAACTCAAACATACATCAAATACAAATTGGTGTATATCATTGATTAAGATGAGGCTTCTCCAAATCAGGTGCATATTAACAGTGTACCCAACAATCTCCCCCTATTTGTAGAAGTCATAACCTTTAGTCAAAGATATACATCACTCATAATAAAACACAAAAAAAAATAGATGTACATACATTTCACTGCAGGGTAACATATAAACATTGTAAACAACTAAAATGAATACTAAAACTGATTTCATTTAATCAGAGAGAAATTTTAAGTTTACACAGTTTTTTTAGAACAAAAGCCAAAAGGTTACATTGTTTTATACATAAGCCTAACTATCCTGTAATTGACTAGACTCCTTAATCACAATTCCTTTTCCTGATCTGATCTGAGCCTGCATAGTAGGTTCAACATCATCAGCAGGTTTCTTTCCTTTCAGATCCTTCTTTTTATGTTCTTCAACCCTTATCCTTTGCCTTTCAAAATAATGAAAAGGCTTTGGAAAGTACTTGCTAAGCTCCAGAGCATTAGCAGGTAACTTCCCAGCTTTTACTTTCCTTCTGTATTGAAGAATGGCTTCCTACCTGGTTTGATACTTGTTCCACTCTTTCTCAGTATACCATTTACCCCTTTCATGGGTCTTGTCCTTCACAGCTTTCCAGGCAGTCAATATAATGTTCCGGGAAGTAGGTCTCCATTGCTCAAAATCAGGCTTTAACTCAGCTTGTTCTCTAAACCTTTTCTTGGACAGTTGTGCTTCATTCTGAGCTTCCTTGGCAGCCTCTGACATGTCCACTTTGTCAATAATAATATTTTTAACCTCCTGTGGAGGGCTGTAAATTGACTGAACTTCTTGGTGAACCATGTCAAAATCAGCTGGAGGGTAAATGACCTGAGCAACTTCAGGTTGATCTCCTTCAATATACGCAGGTTGTACACCAGACTTAGCAACATTGTCATCATCACACAAGGGTGGATATCCAAGATTTGTTCTAATGCTATTTGATATCCATTTAGCATGATCTGAGCTGGCTTTGACTAACACCCTCTCCCCCTTTATGACTTCTCTTTCAACATGATCTCTCAGATCATCCTTCTGAAATCTGACCTGATTAACAAGATAATATGTCCCTTCTTTGAAATAATTCCTGAACTTCTGTAAGAAATCAAAAATATTCTTGTGAGATTTTGTAAATGTTTCCTAAACAGCAGTAAGATCTTCTTTGACCTACTTGGACACTTCAGCTTTGACAGCAGTTGTTAGATTATCAATCTTTGTTAGAATGGCAAAGTGTGACTCTTTGAGAGTATCATTCATCTGGATTTGATTCTCAAGAACATATCCTTGCTTAACTGCAATGTCTTCTACTTTAGTGTAGAGTTCTTGTTGTTGCTTTGCCAAGTATACCACAACATTTCCTCCCTTGTGGAAGCAATCTATCATTTCCTTTTTATTTTGATTTACTTCAAATCTGATTGATTTGATATCTTGAGCCAGATGAAATTGCAAATCTTTATGTGTTTCATCCACATACCTTTCCAAAGACTGCCTTTGCTCATCTAATTTCACTTGCAATTGGACCAGTAGGGAACTGAAATCCATGCTTGGAGCAGGTGGTGGTGTGACTGTTTGCAAGGCCTTTTTATAGCCTGAGCTCCGTTTCCTTAAGGCAGCTAACTTCCTTTTCTTAGCCATAGAGTCTTCTTCATCTTCAGAAGATTCTGAGGAACTTTGTATATTCACTGGTTCCTTATCAGTTGGGGCATACTGAGATACCTCCCCCTCAGTTCCTGGTAGTTCTTTTTCTATGTTTTGCTGCTCCCCCTCAATCCCTGTTGTTGGTTGTTCAGGGAATAGCTCTTCCATAGTTATCTCTTGCTGCATCTGAACATGAGGAACAAAATTTGTTTGGAAAACATAAGGTGCTCCCTGGACATCCAGATCTTTGTCCAGGTCATTCTCTATATAGGAGATACTTACTTGATTATTTTGAGTAGTATCTTTTATCTGCTCATCTTGTGCTTATTTCTCAACATTTAATAGTGCTTCAGTGTTGATTGCTGTCACTATTTCCATAATAGTATCAGCAGCATGCTCACTTTCTAGAGCAGCTTCAGTAATACCTCCCACTTGGGCAGGCAACTCAACTTGTACAGTGTCTTGTACTGTTGGTTCAGGATTTTCTCCCCCTGGAGTGGAGACTACCTGTTGCTCTAAGAGCATACTGCTCTCCACTTGATCATGTGCTTCTTTTTGTGGCCTGTCTTCTTCTGAACTGAAGACCACTTCTTCTTTAGAATCACTGGAGGATTCTGCATGTTGAATAACCTTTTTCTGTTGTTTATCTTTCTTAACGTGTTTTTGTGGAGTAGATACTTCCTTTGTCAATACTCTATCCCATCTAGATAGAATTCTCACATCTATCCTCCTCATGTGGTTGATTTTGGTTCCTGGAAGTTGGTTCAAGACATCTGGTATTATAGCAGATAGATATAAACTCAAAATCATTCCCATATTTGGTTTCTTTATTCCTTCTTGAAGCTTATCAAAAACTATTGATGTCCAGTCTGTTTTTATAGTGAAAATAATCCTTGTCATCAGATTGAGCATGTGCACTGAAATTCTGTCATGTCCTCTAGTCTTACACAAAATTACCTTGCCAACTACCTCAGACAGAAACTTTCCTTGGGAATTCATCCCTTTTCGGGCAATAGATGATCCAAACTTGATATTAGGGTTTAGCCCGCACCAACTTAGTGCTTCTTTAGTCCTGGATGGAACAATTTCTTCATCATCCTTAACCATGGGAAGTTGGAGTGATTTCCTGATAGTTTTTAGTGTTAGTCTAACTCGGGAATCCTGAATTGTGGCTTTGATCTTCTTCCCTTCTGTGTCCATAGTAGCAGATGAATAGAATTCCATTACTTCCTTTTTCCAAATTTTTGTTGGTTCCAAGACCAAGAATTCTAAACCATTATCATAAATTAGGGTAATGACACCCTGGATTTCTTCTGAAGCTGTCATGAATCCTCCATAAACCAGCTCATATCCATCATTCACCTTATCATCCTGGTGAGGCGCCATTGTCGAGAGAGATGGAAGAGAAAAGAAAAGAAGGTCTTCGTCGACACAAGGTGCAGATCCTAGATTTTTGAAAGCGTAGTCGACCAGATTTTGGCTTTACCTATTTATAGTGTTAGCATAAAGGGCAGGTCAAACGACGAGCCTTAGTCGACAAAATTTTTACATGTGTCAACAAAAATGAGCTAGGTCTCGACAAAACTTAGGTTTAGTTGACACGTCTAGATGTCGACATACTTGTGTCAGAGTTGACATGGGCTGGTTATGTCTTGACATAGTTGTGTCAAAACCAACTTTTGTGTGTCGACACGAAAAATCCTCTAGATATGAGGTCTCGACAAGGTTGTGTCGACACCTATTCTTCTGCCGACACAGATACTGTTTCTGTGTCGACACATCCTTTTTATTTGTCGACACAACATACTGAGTGTGTCGACAAAATTGTGCTTGTGTCGACACAAACTTTGTACTTAGACAAATTTCTTGAGAAATTTTGTACTTACATATTCTTCTTAGGGAAGCTTATTATAGGTTCAACATACCTAATTCAATTTTAAAATAATCGAATTTAATTTCATCCAGAGGTTTTGTAAATATATCAGCTATTTGATTATTTGTATTCACAAACTCTAGACTAATATCTTCCTTCTCAACATGTTCTCTGATGAAATGAAACTTAATTTCTATATGCTTGGTTCTACTGTGTGATACAGGATTCTTAGCAATAGAAATAGCACTGGTAGACTCACAAAATAGTGGAATTCTACTTACCTTGATGTCATAATCTTCTAATTGGTGCTTTATCCATAACAACTGTGCACAGCAACTACCTGCAGCTACATACTCAGACTCAGCTGTTGATATAGCTACACTTGTTTGCTTCTTACTGCACCATGACACCAGCCTTCCTCCTATGAATTGACAAGTTCCTATTGTACTCTTCCTGTCTTCCTTGCATCCTACAAAGTCTGCATCTGAGAAACCTGTTAGTAAGAAATCTCTATTCTTAGGGTACCAAAGGCCTAGATTAGGTGTGCCCTTAAGATACCTCAAAATTCTTTTAACTGCAGTATAATGAGATTCCTTTGGGAAAGCTTGGTACCTAGCACAAACACATGTTGTATACATGATGTCAGGTCTACTAGCAGTCAAATAGAGTAGGGAGCCAATTATCCCTCTATACAAAGACTCATCAACAGATTTCCCTGCTTCATCTTTGCTTATAGGCATTCTTATTCCCATTGGAGTTTTCATGGTGGAGGCTTAGTCCATACCATATTTCTTAATCAACTCCTTGGTGAACTTAGACTGAGATATGGATAATCCATCATCAGTCCGTCTAACTTGAAGTCCCAAGAAGAACTTCAGCTCACCCATACTGCTTATCTTAAACTTTTCTTGCATAAGTTTGGCAAACTTCCTACAAAGGTTGTTTTTAGTTGAACCAAATATAATGTCATCTACATACATCTAGAATAGGATTATCTTGCCTTTAAATTCCCTAAAGAATAAAGTTTTGTCTATCTTTCCTCTAGAGAACTTATTCTCAATAAGAAAAGCAGACAAGGTGTTGGGTACATTGGTCAAATGTACCTTATTTGAAGAAGCCTCACCTAACTCAATGATATACATCATAATGTATTTGATGTTTGTTTGAGTTACTTGTGCAGGTTAGGTATTCACTGGACTGAAGCTAAAAGTTTCTAAGTCCATGTGTCGACACCCAGAGGGAAAGTGTCGACACTTGAGAAAGCTTGTGTCGACACCCAGACAAGCAGTGTCGACACTTGGAGTAATTGTGTCGACACCTGAGAAGAAGAGTCGACACCAGACAGAAAGTGTCGACACAAGGAGCTGTGTCGACACTCAGTGAAGAAGAATGCAGAGAAGCAGTGTCGACACTTAGCAGAAGTGTCGACACCTAGAAGAGCTGTGTCTACACCAGAAAGTGTCGACACTTGGAGTTGTGTCGACACTCAGCAAAAGTCTGCAAAGTCTAAGTGCAAGTGTCGACACTCAACACAATGTGTCGACACTATGCAGAAGAGTCAACATTTAAAGTAAGTGTCAACACCCAGCACAATGTGTCGACACTCAACAAAAAGAGTCAACATATGAAGTATGTGTCGACACTCAGCACAATGTGTCGACACACAACCAAAAGAGTCAACACTTGAAGTATGTGTCGACACTCAACACAATGTGTCGACACACAGCCAGAAGAGTCAACACTTGAAGAAAGTGTCGACACCCAGCACAATGTGTCGACACTCAGTTGAAGACTCTACACTTGAAGAAAGTGTCGACACAAGGAGCTGTGTCGACACTTAGCAAAGAACATAAAAGTTTACAAAATATTCTAAGTACAAGTGTCGACACTAAGGGAATGTGTCGACACTCAGCTGAAGAAACAAAATTGAAGACTTGTGTCGACAACAAGAAGCAGTGTCGACACTTGACAGTTTCAACACATGAAGTTGTGTCGACACAAAGGAGATGTGTCGACACTTAGAAGAATACAGTTAAAGAATGAAGAACAAGTACTTGTGTCGACACTCAATTTCAGTGTCGACACTTGAAGAAGAATCTGTGTCGAGACATACAAGGAGTTGTGTCGACACCTTGTAGACTTGTGTCGACACTTACACAACATGTGTCGACACTTGGTCTATAAGTGTCGACACTTAAGAACAGAAAGTCTCGACACTATCTGACAGTTAGAGAATTTCAAGAATTGACTGGATGACATGACAGCTGCCGATCCAGCCGGTCTACAGCAACTGTCAGGGAAGTCAGAAGTCTGTTATGAACCGGACCAGCCGGTTACCATGAAGAAGGCCTATAAATAGGCACAGACTGTTTACAGAAATGAAGTTGATAAGGTTGTTGTAGTTGAAAGAATTAATCTAAGAGATTTGTTCAAGTGGTTGCTGATCAAATTATCCAAGTGATACAAATCAAGAAGATCTTGCTGTCCAACAGCAGATCTAAGAAGTTGGAGAGAGAGAGCTCCAATCAAGAATTCAGTCTTTGGAACTAAGGCTGAGAAGAAGGATTCAGAATCATCTGGATCTCAAGAAGCAGAGGTCAAGGATCAACTGCAGAGGATTCAGACTAATTCAGTTCTACTCAAGAAGCTTTGAAGGAAGCTAAGTCAGTTTGGATCTAGCTGAGTTCTTCCAAGAACTCTTCAAGAAACTCTCAACTCCTCTCTTATTTTCTGAGTTGTAGAGTTAGTTATTGTAATTCAATTTTAACTTGTAGGATCCATTGGATCTGAGTGAATTGTAAGCCTGTATTATAAAGGCTGAGGGTAGGGCTTGGTTGCCTGAGTGTAGGAGTTGAAGAACTCTGAGTGTAGGCCTTAATTGGCTGAGTGTAGGCCTTGATTGACTGAGTGTAGGCCTGGGTGGCTGAGTGTAGGCCTTGGTGGCTGAGTGTAAGGCTTTGGGCCTGAGGTGTAGGAACCTAGTTGGGTTCTGAGATAGTGGAGAAGTTTGGCCGAATCTAGTACACTGCTAGATAGGCGAAGGGGGAAAGTGGATGTACCCAAAGATTGGGGAACCACTATAAATTTGTGTGTCTGCTGTGCTGTGCTGTGGATTAGCAGTTTATATTTTGTTATTGCTGTTAGCTGTAGAAATCTGTGAGATAAGTGGTTTGCTGCCAACAAAGTTTCAAAAAGGTTTAGGTCACCTATTCACCCCCCCTCTAGGTGTTTAGGTACCATAACTTTCAAGTGGTATCAGAGGGAGGTTCCTCAAAACAAGGACTAATAGTCTAAGGAGATCCTGTTTGGCAGAAACAGTCTAAGTCAGAAAACAGTTTCAAGAAAATCAAGAACCATGGGTTCTTTTGAAAATCATAAAGAATTGGGTTCCATGAAATTACCTATTTGCAGAAAGGAAATTTTTGGGATCTGGAAAGAAAGGGTTAGACTATTTATGGAGGCCTCAGACCCAAGAATCTACATCACAGTTAAGGAAGGGCCCTATTTGCCAATGAAGATCTCAGTAGTGGATGCAAATCAGAGGACTCCAAAGGATTTCTCTGAGATGTCCAAGGATGAAATTGTCCTAGCCACTATGGACAAGAGGGCACAAAACATTATAGTAAGTGCCATTGATGATGCCACTTTTCAGAACTTAATTCACTGTAAAACAGCAAAAGAGATGTGGGATACTCTCATTGTCTATATGGAAGGTTCTGAAGAAGTTAGGTAAGATAGGAAGTCCTTGCTTAATCAAGAGTATGAGAGCTTTAGGCAAGGAAGAGGAGATAGCATCACTGAATGCTATAAGAAGTTCTATAGAATTGTTGATGAACTCATGTCCTATGGAAGAGAGTTCACTAACTATGAATTGAATGATAAGTTCTTAAGGTCCCTAACCAAAGATTGGGACACCAAGATCTGTGCCATCAGAGAAATGACAAAGTTGGGAGAAATTCCTCCTCCCACACTGTTTGACAAGTTGTTGTCTTATGAGATGCAGCTGTCAGTGAGAAAAGAGGAGGAAAAATCAACAAGGACTGAGCACAGGGAAAGGACTGTTGCCTTCAAGTCAGAAGTACCTAGAAAGGGCAGGACTAAGTCATCAACTCCTCCTCCAGAGGTAGTTGAATCAGAATCTGATGAGTCTGTTAGCACAAAGTCTACAAGCAGTGAAAGTGATGAAGACTTTGCTGCATTCACCAGACATTTTTAGAAATTCCTGAAGAAGAAACAGTGGAGGTCCAGACCTTCATTTTCCAAAGGGAAAGAAGTCCAGTATCAGGAGAAGAAGCCTTCAAAGAAGGACAAGAAAAAGATAAAGACTAGCAAGGCAACTGGGTCTAAGATAGTGTGTTACTGCTGCAATAGACAGGGTCATGTTATTGCAGATTGTCCTGAGAGAAGAAAAGAATCCAGTGACAAAAAGAAGACTCACTTCAAAGGAAAGAAGGAGAAGTCCTTTGTTGCAAAGAATGAGAAGACTCTTTCAGACATTTCTTCTTCAGACACTGAGACAGATGCTGAAGCCTACATAGGGCTATTTGCTGAAGAAGAAGAAGAGTTTATGCAGATCATGGAATCAATCTATGAACAAGAAGAGTGTCAGTGCCAAGGACTGATGGCATTGACTGAAAGTACCAAAATCCTGGAGCAGCCAGGACCTAGTCAGGTATAAAGTCCAACTCAAAGTTCAGATTCCAGTTCTAGTTCAGAGTCAGATTCATCTTCATCAAGTGATGGAAGTGTTTCTGAATCTGAGGGAGATATTCATCAGCTCTTAGATGAATATAAAGTACTGTTGCAAGCCTATAAGAAAAGCAAGACCCTAGCCAAAAGTCAGGTAAAGGAGATTGCTGATCTCAAGGCAGCTGCAACAGATTTTGAGAAGAAATTTGATCAAAAGCTCAATGAGGTATCCAGGCTGAAACACATTACTGTGATTCAGATGGGAACTATCACCTATAAAAATGATCAAATTAAGAGACTGGAGATCAATCTTCAGAAGGAAAGAGAACTGGTTGCAAAGTTTTCAAAGCCTAAATCAGTTCTACCTTTGATTGATGATTTTATTCATCACAAAGGCAAGGCTGGACTGGGTTTTGCTAGACCTGCAGGGACTAAGCAGTCCAAGTTTAAGTCCAAGGGCAAGGCCCCAACATTCAATAAGCCAGCTGTAGTCAAGACAGCCAAGTCTGTACCTAAGCAAAGGTACAACAAGTTTGAATGCTGGTGCTGTGGCAAAGTTGGCCACTTTGCCTTGGACTGTTGGCACAATGCAAGTGCCAATGGGAGTAGCAAGTTACCTGGTGGAAAGCCAGTAGGTAGCTGTGTCATGTTGCAAACTAACAATCACCAAGGACCCAAGTTTACTTTGGGTTCTAAGGTTCATTAATTTGTTTTGCAGGTGAATCCAAGTGACCATACCCCAACATGGTACTTGGATAGTGGATGTTCCAGACATATGACTGGAATAAGGGGACTACTGAAGGACTATATTCCAATCAAAAATGGTCCTAAAGTGACCTTTGGTGGTTCTGAAAAAGGAATCATCAAAGGGTTTGGTAACATTTCTTCAAACCTTGTTACCATTACTCAAGTGGCTTATGTTAAAGGGTTGAAACACAACCTTATAAGCATAAGTCAGTTAAGTGATGTAGGGTATGACATCTCATTTGTTAAAAATGGTTGTCATATCAAGAGATCAAGTGATCAAGAGATCATTTTGACAGGATATAGAAAGAGGAATGTCTACTGTCTAGACATCATGATTGAGAACAATGGTTCTCCTGTTTGTCTTGTAGCTGATGAGACAATCTCTCATTGTGTCAAGTGGCACAAGAGGCTAGCTCATCTTAACTATAAGACTATTAGCAAACTCTTTAGCAAAGAGTTAGTGAGGAATGGTCCTCAAGTTAAGTGTGTTAAAGATGGCATTTGCTCAGCTTGTCAAAAGGGCAAGCAGACCAAATCCACCTTTAAAAGCATTGAGAACAAAGATGCTGTGAGGTGCTTATACCTCTTGCATATGGATCTCTTTGGTCCAATGCCAGTTCACAGCTTAGGCAGGAAGGTCTATACCTTTGTAGTTGTTGATGACTACTCAAGGTTTTCCTGGGTGTTCTTCTTAAGGCAGAAATCTGAAACACCTAGTGTCTTCTACAGCTTTGTCAAGCAAATTCAGAATGAACTAAATAGTACTGTGGTCAAAATTAGAAGTGACCATGGTACTGAGTTTCAATCAGAAAGCATGACAAAACTATGTGAAGACTTTGGGATATTTCAAGAATTCTCTTCACCTAGAACACCTCAGCAAAATGGCATTGCTGAGAGGAAGAATAGAACCTTGATAGAGGCTGGTAGAACCCTACTTAGTGATACATCACTGCCTGAGTATTTTTGGGCTGAAGCAGTTAACACTGCATGCCATGTGATAAATAGGGCTACCATCACTAAAAGGTTAAACAAGACCCCCTATGAAGTTGTGAAAGGCAGGAAACCAAACCTATCCTATTTCAGGATTTTTGGTTGCAAATGCTTCATACTTAACAATGGGAAGTCTTACTTAACTAAGTTTGCTGCCAAGTCCCAAGAGGGAGTGTTTGTTGGGTACAGCAATAATAGTAAGGCTTATAGAGTCTACAACTTGACTACACAAGTTGTAGAGGAGTCTGTGCATGTAGTTTTTGATGAGACAAAACTTATTAACAATGAGTTGTCTAGTAGTGTGTGCAGCCCCACAGGTCTTACTAAGAAGATGGATAAGCTAACCATAGAAGATGTACCTGCTGCAAGACAGCAAGTAGAAGAAGATGGCTTATGTCCAGGGGGAGAACTACATGTACCAGGAGCTGAAGAAGTACAAGGAACTCAGCATGATGAAGATGCTGTAGAAGTACAACCAGAAGTAAGGATGCCTCCAGCCAATAGGCATCTAAGAGATCATCTAGTAGAGCTGATTATTGGAGATCCAAGACAAGGTGTTCAGACAAGGAGCAGAAATCAGAATGCTGTAGTATATTCAAGTTTTCTGTCTCAAATAGAACCAAAGAAATTTGAAGAAGCTATACAAGATCCACAGTGGACTGAAGCAATGCAGGAAGAGCTTAATCAGTTCAAAAGGTGCAAGGTTTGGGAGCTGGTTCCAAAGACTAAAGACCACAATGTTATAGGAACTAAGTGGATCTACAGAAATAAGTTAGATGAACAAGGGGTCATCATAAAGAATAAAGCAAGACTGGTTGCAAAAGGATATAGGCAAGAAGAAGGTATTGATTTTGATCAAACCTTTGCTCCAGTAGCCAGACTGGAAGCCATAAGGATGTTCTTGGCCTATGCAACCTATCAAGGATTTAAGGTATACCAAATGGATGTGAAGTCAGCATTCCTAAATGGTAATCTAAAGGAAGAAGTATATGTGGAGCAACCTTCAGGTTTTGTTGATTCTACTTTTCCACATTATGTCTTTAGACTTAGGAAAGCATTGTATGGGTTAAAGCAAGCTCCTAGAGCTTGGTATGAAACCCTATCTAGTTTCCTCATTGAGAACAAGTTCTCAAGGGGGAAAATAGATAAGACTCTATTTCTTAGGGAATCTAGAGGCAAAGTCATACTTGTCCAAATATATGTAGATGACATTATATTTGGGTCTACTGAAAGTAGCCTTTGCAAAAAGTTTGCAAAGCTTATGCAAAGTCAATTTGAGATGAGTAGTATGGGAGAGCTAAAGTTTTTCTTGGGTCTCCAAGTTAAACAGACTGAAAGTGGCTTGTCCATATGTCAGTCAAAGTTCACCCTAGAACTCATAAGGAAATATGGTATGGATTCATCCAGTACCATGAAGACTCCTATGGTCAAGTATGTCTCTTAGCAAGGATGATGCAGGGAAACCTGTAGATGAAACCTTGTATAGAGGGATAGTTGGCTCCCTACTATACTTGACTGCAAGTAGGCCTGACATTATGTATGCTACATGTGTTTGTGCCAGGTATCAAGCCTGCCCTAAAGAGTCTCACTTGACTGCAGTCAAGAGAATTTTGAGATATCTAAAGGGCACTCCATATCTAGGCCTCTGGTACCCTAGGAATGGAGATTTTGATCTAACAGGTTATACAGATGCAGACTTTGCAGGATGCAAAGAGGATAGAAAGAGCACAACTGGAACCTGTCAATTCCTAGGTGGAAGAATAATTTCATGGAGCAGCAAAAAGCATACTAGTGTGGCTATCTCCACAGCTGAGTCAGAATATGTAGCTGCAGGAAGTTGCTGTGCTCAACTTCTATGGATTCAACATCAGCTAGTTGACTATGGATTTCAGGTAAGTAGAACTCCACTTTACTGTGATTCTACAAGTGCTATTTCAATAGCTAACAACCCTATATCTCATAGTAGAACAAAACATATTGAGATTAAATATCACTTTCTTAGGGAGCATATAGAAAGAAATGATATTGCACTTGAATATGTTAAAACTGATAATCAGATAGCTGATATGTTACTAAGCCCTTAGAAGAAGCTAAGTTCAATAGGTTCAAAATTGAACTAGGTATGATAAACTTAGACTAAGTTTACAGAACTAAAAATTGGCTAAGTAAAAAGGTGTCGACACATAGACAAGTCTATGTCGACACAGAATAGTAAGTGTCGACACTTCTGGAAAATTGTGTCGACACATCTAGGAAGTTGGTGTCGACACTTCAGAATGTTAGTGTCGACACATGTCGAGTAGGTGTCGACACATCCAATATGGTGTCGACACTTAAGTTTTACTCAGAATTTTCTAAGTAAAGTCTCGACGATTAGTCGAGTAGTGTGGTGTCGACACATAAACATGTGTCGACATATAAAATCTGTTGACTAAACTTGTGTCGACACATGAGTGTCGAGACATTATAAGTCAGTGTCGACACTTATTGCCAGTGTCGACACATCTTTAGTAATCCATCCCGCCTGTTCATCTTCAAAAATAGACAGGTATAAATAGGGTTCTGTCTGTGTTTGTCGACACGCTTTCAAAGTTTCGAGACCAAAACTCCTGTGTCGACATTTCTCTTTTCTCAAGACTAATTCTACAAACCCTAATGGCTCCCAAGCTCGAGGAGAACGTCAATGAAGGCTATGAACTGGTTCGTGGCGCAATCGACGATGGCGATCAAGAAATCAAATCGGTGGTAACCCTAGTCACCGATTCTGGATTGGAGTACTTGGTTTCAGAACCAACCAAAATATGGAAGAAGGAAGTTCTTGAATTCCTTACTGGAGCTTCTGTAGATGACTCAGGGTACATAATCAAATCAAGAGTGCATGGAACCAAGGTCAAGCTTTCACCCAAAACTCTGAGAAAGGTACTTCAGCTACCTAAAATTCAAGCAGAAGAGGAAGTGACTACATCTAAGACCAGGGAAGCACTTACCTGGTGTGGTCTAGATCCTAAGATGAAGATAGGATCTGTATTCAACAGGAAAGGAATGAATAACCAAGGAAAATTCCTGTCTGAAATTGTGGGGAAAGTTATACTCAGCAAGACTGGAGGGCATGACAGGGTGTCAGCCTCCATGTTCAGTGTTATGACCAGAATTATCTTCAACCTAAAAACAGACTGGTCAATGGTTGTGTATGAGAAAGTTAAGGAGAGTCTGAAGAAGCCCAATATGGGCAGAATACTAAGTCTCTACCTGGCTGGTACAATACCAGAGGTAATGAGCAATGCTGCTGGCACTAAAATCAATCACATGAGAAGGATGGATCAAAGGATATTTTCCAGGTGGGAAAGAGTACTATCTAAGGAAATACCTACCCCAGAGAAGCCAGTTTCTAAGAAAGATTCACCTCCAAAGAAGAAGAGGAAGATAGCTCCTGTGACACAGGAGTCCTCTAGCAGTTCAGGTAGTGAAGAACAAGTTGTTTTCACTCCTGATAGTCACGAGGAAGTGGCTGCAGAGAAGTCTCCTGCTCCTCAAGAGACAGCTGAAATCCAGGGGGAGCTGCCTCCAGCTAGCCCCAAGTATAAGGATCCAAGCCAGGGGGAGCTTCCAGCAGTAGAAGAACCCTCTACTCTGGACAGTGAGCAAGCCACAATCATTATCCAAGAGGTACTTACTGACCTCAATACTTTAGATTTTTCTATAATAGATTCTGATTTGTCTGATGTCCATCAGCAAACTCAGCAAGCAAATCAAGAACCAGATGTTGTTCTCCAAGACACATCAGTTATCCTAGAAGTGGTTCCTGATAAAGTAGTTGATGAACCCAGTACTTCTCCTGCACAGTCACCTCATGAATATACAATGGAAGATCTGTTTCTAAATCTAGATCAAGATGATTTTGACATGGACAAGACTGCTGCTGCTGAAGATAAGAATGCTGCTACTGAGGGGGAGCACATGGAAGTTGTGGAAGAGCCTATTAGGCTGGAAACTGAGCAAGCACCTGCTGTGCAGACTGAAAGGCCTGAAAGCCCTAAGGACAGGGTTGATATTGCCAGCACTTCTGCCTCTGAAGATGAGGAGAGTGCTAGGGCTAAAAAGAAGAAACTCTTTGTATTCAAGAGAAGAAGTCAGAATTACAAGAAAGCCTTGCAATCCATTGCCCCACAGCCTATAGTTCAGCAAGCTCCAACTGCTGACTATAGTGCTTTACGGATTGCACTACAGATCAAGCTGGATGAGCAAAGGAAGGCTATAGAGACTTGTGTTGATGAAGGGCACAAGTCCCTACAATTTGATCTGGCACAGGAAATCAAGTCCATAAGGTTTGAAATGAACCTTAATAAAAAGGAGATGACTGAATGTTTTTCCAAGGGTGGTAATGCAGTGGTCTATCTGGCAACCCACCAAGAGAAGATAAAGTCTCAAGTAGATGATATAACACTGAAGCAAGGCTATGCGCTGAAGAATCAGTTGAGAATGAATGATAATTTAACTGCCTCCCACAATGCTATAGTCACTGCATTGAAGAATAAGTCTGCTGAACCATCTACATCTACTGATGCTGCAAAGGCTGAATTTGATAAAGCTTTTCAAGATGAAATTGCTGCTGTCAAGACTGCAATCAAGGATTCACAGAAGGTCATTTCTGAACAGCTTACAAAGCTTAGACCTTATTTTAAGGATGAAATCAGGTATTTGGATAGTCAGATTAGATTCCAAAAGGATGATGTAAGAGACCATGTGGCCCAAGAAGTCATAAAGGGGGAGAGAGTGTTAGTCAAGGCCAGTTCTGAGCATGCAAAATGGATTTCAAATTCAATCAGGGCTACACTTGGATATCCTCCCCTGTGTGATGACAATGAAGTTGCTGAATCTGGACTGAACCCTGCCTATTTTGGAGGTGAGCCACAAGAAGTAGCTCAAGTTATTTATCCACCTCCAAATTTTGAAATGATTCAAGCAGAGGTGAGCACTATGTATAGCCCATCTGGGGGCAAGGACAATGTCCATTTAGAAAAGGTTGTTCAACCTATAACAGCAGCTATGCAAGAGGCTTTGGACAAAGAAGAAGAGACAAGGCTGTCAAAGAAGAAGTTTAGGGAACTAGCTGAGCAAAAACCAGATTTTGAACAGTGGAGCCCTACTTCTAGGAACATCATTCTCACAGCCTGGAAAGCAGCCAAGGACAATGCTCATGAAAGGAACAAATGGTTCTCAGAAGCTGAATAGAGGAAGCATGAGATCAGGCAGGAAGCCATTGTCCAGTATAGAAGGAAGACTAAGTTAGGAAAGCTACCTCCTACAGCTGTGGAGCCTAGCAAGTACTTTCCTAAGCCCTATCATTACTTTGAGAGGCAAAAGATCAAGGCTGATAAGCTCGATCTCAAAGGAAAGAAGACAGCTGATACTGAGCCTGCTGCTGCTGCTGTAAAGGCCAAAGTACAAGCTGGGAAAGGAATAGTTATAAAAGAACCTGATCAGAACTAGACTAAGATTAGACTAAGAAACATTGTTGTAATCTTTTACATATGAAATATTTTTCTAAAACAATGGAAATGTATTAAAACAATGTTAGAACAATTTTTGATAAATATATCTTATGATTGTTCAGAAGCATGTGTCTATTTCTTGTTTGTTCTGCAATGTTTAATGAGTATACATGTGTGCTTTATTATATGTTTAAGTTTACCCTGTTGACATATACCTGCTTTACATCATTTTCTAATTTTTAATTATGAGTGGTGTATATCATTGACTAAGGGTTATGACTTCTCCAAATAGGGGGAGATTGTTGGGTACATTGGTCAAATGTACCTGATTTGAAGAAGCCTCACCTAACTCAATGATATACATCATAATGTATTTGATGTTTGTTTGAGTTACTTGTGCAGGTTAGGTATTCACTGGACTGAAGCTAAAAGTTTCTAAGTCCATGTGTCGACACCCAGAGGGAAAGTGTCGACACTTGAGAAAGCTTGTGTCGACACCCAGACAAGCAGTGTCGACACTTGGAGTAATTGTGTCGACACCTGAGAAGAAGAGTCGACACCAGACAGAAAGTGTCGACACAAGGAGCTGTGTCGACACTCAGTGAAGAAGAATGCAGAGAAGCAGTGTCGACACTTAGCAGAAGTGTCGACACCTAGAAGAGCTGTGTCTACACCAGAAAGTGTCGACACTTGGAGTTGTGTCGACACTCAGCAAAAGTCTGCAAAGTCTAAGTGCAAGTGTCGACACTCAACACAATGTGTCGACACTATGCAGAAGAGTCAACATTTAAAGTAAGTGTCGACACCCAGCACAATGTGTCGACACTTAACAAAAAGAGTCAACATATGAAGTATGTGTCGACACTCAGCATAATTTTTCGACACACAACCAAAAGAGTCAACACTTGAAGTATGTATCGACACTCAACACAATGTGTCGACACACAGCCAGAAGAGTCAACACTTGAAGAAAGTGTCGACACCCAGCACAATGTGTCGACACTCAGTTGAAGACTCTACACTTGAAGAAAGTGTCGACACAAGGAGCTGTGTCGACACTTAGCAAAGAACAGAAAAGTTTACAAAATATTCTAAGTACAAGTGTCGACACTAAGGGAATGTGTCGACACTCAGCTGAAGAAACAAAATTGAAGACTTGTGTCGACAACAAGAAGCAGTGTCGACACTTGACAGTTTCAACACATGAAGTTGTGTCGACACAAAGGAGATGTGTCGACACTTAGAAGAATACAGTTAAAGAATGAAGAACAAGTACTTGTGTCGACACTCAATTTCAGTGTCGACACTTGAAGAAGAATCTGTGTCGAGACATACAAGGAGTTGTGTCGACACCTTGTAGACTTGTGTCGACACTTACACAACATGTGTCGACACTTGGTCTATAAGTGTCGACACTTAAGAACAGAAAGTCTCGACACTATCTGACAGTTAGAGAATTTCAAGAATTGACTGGATGACATGACAGCTGCCGATCCAGCCGGTCTACAGCAAATGTCAGGGAAGTCAGAAGTCTATTATGAACCGGACCAGCCGGTTACCATGAAGAAGGCCTATAAATAGGCACAGACTGTTTACAGAAATGAAGTTGATAAGGTTGTTGTAGTTGAAAGAATTAATCTAAGAGATTTGTTCAAGTGGTTGCTGATCAAATTATCCAAGTGATACAAATCAAGAAGATCTTGCTGTCCAACAGCAGATCTAAGAAGTTGGAGAGAGAGAGCTCCAATCAAGAATTCAGTCTTTGGAACTAAGGCTGAGAAGAAGGATTCAGAATCATCTGGATCTCAAGAAGCAGAGGTCAAGGATCAACTGCAGAGGATTCAGACTAATTCAGTTCTACTCAAGAAGCTTTGAAGGAAGCTAAGTCAGTTTGGATCTAGCTGAGTTCTTCCAAGAACTCTTCAAGAAACTCTCAACTCCTCTCTTATTTTCTGAGTTGTAGAGTTAGTTATTGTAATTCAATTTTAACTTGTAGGATCCATTGGATCTGAGTGAATTGTAAGCCTGTATTATAAAGGCTGAGGGTAGGGCTTGGTTGCCTGAGTGTAGGAGTTGAAGAACTCTGAGTGTAGGCCTTAATTGGCTGAGTGTAGGCCTTGATTGACTGAGTGTAGGCCTGGGTGGCTGAGTGTAGGCCTTGGTGGCTGAGTGTAAGGCTTTGGGCCTGAGGTGTAGGAACCTAGTTGGGTTCTGAGATAGTGGAGAAGTTTGGCCGAATCTAGTACACTGCTAGATAGGCGAAGGGGGAAAGTGGATGTACCCAAAGATTGGGGAACCACTATAAATTTGTGTGTCTGCTGTGCTGTGCTGTGCTGTGGATTAGCAGTTTATATTTTGTTATTGCTGTTAGCTGTAGAAATCTGTGAGATAAGTGGTTTGCTGCCAACAAAGTTTCAAAAAGGTTTAGGTCACCTATTCACCCTCCCTCTAGGTGTTTAGGTACCATAACTTTCACAAGGTTTCATACCAAGCCCTTGGGGCTTGTTTCAAACCATATAGAGCTTTCCTAAGCCTATATACATAATCAGGATAATGAGAATCTACAAAACCTGAGGGTTGTTCAACATAGACTTCCTCTTTTAAGTCACCATTCAGAAATGCTGACTTTACATCCTTCTGATATACCTTAAACCCTTGATAGGCAGCATAGGCCAAGAACAATCCTATAGCCTCCAACCTTGCCACTGGGTCAAAGGTTTGATCAAAGTCAATCCCTTCCTCTTGCATGTAGCCTTTTGCTACCAATCTGCCTTGTTCTTGATTATAGTGTCATTCTCATTAAGTTTGTTTTTGTAGATCCACTTGATTCCTATGATGTTGTGATCCTTTGGTTTAGGAACCAGTTCCCATACATTACATCTTTTGAATTGAGTCAGCTCTTATTGCATAACATCAATCCAGTTTGTTTCTAGCATAGCTTCTTCAAACTTCCTGGGTTCAATTTGTGACAAGAAACTAGAACATAGGACCGAGTTCATACTTTTGCTTCTTGTTAGAACACCTTGACTTGCATCACCAATAATTTGGTGTGCAGGATGATCCTTCAAGTGTCTTCTTGCTGTAGGAAATCTGTCAACCTCATGGCCTTCTTCATTTTCCTCAACCTGATGTTCCTCATTGTCTTCTTCATCCAGTGAGGCTTGTTCTCCCCCTTGACAACAAGCATCTTTTTCTTCATCTAGCCTAGCAGGTACCTCTTCATTGAGGGTCAGCTTGTCCAGCCTGTCTGTTAGACCTGTAGAACTAACTGAAGAACTAGACAATTCACTGTTAATCAACTTAGACTCATCAAATACAACACAGACAGATTACTCTACAACTTGGGTAGTTAAGTTGTAGATTCTATATGCCCTACTATTATTGTTGTACCCAACAAATATCCCTTCTAGGGATTTGGCAGCAAACTTTGTTTGTTAGTGCTTACCATTAACTAGTACATAACACTTGCGACCAAAGATTCTAAAGTAGGAAATGTCTGGTTTTTTGCCTTTCAAAATCTGATAGGGGGTCATCTTATATTTATTATTGATGGAGGCTCTATTGAGAACATGACATGCAGTATTTACTGCCTCAACCCAAAAGTACTCAGGGAGAGTAGTGTCACTAAGTAGTGTTCTACTTGCCTCAATTAGACTCATATTCTTTCTTTCAGCAACTCCATTTTGCTAAGGAGTTCTAGGTGAGGAGAATTCCTGATGAATCCCAAGTTCATCACAGAACTTTGTCATACATTCAGACTGAAATTCAGTTCCATGGTCACTTCTGATTTTGACCACTGAACTGTTATGTTCATTCTGAATTTGTCTAACAAAAGTCTAGAAAATAGTTGAGGTTTCAGATTTTTGCCTTAAGAAGAAAACCCATGTGTATCTAGAATAGTCATCCACAATAACTAGTGTGTATACTTTCCTACCAAGACTATGAACTGGCATAGGACCAAACAAATCCATATGCAAAAGATACAAACATCTCATTGAATCTTTGATATCAAGTGCATGGAAAGAGGACTTAGTCTGTTTTCCTCAATGCACTTGACTTGAGGACCATTCCTCAATAACCCTATGCTAAACAACTATCCTATTGACTTATAGTTCAGATGGGCAAGCCTCTTCTGCCATTTGACACATAGTGAAGCTTTTTATCCTGCAACTAGACAAATGGGTGAGTTGTCAAACTCACAATCTAGGTTAAGACAATATACATTCCCTTTCCTAGTGCTAGTCAAAATGATCTCTTGTTCACTTGACCTTCTTATTAGGCACTCCCCTTTGAGGAAGGAGATGTCATAACCTAGATCACTAAGTTGACTTATGTTGATCAGGTTATGTTTTAGACCCTTCACATAAGCCACTTTAGTGATAGTAATTGAATCACTAAAAATGTTACCAAATCCTTTGATGATTCCTTTTTTTGATCCACCAAAGATTACTTTGGGTCCATTCTCTATGGGTACATAGTCCCTCAACATTCTTCTTGTTCCAGTCATGTGTTTGGAACATCCACTATCCAAGTACCATATAGGGGTATGGTCACTTGGATTCACCTGCATCAAATACAGAGTCACTTACCCTTAGAACCCAAATTGTTATTGGGTCCTAGGTCATTGTTAGGTTGAAATCCTGTAGCTGTTTTGATAGGTAGACTACTCTTGGTTTTAACACTTGTGTTGAACCAACAATCCATGGCAAAATGGCCCACCTTGCCATAGCACCAACATCCAAACCTATTATACCTTCTCTTAGGTACAGACTTTACTACTTTGTTGCCAGCAGTTCTGGTGAGTGTAGGTGCTGGAGCAGTAAACCCCAAGAATTCCTCTTGAACCTGATGGGCTTTCCTATAGAGTGACCTATTGGCATTTGCACCCTTGCCCATGAGATCTTCATACTCACAGTGACCATGAGTACTATCATGATCATACCTGTTTGTTGGTTGCATCACTTTCCTAAAGAAAATAGGGGGCTTTGTAGCTAGTGGCTGTACTAGGGCCTTTACTTTTTCTATGAGAATTGGTGGCCCTAGTTCTGCCCTTGAAACCTAGACCAGTCTTTCCTTTATGAGAAATGAAATTATCTATTAAAGGCAAGACTGATTTTGGCTTAGAGAATTTAGCCACTAACTCTCTTTCTTGCTGAAGTTTTGCCTCAAGTTTCTTGATGTGATTTTCCTTGAAAGAGATTGTGCCTATCTGAATAACAGTAATGTTTTTCAGTTTGGCAATCTCCTTCAGTTTTGAATTTATCAACACGGCTGAATCTGATGCAGCCTGCTTCAGAGACTCAATCTCCTTGGCCTGCTCCTTGACAAGAAACTTGCTCCTCTTCAGAGCTTGCAACAACCCACCATACTCATTAATGAGTTGATGTACATCCCCTTCAGATTCAGAACCATCCACATCTCTTGATGCAGAAGTTTCTGATTCTGGTGCAGTGTAGTAATCTGAAGCTGAGGGAGAACTGTATACCTTACTAAGACCAGGCTGATCCTGACACTGATCATTTTTTGATATAGCCATCAGCCCTCTAAAGCAATAGTCTTCTGCTCCATTTATGTAGTCCAACATTTGTAGGAATTCTAGTTCCCTAGAATCCTCTTCTGTTGAGATAAGCCCAACATATGCTTCTACATTATCTTCTTCTCCTGATCCTGAAGATGAAGAGTCTGTCCAACTCTTCTGCTTCTGAGCAACAAGGGATTTCTCCTTCTTGACTTTCACTTGATGCTTCTTCTTTTCTTTAGATTCAGTCCTCTTATCTGGACAGTCATCTATGACATGTCCAGGCTTGTTGCAATAATAACAAACAATCTTAGAATTAGTTTGTTTACTAGGTTTTGAGGCATCCTCCTTGGGAGTCTTCTTTTTCTTGTAATACTCATCCATAGAAAAGGATGTTGATGGCCTGGTTCTCCATTTCTTCTTTTTCATAAACCTTTGAAATTACCTTGTAAAGGCAGCAAAGTCCTCATCAGTGGTGTGGCTATCTGATGTGTTGTTGTCAATATTTTCTTCTTCAGCCTCCGCACTCCTTTCGGGTGGAGAAGGAGACTTTCTCCAACCCTTTCTTATGCCTTCAGCCTTGAAGGCTACACAAATTTCTTTGTACTCAGGCCTACTACTTTTCTCCTCCTCTTTTCTGGCAGTGAACTGCATTTCATATGATAACAGCTTTCCAAATAGTGTGGGTGGAGGTGTATCAGCAAGCTTGGACACTTCTCTGATGGCACATATCTTTGTGTCGCAGTCCTTTGTTAGTGACCTGAGAAACTTGTCATTCAGTTCATATGTGTGGAAGACTCTTCCATAGGTCATCAGCTCATTGACAATCCTGAAGAACTTCTTGTAACATTCAGCTATACTGTCAGTCTTGGCTTGTCTAAAGCTCTCATATTCTTGATTCAGCATAGATTTCCTGTCCTCTCTGACTTCTTTTGTTCCCTCCATGTAGACAATAAGGGTGTCCCACATTTCCTTAGAGGTTTTACAGTGTACCAGATTCTGAAATGTGGCATCATCTATAGCACTTACTATAATGTTTTGTGCTCTTTTGTCTAGTGTTGTCAGGATGATCTCATCCTTAGTCATTTCAGAATAGCTCTTAGGGGTTTTAACATTTGCATCCAGGGCTGATACCTTCATTTGAATGAAGGTACCCTCTTATACTGTGATGTAGATTCTTGGATCAGATGCTTCCATAAACAACCTAACCCTTTCCTTCCATATGCCAAAGCATTCTTTCCTGCAGATAGGAAGTTTCATAGATCTAAATTCCTTCTGATTCTCTATTTAACCCATTCTTGAAATCTGTTATTTGCCTTGGATATTCACTTAGACTGTTAGGTCAATATTTGAGCAACATGGCTCTGATACCACTTGAAAGACTTGATTTCAAGAGCCTAGACACCTAGAGGGGGGGGGGGTGAATAGGTTCTAATTTTTCCTTCAAATATTTAGGCAAATAGTAAAATCTATCTCAGTACAGAATAATGTAAACCACAACACAATGAACATAGCACAGCATACACCAGATTTATACTAGTTCCCCAAGGTATGGGTACATCCACTTTCCCACTTCGCCTATCCAGTAATGAACTGGATTCGGCCCAACTTCCTTCCACTTACTCAGATCCACAGATCTTACAACTCAGAACTAGATTGGTTCCTACAGCTCAGACTTATACAAGTCCTACCTCAGATTCTTCCCCAAGAACCCTACCTGAGGCCTCAGCCCTACCTCAGCCTATGTCACTAGGCTTACAACTCAGAGTGAAACCTCACTCCTACAACTCAGGTAAACGCCCTACCTCAGCCTTTATAATTACAGGCTTACAACTCAGATCTTACAACAGATCCTACCAGAAATTGTTCGATTAAGAGATAGAGAAATTTCACCAGATAGATCTCTTCACTGGTGTGAGCTTCTTGATCAGTTCTTGAGTAAACTGATCTTCAGATCCAACCCGACTTAGCCGTTTCAAAGCTTATTGATAGAATAAAATAAGGTTGATATTCACTCGATGTAGAAGTTGATCTTTAGATAACTTCCTCCTTGAATTCAGAATGAGATCTGAATCTTCCTTGCAGACTGATCTGCATCTGCCTTCGTAAGGGTTTCCCCTTTTCTTACTGTAGAACACTCTCTCTGAAGGATTCACTTCTTAGTGTTGTATGTTCTCTGTTTGTTGTATCGAACCGATCCTTTATATAGAGTTTCCCCCTGATTACCGGCTGATCCGGTTTGTAACAGTCTTCTGACAGGTCTGACAAAGGTGTCAGACCGGTTGGTTATGACAGCTGATTCTTCAAAGACTTTCCAACTCAGCATGAACCACTCAGCAAATTACTTCACATGTGTCGACACAAATGGACTAAGTGTCGACACAAATGGACTAAGTGTCGACACAAGACTTGATAATGTCGACACAACACTCCATGTGTCGACATAGTCATTCTTCTGGTACTCGACACAGCATCTGTTAAATGTGTCGATACAAGTCCTGTGTGTCAACACAATTCTGCTTCCAGTGTCGACATAACTCCTGGGTGTCGACACAGCTTCTGCTTTCAGTGTCGACATAACTCCTGGGTGTCGACATAACTCCTGAGTGTCGACACAGCTTTTGCTTTCAGTTTCGCCATAACTCCTGGATCAGGTGTCGACACAAGTCTGAGTGTCAACTCAGCTTCTTCTTTAGGTGTCGACACAATTCTTCACAAGTGTTGACATAAGTCTGGTTGTCGACACAACTTCTTCTTTTGGTGTCGACACAATGCTTGGGTGTCGACACAATTCCTCACAAGTGTCGACATAATTCTTCACAAGTGTCGACACTTGTACTTAGAAAATTTTCTTCCAATTCTTAAACTTGCACAATAAAACTCAAACATACATCAAATACAAATTGATGTATATCATTGATTAAGATGAGGCTTCTCCAAATCTGGTACATATTAACAGTGTACCCAACATCCCAATAGAGAGGCTACACATGAGTCAACACTTTGGAACACACAATGAGGGATTACATTGTATGGTCCTGTGTTTGGTGACCCATTGTAGATTAACATTGCTCTACACTTCCCATAAGAATTCCTGCAAACACGTAACTCAAACCAAACATCAAATACAACTTAATTCATCTTAGTTCAAGGGTGACTTCATCAAATCTGGGTTAGTGTGGATACAATACCCAACAATCTCCCCCTATTTGTAGAAGTCTGAACCCTTTACACTAAGGTGAATTATGGACATAAAAAGAATGCTAAGTATACAAAGCAGTGTAAGCAAGCAAAAGACTATGAAAAGGATAATAAGATCAAAACTTAGAATTATATAAGTGTGAATATCCAAAAATGTCATTAACAACAAAAATCATTTCAACATCTCATGAGTCCTTTTGGCTATTTCTGATGATGTTTCATGTCCTGTTTCTCTTGCTGTTTGTCCTATTTCTCTTGTTGTCTTCTTTGATAGCTGAAAGGCTTAGGATAATATTTGGGTGGTCTTGGAGGAGCATCAGGATTGTTTCTTCCATATTCTCTGTCATATATCCTTCTTTTGGTCATAGATTCTCATACAACTCCCATTCCTGGGAACTGTAGTGAATATTTCTGCTCTCATGGTAGTCCATAACTAATTTGAGAGTTTCCAGGATGAGAGACTTAGAAGTGGGAGACCAAACCTCAGCATGTTCAGGGGCTGGAGTAGGAATGGACTTGCTAGCAGAAGGACCTTCACCATACTTTCTTTTCTTCTTGTAAGTCTGAATTTCAGGAGGAGCTTTGAAGAAAATATCTACAGGATCTTCAGCCCAACCCAGAGTATAGGTATCAGGAGGGGCAACAGAATCACCAAGCCTAGGAGAGAATGTGGGTTGAGGAGCTTGAGCAGGAACATCAGCACCTAGTGGGTTCAAATAATAAGGGATGACATTAGGATCAGTAGCAAATTCAGGAAGGATTTGGTTGTGCATCCAGACAGCAGTGTCATAGGTGTAGAATTTGACACTCTGAATTTGAGCTAGGACATCATCATGGATCTCTTTGACTTTTGCTTTCCAAAGCTCTTGCATGGCAGCGTCTGATTTTTTAAAAAATTTTTTTTACCAACTTCTTCCCCTTTCTGACTTCAACAGATAGCTGAGAGATGACATCATCTTTGAAAGTGCCAACCTCTTGACAGATTTTCATCTTAGTGGCTTCAGCTCTTTTGTCCAATTCCATCTGATTATTATCAAGAGTAACACTCTGTTCCATAGCTTGGCCAACACTAGTTATAGTGTGGTCTAAGGCTTTGCCACCAATTTGGAACAGATATTTGAGCTGATCAGTATTATGCTGGATCTCAGCAAATCCTCTGCTCATCTCAGTTTCTAGAGCAGTTACCTTATCAGAGACAGTCTTGATACAAGTATCAAAGTAAGATTTTTGTTCTTGAAGGAGAAGTATAATATGAGGCATCAAATCTGTGGAGGCAGGACTTGTAGCAGCAGGAGGAGCAGAAGCAGATGGAGCAGAAGGAATAGGAGGAGCTACCCATGGGGCTATTTCTGAGAGGGTAACAGAGCTCTTAGATCTTGTAGTATGTAGGAGGCCATCTCCTTCTTCCATTATCTGAGGGAGAGAGAAATCGAAATTCCTGAGAGGAGCTTCAGCTGGCTCAGGTGAGAGCTCATGAGAAATGAAGATTGTTTTTGGCTGTTCTTGGTGAGATTTAGCTGGAGTTCTTGCTGGAGAGACTTCTGGAGACTTTGCTAGTGACTGCACTAGAGATTATACTGGAGACTATACAGGAGTGGGGTCCTTAGGAATTTCAGTGGATGGAGCTTTGGGAGAGAGAGAGGAGGAGGTGGTTCATCTGCAGTTAGTTCCTCTATCATCTCATTGATGGTAACATCAGTGGATAGGAGAATTTCTTGAAGTTGTTGATCTATAGGGATATCTTCTGGGGTAACTAGTGGAGGAGTAGGTGCTGGAGGAGTAGGCATCCTGGCTGAACCAGAAGGAGCGGGCTCCCCCTCAATAGGTGCACCAGAGGAGCTGGGGACCTGAGATGGAGAGGAAGATGGAGTCATGTCCTCTGTGTCTATAACTTCAGTAACTTTGGCAGCTTGAGAGGGATTTTGAAACTTGAGTTCCCATCTTTGAATAGAGGAGATGGAAACCTTCTTCATGTGATGAAGTATACTCCCTTTGGATAAGTTGAAGTTGTCTGGGTTTATTTCATGAAGAAGTAAGGAAATGATCCTTGTATAGTTGGGGGACTTTATACTCTCCTTTATTTTGTTCAGAATCAACATGCCAAACTGAAAGGCTTTTCGACAGACAATTGCTTGCATCAATTCAAAGAAGTAAAGGGGTATGGCTCTGATGGAGTTTGTTTTGCATAGAAGAATTTTACCAATGACATCAACCAAGAATTTTCCTTCAGCATTCATATCAGACCTATTGATGTATTTTGCATCAGCAGAAATGCCACAGAATAAGCAAGTTCTGGCATACTCTTCATCACCCAGAAAATCATCTGCATCTGGAACTGGCAGTCGAAGAAGTCGAGAAACAGAGGTTGGAGTAAGTTTGATGTTGATACCTTTAACTGTAGACTTCAGAACTGTTCCATGTTGCTTGACCTTGAGGTTCCTGAAAAATTCTGCAACTTCGGGGAAGAGGATTCTACATTGTTCTTGGAGAACGAAGGTTAATCCGGCGGTGTCGAGCAAAATCATTATATTATGGAAGTCGTCGGAGAGCTCTGCGATCCCGACGGCGACTAACTCCGAACCCACACCGATTTTAGAGGCGGCGGCCATGATTCAGAAGTCTTGGAGATACATAAACCCTAGACAGGTTCGACGGGGTGAAGGAAATCGCGCGGTTCTGCAACTGATGGAGGAAGGCGAAGAGGCAGTCGGGTACTCGAGAGAGCGGAAATGATTTCGTGTAGGGAAATTTCCGGATTTTCTTATTTATATAACCCTTGTTTTAGGTTTAATTATACGATAATGAAGAATTAAACCATAGAAGAGGCAGCATTAGCCTTGGTTTGCACATAAGAAAATTTGAAAATAAAACACACGACTCGACATGCACACGAGTGAGGAAATTCACT
Organism: Platanthera guangdongensis; assembly: GCA_039583875.1. NCBI lineage: Eukaryota > Viridiplantae > Streptophyta > Magnoliopsida > Asparagales > Orchidaceae > Platanthera > Platanthera guangdongensis. The sequence continues at coordinate 168,644,492 of CM077156.1, read as the reverse complement.
CGAGTGGATAACTCTGGAATTACTCGGGTAAGTATACAGAAGTACTTGAGTAGATGAACTGAAGTACTTGAGTAGGTCAGTGAGGTACTCGAGTATGTGAAGTTGACTACTCGAGTATGTCAGTCTGCTACTCAAGTAGGTCAAGTCGACTACACGAGTATATCATTCCACTACTCGAGTAGGTCAAGTCGACTACACGAGTAGGTCATTCAACTACTCGAGTAGGTCATATGTTTACTCGAGTAGGTTGTGTCTTACTCGATTGAAAGAGTTAGAATTTTGAAAAATTTCAGTATTTGACTAACCTTTGAGCCATGAGCCTTCTTGAAAGTCCAGCTTCTCTAGTCTTACTTGTTGAGCATCCCAAGTTCTGTTTTGAAGAACAAGAACTTGGTCTCGTCCAACGGCTTCGTGAAAATGTCTGCAATTTGCCTATCTGTAGAGACATATTGAATGTCTATGTCCCCATGCTCCACATGCTCCCAGATGAAGTGATACTTTAGCTCTATATACTTTGTCCGGCAGTGCAAGACTGGGTTGTTGGCTATTGTTATTGCGCTGGAAGAGTCACAAAATAATGGAATCTTGTCAAACTTCATGTTGTAGTCCTCAAACTAATTCTTTATCCAAAGTAACTATGTACAGAAACTGCCTGCAGAGATGTACTCTGACTCAGCTGTTGAGATTGCCACACAGTTTTGTTTCTTGCTACTCCAGGAGACAAGTCTTCTTCTAAAGAATTGACATGTTCCAGAAGTGCTTTTCATATCGTCTTTGCTCCCTGCAAAATCTGCATCTGAAAAACCTATTAGTTCACTGTCATTACTTCTTGGGTACCATAAGCCAAGATTTGGTCTACCTTTAAGGTATCTCAAAATCCGCTTTGCAGCAGCATAGTGAGATTCCTTAGAGTTCACCTGAAATCTAGAACAGACATATGTTGAGAATATTTTGTCAGGTCTACTTGTAGTAAAGTAGAGTAAGGATCCAATAATGCTTCTGTACTTGTTTTCATCAAAAGGTTTCCCTTTTTCATCCTTGTCCAGAGACATAGTTGAACCCATTAGAGTCCTCATCGAGGTTGCGTTCTTCATTCCGAATTTCTTAATCAGCTCTTTGGTGAACTTGGTCTGCGAGATGAAAATTCCATCTTCAGACTGTTTCACCTGAAGCCCTAAGAAATACTTCAGCTCGCCCATACTGCTCATTTCAAACTTCCCTTGCATAAGTTTTGAAAACTTCTTGTAGAGGTTGTCTTCAGTAGAGCCAAAAATAATGTCGTCGACATAGATTTGCACTAGCAAAATCTTGCCTTTAATTTCGCTAAGAAATAATGTCTTGTCTATCTTTCCCCTTGTGAACTTGTTCTCAAGTAGAAAGCTAAACAGCGTCTCATACCAAGCTCGAGGAGCTTGTTTCATACCATATAATACTTTATGCAGTAAATAAACGTAATCAGGAAAGTTAGAATTAACAAAACCTGGAGGTTGTTCCACATACACCTCTTCCTTTATGTCATCATTAAGGAAGGCAGACTTCACGTCCATCTGGTAGACAGTGAATCCTTTGAGTGCAGCATATGCTAGGAATAACCTTATTTCCTCCAGCCTTGCCACTAGAGCGTACGTCTTGTCGAAGTTGATTCCTTCTTCTTGATGATAGCCTTTTGCGACAAGTCTGGCCTTATTCTTTACTATCGTTCCATCCTCGTCCATCTTGTTCCTGTAGACCCATTTTGTCCCAATGCCGTTCTTACCTTTGGGTCTTGGAGCAAGCTTCCACACTTTGCAGCGCTTGAACTGGTTTAATTCTTCTTCCATCGCCATTATCCACAATGCGTCTGAGTTTGCTTCCTCAAACTTCTTTGGTTCAACCTGCGAGAGAAAAATTAAATATAGATTCTCATTAATTGTACCTCTTCGAGTTCTGACACCATCTCGGGGATCTCCTATGATCTGGCCCATGGGGTGATCCTTCATATGTCTGAGCTCTAGAGTCCTTGCATCTGGATTATCTTCTATCACTGGAGTGACTTTTTCATCTTGGATGACTTCTTCATCTTGATCATCAGCCTCTCCAATAGGGGTTGGAGTGGTGATCTTGATGAACTTTTCACCTTTGTCTTTGGACGGTCCATCCATGCTAATTTCTTTCAGCTTTGCACCTGCATCTTCAATAAGCACACTAGAAGAGTTGTTTTGCAGCAAACTCGTCTCATCAAATACAACATGTATTGATTCTTCCACGACCAGAGTTTTTCTATTAAATATCATATATGTCTTACTATGGCTACTATAATCTACAAAAATACCTTCAAAACCCTTTTAGCTAAACTTTATAGTATGATACTTGTCATTGTTGAGCACGAAGCATTTACAGCCAAAAATTCTAAAATATGAGACTGTTGGTTTCCTGCCCTTCAGAAGTTCGTAAGGTGTCTTATCGTGGTTTTTGTTTATGAGAGATCGATTTTGCACGTGGCATGCAATGCTGACGGCTTCAGCCCAAAAGTACTCCGGAAGTGAAGCATCACTCAACATGGTCCTATAGGCCTCTATGAGCGTTCTATTCCTTCTCTCGGCCACTCCGTTCTGTTGAGGAGTACGAGGAGAGGAAAACTCATGAAAGATACCCAGGCTTTCACAAAATTCTGTCATGGCCCCAGACTTGAATTCTGTTCCATTGTCACTTCTGATTTTGACTATGGAGCAGTTGTACTCATTCTGAACTTGCCTGACAAAATTATTAAAGATGTCAAAGGTATCTGACTTGTGTTTCATAAAGAACACCCATGTAAAGCACGAGTAATCATCAATAATTACCAAAGTATAATCCTTACCTCCCAAACTTCTAATTTGCAGTGGACCGTACAAGTCCATATGCAGTAGATGAAGACATCTATTAGAATCCTTCCCAATAACGCTTTTAAAGGTAGCCCTTGTTTGCTTGCCTTTTACACATGCATGACAAGGTCTATCTTTGACGTACTTGACATTTGGGGCATCACACACTATGTTCATTGAAAAAAAATTATTAATAATTTTGAAATTAATATGTGCTAGTCTCTTGTGCAATTGGTCACCAAGAGATGCACTATCTTTTGCTAAAAAGCACACTGGTGTCGAAAAATCTATACAAATGAAATTTAAACAGAAAATGTTTCTGCTTCGAGTGCCGGATAGAATTGTTTCCATATTGTCAACAGATTTTATCAAGCACTTATCAGCGTGAAACTCAACTACGTATCCTTTATCGCAGAGTAAGCTTATGCTTATACGGTTATGTTCCAAACCTTCAACGTAAGACACATCTGAGAAGAATACATTACCATTCATAATCATATTGTAGCCTTTAGTGATTCCACGGTCTGAACCTCCAAAGATGACCTTCGGTTCGTTCACGACTGGAGTAAAATTCTGAATTAGGCTTCTTGTCCCGATCATATGCCGAGAGCATCCACTGTCTAAATACCAGATTAGCATTTTGGTTGCCTTTGGACATACCTGCAATCACAATCAGTTTTCCTTAGGAACCCAAATACATTTGGGTCCTTGGTCTCGGGTTAGAACACTCCCCCTACAAATATTAGCATTAGGAGTGGTCTTCCTCATATTGCCAACATGTGGGGTTGCAACATTTCTGGGATTAAACTAGCAATCAATGGCAAAGTGACCAATTCTGCCACAACACCAACAGTCAAATCTGTTGTATTGTTGCCTTATGTTCTCCTGCTTGACCTTTTGGAATTGTGGTCTAGCAGGGGCAGCATTCTTGGAGGAAAAAGCTTCATGATGATGACAATCACATGTTTTCTTCTCCTTCACTGGCTTTTCTACAACAGGCTTTGCCTTTGGTGCCTTCTTGAAGTTATGGCCATGATTGAAAGGGCCATAGCCCTGAAGAATGACTTCTTCATAAGGTCCCTTAAAGACACTTTCGCCAAAGTTTCTGGGTCGAGTCCATCCTTGATAACGGGACTTTGGCTCTACATAGGTAGGCCTAGCAAAGTGTCCGTAGGATGAGTCAAGATCAAACTCATTTGAGGGAAATATGACCTTTTTGAACGAGGTCTGATCTTGAGGGGCTTTCCCCTTCTCTTTGGCTAAGGCCTTTTTGGCGGCCTTATTCTTTCGTTGAGCCTTATTTCTCCTAGAAGACTTACTAGGAGCTTCTTCATGGCCTAGTCCAGCACCCTTGGCCTTAGCTGAGAATTCAGCAATGAATGGAAGAACTGTCTTGGGCTTCGAGAAACTTTCAACTAGTTTCTTTTCAACAGCAAGTTGGGCTTACAGCACTTTGATGATTTTCTCTTTAAGGTTGAGGGGCTCAAGAGCTTTGTTATATTCTTCAATAGCACTATTGAAGTTCTCTTCGAGCGAGTCAGTCTTTGCGACTTTCTCTCTCAAGATGCTCTCTTCAGCTTTGAGAGACTTTATCTCTTTAGCCTGAGTTTTCACGACTCGGCGACATTTGTCGTAGGCCATGATTAACTCCTTATATTGGGCCATGAGTTCTGACTCATCGTCAGAAGAGCTATCCTCACAATCATGTTCAGAAACTTCAAAATCAGAGAAAGGAGTGTGAGAGTTTACCTTCCCAGTGAACTGGGGCTCTTGTTCATCATCAGTTTGAGCCATGAGTCCAAAATAGGCTTCTTCTTCTTCACTCGACTCAGATGAATCAGAGTCACTAAGAGTCTTGCCCTTTTTGGCCATCAAGCTCTTCTCTGTCCTCTTATTGTTGTACGAGGACTTCTTTTCCTCTCTTATTCCACCCTCCTTCTTCTTGTGAGGGCAGTCAGCGATGATGTGTCCTGGCATATTACAACAATAACAAATAATGTCAGTCGAAACATGTTTGTTCTGTTTAGATTTCTACCTGTCATTGCTGCTTGAGCCTTTTCATTGACGATCACCATCGTTATTGGAACCAACTTTCTGGTTTCTCCTAAAGTTTGAAACAGGATGCAGCCCACACGTACTCTTCCTGAGCTATCCTCTTGACGAGAGTCGGAGACCTAAAAATAGACCGAGGGGTCTTAGCTCGGAGGTCCCACCTCTTTTCCGGAAGAACTAAAGATCTTCCCCTCCCTAGCCAATGTTGAGCTAGGTGTCTGTGAGAAAGACAGTGGAAAGGTTCAACAACCTTCTCAGGCACCTTATCGGTCTATTTATAGGCCTCTGAATCTGATCTGCAAATATCACTTCTGAATTAATCTGAAATGACCAAAACACTCTGGGTTGGGTCTGCCAACAGCCAAACTTCACTGTTCTGTTGGGCTATATGCAGACCTCCAGGGGTAGAAGTGTAAAATTACCTGGGGCATAAAGGTAAAATCCCCCTTGAGGGTAAAAGGGTAAAGACATCTCTTCTCCCTATGTGGCGAGTGGGGAAAAGACTGTCGGGCGAGACGACCCTCTCTGCTCGTCTCGCCGGCCTCTCGCCTTATAGGCTATCTCGCCTAGAACCATCTCGCACTAGCTAGGCATCTCGCCTACCTCAGAGAATCCCCCATCCCGCCTGCTGCAGGTGGGCCTCCTGGTCTTACTCGCATGTCAAGTTCATCTCGGCAGCCTTCCCTTCTCACTCATTGAGCCACCTCTCACGAGCCCAAGGTTGTACACAATCCCCGCTCTTTTTGAGGTTGCCCTAACCTCAGAAATATAAGTCCAACCGAGGCTCGCGATGCTGGGATTCGCTTATGAGAATCTTTGGTGGGCCCCCCATGGGGCCTATAAATATAAGATCCCAGCTTTCTTTAGGGTGCCCCCCTTTTTGTCTTCCTTCATTTCCTCGTCCTTCAACATGTCTCACAGTCAGAGTTTCCGTGAGCGCCTCGCGATGGCGCAAAAGCGAAATAAAGCCAACATGGCTACCCTTTTCCCGGATCTTGGGCGTACTCCTTCCTGAGCCCCTCCATCCTCTCGCCTGAAGAAGGTGAAGGCCGCTTGCCCTCCCCTCTCGGCGGGCGCGACTTCCTCTGCCCCTTTGACAATCGATAATCTTTCTGCATCTCTCGGGGAGAGACGGGTAATTCCTCATTCTTCTCTCTCTTCTTTCGTCCCGCCTACTGATCACGCTTTTTCAGGAAAACTTTGCTGATTCCCCTATGCCAGCAAATCCTCCTGACAATATCAACCAAACTCATCAGCGCACCGACTCGCTCGAGGCGTCCTCCCCACCCCTCTCGCGGAAAGAAAACCTCTCGCGGGTTGTGGGGAACCCTCGCATCCACAGTAAGAACTTACCCTTCTCGCTTTTCCTCCAATTCGCCTTCTTTTACCCAACCCATGCGAGCTCATCCTTGTTTATGATTTCTCGCTCTCTGTGCGGGCATCCAATTTGATTCTGACACTGAAGACGCTCCCGCGTCTCCTCCCCTCTCGCCTCTTCCACATCCTGACGAGATCGAGGACTACTTGGGTGATCCCATGGATACCTTGGATCTGAAGCGGAGGACGGCTAGGATGTTCCGCAAATACACGCATATAATCCGCGAGATGGAGCTGGAGAAGCAGGCCTCTGACCGGCGCATGGACTGGCTAGAAACAGAGTGCCACCGCCTTTCTGCCGAGATGGAAGCCGACGACGCAATGGATGGGACAGACCCCCAAGCCATCCTAAACGATACGGACGAACACCTCCGTCTCGCGCTCCATGGCGTGTTCGCCGCTCGCGCTTTTCATCTTCCTGGCCGCCCTCCATTTGCGGTAGGTCAAGATGGCCGCTGTAAATGGGTCAGGAACTAAGCTGTCGCGGTCCCGTCTCGCCTTCTCCAGGTCCCCCTGTATTATTATCGCCAAATTAATTATGTTTAATTATTGATGTGTTGTATAAAACTTCTCTGGACGGGATGCTCCCTCCCCGCGGGATGAAATATTTCATCATTATGGCGCTGTGCCTGTCATGTCATGTTAGGTTTTTCATCATTACTGTGATTAGCTTCTTTTTCAATTAATTAGTTCGTAATGATGGCTTTGACTTCGAAAAAGTCGCTGCGACGTTTTCTCCCCTTGGGTTCTAGAGAGAGAGAGAGGGAGAGGGGGGGGGGGGGAGAGACGAAGAGTCAGACTGTCTCTTCATTTCCCGCCGCTTGATTTTCCCGCTCGATCTCCTCTCTCCTTCATTCGTTATAAATACCTCTTAAATCAAGATATTCCCATACTTCTGTTATTCTTGGCTGTCTTTTCGGTCGGAGCTTCCGCCTGCTCCTCTTCCGCTACACGCTTCTCGTGTCCCGCTCTCCCTCTAAATCGATCCGTTCCCCCTATTTTTGCTTTCTCGCCTGCTATAGGAAAGAAGAGGGTGGAAGAAGGCGAGGGCCGCAGCCGCTGCGGAAAGCGATTTGTGGATCACGACTTTCCTCATGGCAGACTGCCAGAGGAAGAATATACTCGCTTCGCCAGCGAGTTCCTTGCTGACGGATACTTGTCTCGCCCACCCAATTTTGGCGAGGGCATCAATACTTTCTACCCCAATGAGCTGGCCTTCCCCGTCTCGCACTTCGAGGCGGGGCTGCGACTTCCCCTTTGGCCAGAAGTCAAATTAGTCCTTAAGTACTTCGGGGTTGTCCCCGCCCAATTCAACACCAATATTATCTCTATGCTGGTTGCTTTCACATGCTACCTGCGGCGAGAGCGCATCGAATTCAGCTTGAGCGCCTTTCGCAAGCTGTTCGTCTATCACACGAAAGATGATGGCGTTTCCTACTTCACTCGCCAAGGCCTAAAGGTGTGCGAGACACCGAACAAAAATCATCACTGGCTGACTCTCTTTGTCTTCATTTGTGTGGATTTGGGAGGCATTCCTCTCGCCCCGGTGTCTCCTACTGAATGCTACTATGAAACCCCCAAGGTTGGGGGTGCCGAGAAGGATCTCTGCGACTTCTTCGCAGGTAAAAATTTCGAGGTCAATTACCTCAGGCGAGACCTCGACTCGCTTCCAGCCGTCTTCCCCGGCGAAGGTATACTCCTGTCCCCCCACCCCCACTAGCATTATAAATTTTGTTCTCTGCTGACTATCAACCTGTCTAGGAGAGAGAACCATCCCTGTTCATCCTCCTTACCAGAGTAACAGGGGTCTCTCCTTAGTGAGTATGGCGGCGGAGGCCGCGAAGGATACGCTGACCCCCACCCTAAAGAAAAGGCTCGGGGACGAGGGCACTTCTCTGAACAGCCCAAAGAAGAAGGTGAAGAAATCAGTGTCTTTTAAAAAGGAGAAAAAGTCTGCCAAAGCAAGGAAGGAGCTATCGGGATCCCTATCCCCTATCTCTTTAGGGTCTCCCTCACCTCAATAACTACCCGTCTCGCCTACCAGCGAGACGGTCTTGTCAGAGCCAGCTGCCACCACCAATGTTCAGACTGCTGAGTTCCCTTCCGGCGAGGCTGGCTCCTCCAGCCGCCCGGCTCCCGCCTCGCACCCCAATTATAACATGGGGCCTGTGACGGATGATGTTGCCTGTGAGCCGGTGCTCCTATGGGACAAGGATGTTAACCGTGTGTCGTTGTCCACTCTCCTTCCTTCCTGGAAAGAGCAGGACCCCCCCCCCCACCAGTCACGTCTTCTCCCTAGGGTTCGGGATATACGGTGGCCTTGGCTCCGAGCCCGCGGACAATGAGACGTCGCGAGATCTCATTCTGAAGAGCGCCCACTCTCAATTTTGCTCCCTGGAACTCGCACACCGGGTCTCGCGCCGCCTGGTATTCAACAATAGGAATTGGAAGGAAGCGGAGGCCGTTCTCGCCGCGGAATGGGAGAAATCCAACGACCTGGAGAAGCAGTTGGTCATTGCCGACAACCTCCTCGCGCAGAGTCAAGGCGGTGTGGTAAGTTTTCTTACCGCCGCTTTGCTAGCCCTACTTGCCGCTCATTATGGTACTTCATTCATTAAATCTTCTTGCAGGATACTGAGACTGCCGACCGGATGCGCTCGCGCATTGAGGAGTTGGAGGGAGAGAACAAGAAATTAAAAGCTGAAAATATTCGCCTTCGGAACAGCGCGACACCCCCTTCAGACCAATTTCCCGTTCCTTCTCACTACTCTGTGGACGAGGTGGATGCCCTCTGCCGAGATTCCAATATCAAGACAGCGGAGCTTGCTCTCAAAATGATGAAGGAGTTGGGGGTGGTGCGCGATGATGCCGAGACGGTTACTGTCAGCGACCTGGTCCCCTTCTTATTCGGCAAGACGGACGACAGCTCATCTTCCGGCAGCGAGGAGTAGGGGAACACCAGCGCCCGTGACTTCTCCCCCCCCCCCCACTTTTTCTTTTTTATCTTGTAGTGTAATCTTGATAGACACCTCCTCGGAAATAGAGAGGTGCTCTCTTTCGCGATGATCAAATGGAATATAATTATTAACTTTTTACATGTTACTATTGTACTTTTTACCTTCCACTGTTTCACTTAATAGCTAGCCCAAAAATGCTAGACCTTGGGCCTCTCTTCGCCTTTACCACCCGCGAGATCTTCTGTCCCTTAGTGCTCATCTCGCCGTAAGATAAACATGTGCTAAGGACCCGGGAGACCAGCCTCCCCACTTGACAGGCCCCACCTTTTGACGCCAGGTTTGCGCCTTGCACAACGAAAACCCATTCGCTATGGGCGAGACCACCCATGCCGAGTGTCGGCCAGAGATCTTCCTTCCTGGCCTAATCCCCAATCCTTCCTTTTGCTAGGGATTTTCCACCAACCCCCTGATAAATATGGACATTTCTCCCGTGAGCTCTCACCAGTCGACTTGCCCTCGAGCGATCCTACAGCCCTGCCGGCTAGATGAGAGCCTGGTCAGCGGGTCTGCTCGGGGTCTTCTCTCTAAATGACCTTCAACCACCGAGTGAGCCTACAACCCTGCCAGCTAGATGAGAGCCTGGTCAGTGGGTCTTCTTGGGGTCTTCTCTCCCAAACCACCTCCAACCACCGAGTGAGCCTACAGCCCTGCCAGCTAGATGAGAGCCTGGTCAGCGGGTCTACTCGGGGTCTCCTCTCCCAAATCACCTCCAACTACCGAGTGAGCCTACAACCCTGCCAGCTAGATGAAAGCCTGGTCAGCAGGTCTGCTCGGGGTCTCCTCTCAAAACCACGTGCAACCATTGAATGAGCCTACAGCCCTGCCAGCTAGATGAGAGCCTGGTCAGCGGGTCTGCTTGGGGTCTCCTCTCCAAACCACCTCTAACCACTGAGTGGGCCTACAGCCCTGCCAGCTGGATGAGAGCCTGGTCAGCGGGTCTGCTCCGGGTCTTCTCTCCCAAATCACCTCCAACCACCGAGTGAGCCTACAACCCTACCAGCTAGATGAGAGCCTGGTCAGCGGGTCTGCTCGGGGTCTCCTCTTCCAAATCACCTCCAACCACCGAGTGAGCCTACAGCCCTGCCAGCTAGATGAGAGCTTGGTCAGCAGGTCTGCTCGGGGTCTCCTCTCCAAACCACCTCCAACCATTGAGTGAGCCTACAACCCTGCCAGCTAGATGAGAGCCTGGTCAGCGGGTCTGCTCGGGGTCTCCTCTCCAAACCACCTCAAACCACCGAGTGAGCCAACAGCCCTGCCAGCTAGATGAGAGCCTGGCCAGCGGGTCTACTCAGGGACTCCTCTCCCAAATCACCTCCAACCACCGAGTGAGCCTACAGCCCTGACAACTAGATGAGAGCCTGGTCAGCGGGTCTGCTCGGGGTATCCTCTCCCAAATCACCTCCAACCACCGAGTGAGCCTACAACCCTGCCATCTAGATGAGATCCTGGTCAGCGGGTCTGCTCGGGGTCTCCTCTCCAAACCACCACCAACCACCGAGTGAGCCTACATCCCTACCAGCTAGATGAGAGCCTGGTCAGCGGGTCTGCTCGAGGTCTCCTCTCCAAACCACCTCTAACCATCGAGTGAGACTATAGCCCTGCCAGCTATATGAGAGCCTGGTCAGTGGGTCTACTCGGGGTCTCCTCTCCCAAATCACCTCCAACTACCGAGTGAGCCTACAACCCTGCCAGCTAGATGAGAGCCTGGTCAGCGGGTCTGCTCGGGGTCTCCTCTCCCAAATCACCTCCAACCACCGAGTGAGCCTACAACCCTGCCAACTAGATAAGAGCCTGGTCAGCGGGTCTGCTCGGGGTCTCCTCTCCAAACCACCTCCAACCACCGAGTGAGCCTACGGCCCTGCCAGCTAGATGAGAGCCTGGTCAGCGGGTCTGCTAGGGGTCTCCTCTCCCAAATCACCTCCAACCACCGAGTAAGCCTACAACCCTGCCAGCTAGATGAGAGCCTGGTCAGCGGGTCTGCTCGGGGTCTCCTCTCTAAACCACCTCCAACCACCGAGTGAGCCTACAGCCCTGCCAGCTTGATGAGAGCCTGGTCAGCGGGTCTACTCGGGGTCTCCTCTCTTCCATCTCACCCTTGGTGCCATAAAAAGGTCACCCACACTCCTATCACATCAAAAGGGCACATCAAAATTGCAAGAATTGTACAACACTAAAAGGTGCAATGAACAGAAAGTGTTACGGGTAAAATCTCTTTAAATCATCACCACTTCGAGCGCGACCGAGGGATACCCCGTCCACATCCTGGAGGTGGTACCCTCCTGACTTCAAGACCTCTTTTACTACAAAAGGACCCTCCCAATTGGGATTGAGCTTCCCTACGGAGGCTCCTCTACCTGCCGCATCTACCTTTTTTAGGACCAAATCTCCCTTCTCGAACTGTCTGACCCTTATATGCTTGTCGAAGTACCTTGCCATCCGACGCTTGACCTCCTCCTGCCGGATCATCGCCAAATCCCTGAGCTCTTCCACGAGATCCAGAGAGAGTCTCTGCTCTTCCTCGTTCTCCGCTGTCCATTCTTCGCCTCCTTCCCTTGCAGCTGCTACTCTTGGTGATGTGACTTCAAACTCGATAGGTATGACAACCTCTGAGCCATAAGAGAGCTTAAACGGGGTCTCTCCTGTGGCGGTGTTTGGTGTGGTTCTCATGTCCCATAGGACTGAAGGTAGCTGCTCCACCCAGCTCCCCCTCAAATTCTCCAATTTCTTCTTCAACAGATTGACAATGACCTTATTAGCTGCTTCCACATGCCCATTACTTCGTAGATGATGAACAGAGGCAAAGCGGAGATCTATTCCCAAACGGATGCAGAAATCAACGAATTCTCTACTTGCAAATTGCGGTTCGTTATCTGTTACAATGGCTAGAGGTAACCCATGCCGGCAGATGATATCCCCCCATACGAAATTCTTGACCACCTGTGATGTTACCTTAGCCAGCGCCTTCACCTCTAGCCATTTTGAAAAGTAGTCCACCATGACTAGCAGGAATTTCCTCTGGCCACTCGCTTGGGGAAAAGGACCCACCAGATCTTGCCCCCATATAGCGAAAGGCCAGGTAGCTGTGATTGTCCGTAACCTCTAGGCCGGAAGGAGCTGGAGGGGGGCGAACTCCTCGCATTTTGACACCTTTTCGCGAATTCCTCCGCATCTTTCCTGAGGGTAGGCCAAAAGTACCCCTGTCTCAGCACCCTCCCTTCTAATGTCCAGCTCCCCGAGTGACTCCCGCATTCTCCCGAGTGAATCTCTTGCAGAACTTTGGGAACCTCTTCCTCTAACACACATCGGGCCAGCAATCCCGACAACATCTTGCGATATAAAACCCCATCTTTCAGCAGGTAGTACGATGATTTGTATCTGGTATGCTTCTTGTCGAATTCTTTTGCGGGTAACTGCCCTGACGCCAAAAAGGTGATGAAGGGGTCCATCCAAGACCTCTGCTGGCATATCTCCATGAGTTCCCCTTCTTCTATAGATGGCCCGAAGAGCTCTGTCATTGTTCACCCAGCTTGAGGGCCATACTTGGCGAGTTGGTCAGCCTGAGTGCTCTCCCCCCTCGGAACGTGCTGAATTGAAAAGCTTCGGAATTGTCCGATGATGCCCTTGACCTTTCCTAGATACAACTAGAGGGTGGGCTCCCTTGTCTCGAACTCCCCTTTGATCTGGCCTGCCACCACCATGGAGTCGGTCGAGGCCTCGATGTCTTGTTTGCCCAACACCCGGGCTAACCTGAGTCCCGCGATGATTGCCTCATATTCCGCCTGCTTGTTGGTGATCGTGAAATGAATCTTCAAGGCATGTTCAATCCTGCTCCCCTCCGGACTTATCAAGACCATTCCCCCTCCGAAGGAATTTCTTCCCGACGCTCTATCTACCAACATCTTCCAGGTTGCTCGAGGGGACACTTCAGTCTCCTGGACCTCAACTACGTAGTCCACCATGAAATCGGCCACCGCTTGTGCCTTAATGGCGAGCCGAGGAACGAAAGAGAGGTCGAATTCACTGAGCTCTATTGACCACTTGGCCAGCCTCCCGGAATGTTCTACCCCCTCCAAGATGCGACAGAGGTGGTGATCCGTTACCATCTGAATAGAATGAGCCTGAAAATACGGTCTGAGCTTTCGGGCCGAGACGATGAGGGCAAACGCTAACTTTTCAAGGATGGGATACCCGAGCTCCGCTTTATTTAAGACCCTGCTCATGTAGTAGATCGGAAACTGCTTCTTCCCTTCTTCTCGCACAAGAACTGAGCTCACAGCCCCAGTCCCTACCCCTAAGTATAAAAATAAGATCTCTCCTTCCCTTGGTCCCTGGAGTAAAGGCGTCCGGGTGAGGTGTTGCTTTAGCGCCTGGAAATCTTTCTCACATTTTTGGGTCCATTCAAACTTCTTGCCACCCCGCAGTGTCCGAAAGAAAGGCGAGCATCTCTCTCCGACTCGGGAGAGAAACCTGCTTAGCCCGGCCAACTTGCCGGTGAGACACTGAACCTCCTTAGCATTTCTAGGGAACTCCAACTCTAGGATTGCTTTTACTTTCTCGGGGTTGGGATCTACTCCTGATGGAGTGAGAGAATGTCCGAGGAACTTTCCCCTATTGGCTCCAGAAACACATTTCAGGGGGTTGAGTCTCATTTTATATTTCCTCAGTGTTTCAAAGGTCTCCTCAAGATCTAGGATATGAGCTTCGAGGTCCTTGCTTTTGACCATCAAGTTATCCACGTACACCTCGAGGTTCCTCCCTCTCTATTTTCGGAAGATTCGATCAATCATTCTTTGGTAGGTCACCCCCGCATTTTTCAACCCGAAGGACATCATATTAAAATAGAAGCACCCATCCTCCGTGACGAAGGTGACGTCCTTAACGTCCAAAGGATGCATGCGTATTTGGTGATATCCGGAAAACGCATCCAAGAAACTCATAAAAGAAAAACCGATGGATGAGTCAACCAGCGCGTCGATTCAGGGCAGCGGGTAACAATCCTTAGGGCACGCTTTATTTAAAAGAGAGAAATCCACACACATTCTCCATCTACCCTCCCCCCTTTTAACCATTACAACATTAGTTACCCATCCCGGATACTTACAGGTGGACACAAACCCCGCCTTAAGTAACTTCTCTACCTCCTCTCTAATTGGCCCGACCATCTTGGAGGCGATGGCCCTCTTCTTCTGCTGTATGGGGCGAGTGTTGGGATCGAGATTGAGGCGGTGACAAGCGACATCCGCATCGACCCCGGGCATGTCTGCGGCGCTCCATGCGAAGACGTCAATCTTTTTTTTCCACGCAGGCCTTGATCTTCTCTCGATCTTCCGGGCTGAGTTCGCCGCTGATCTTTACCTTCTCCTTTCTCCCTTCCTTGGTGCGGATCTCTACCTCGAGTACCTCCACGACCGCCTTCTGTCGTGATGGCTCTTCCTCTCCTTATTGCCCTTCTAGCGGGTCCTGTTCCCTGACTTCGTCTTCCGCGACTGCCATAACCATTTCTTCCCCAAGCTTTTCCATCTCCCACTTGCTTGCGCCCTCTCCTCCCTGCAGTGAGGCTCTTCTTTTTTCCAGTCGGGCCCCCCTCCTGGGAGACCCTCCCGCTTCCTCCATCTTCCTCTTCTCTTTTCTTCCTCCATCTTCTTTTGGCTCCCCTTCCTCTTCCGCCTCCATCTCTCCCTCCTCCTTTCCAGCCATTTCTAGCTCCCCGCAATGCCTCCAACCATCACTACTTCTCCTTCTCCCCCAGCATCTTCCTCCTCTCTTTCTACTATCCCCATCTCTCCACGCTTCTCTCCCGCTATTTCTGGCTCCCCCGCAATGCCTCCCACCATTACCACTTCTCTCTCTCCTCCAGCATCTTCTTCCTCCCTTTCTTATACTTCGCCCCCCAGTTCCTAT
This sequence comes from Platanthera guangdongensis, assembly GCA_039583875.1. Lineage (NCBI taxonomy): Eukaryota > Viridiplantae > Streptophyta > Magnoliopsida > Asparagales > Orchidaceae > Platanthera > Platanthera guangdongensis. The sequence continues at coordinate 168,629,302 of CM077156.1, read as the reverse complement.
TGCAATTGCTCCATCCTCTTCTCCATCTCTTCAGCGTCTCCCTGCCAAGAGACAGTGTTCACTACCGTTACGTAGCATTCCCTTGCAACCTTTGGATCCCCCCGCGCCCTGATTTGGGTACCTCCTGAGTTCAGTTTCAAGCACTGGTGAAACGATGAGGGAACGCATCTAAAAGCGCTGATCAAGGGGCGCCCAAAAATGGTATTGTAACTACTAGGGGCATCCACTATGACAAAGCGGCAGTTTCGGGATAGCCCTCCCAGGGTTACTTGGAGTCCCACTCCCCCCTCGACTTCTTTCCTCTCTCTTGAGAACCCAAACAATGGTCCATCCGCCGCCAGCACCCTCCGAGCCTCCACCCTCATCTCATTGAATGCTTTTTTGAAAATCACATTCACTGAGCTCCCATTGTCTACTAGGATCCGTGACACAATAAAGGTTTCGATGGCGGTTCGTATCACCAGCGTGTCACAGAAAGGGTCTTCATGATCTGGCATGTCCTTCCTTGAAAAGGTGATCTTTTCATCTGGGGGAGGGGATTGTGACGTCGAGGCTACGCTTCGGCGGTACATAGTGTGAAGGCTCGCCTTCCGGGCCGCCTCTATTCCTACTCCTCCATGGATTACTCCAATTCCTCCATGATCTCCTTCATCCGTTCGATCTACACATCGATCCTCCTCTCATGTACCTATCACTTCCTCTATCCGCACCGGTCTCTGTTGCTCTCCTGCTCCTCTAGTTCTTCTCATTTCCAAGAAATCTGGGCAGGTAGTCGTTGTGTGACCTTCCTCTTCCTGGAAGTCGCAATATGGCAATGCCACCTCCCCCCCTTGCCTTCCTTCCTGAGGGTTTCTCCTTCTCCCAGTTCCTGCTCCTTTTCCTCTCTCCCTGCCTCGGCCGATAGCCATAGCCTGCTGCGGAGGGGGCAGGGGTGGTCTATGACCATACCCCCACCCTTCCTGGTGAAATCTTCCCGGTCATCCTTGTTGGTTACTCCCCCCGTGGGGAAATCCTCTACCTTTTCCGGGGGATGGGCCCCCCCTGTCGCCTCCATCCCAGATCTTGATATGTCGATGCCCTCGACTCTTCTCTTCTCCTTGCTTCCTGCTGTCTCCCCCCAGACTCCCTCGACTCAACCTCTATAAGTCTTGCCAACATTTTTGCAAAATCGGGATTTTCCACCTCCATCGCTATTTCCTTTGCCGCCTTCTCCATCAAACCTTCAAAATATAGCGGCACCTTTCGGGTGAGGCTCATTTTGAAGAACCCTTCCCGTAGTCCCACGGTAAAGGCCATCTGGAGGGCAAACCCCGACACCTCCTGTATATCCTTTATCTCCTCTTGGAACCTATCCACGTACTGAGCCAATGATTCATCTGCCCTCTGCTTAATCAAAGAGATCTACTCCGGGTTCCTCTTCCTCTTCTTAGAATTGGAGAACCGTAACTGGAAGCTCCTGCTTAGGTCCTCGAAGTAGTATATCAAGCCTGTCGGGAGCTGATGAAACCAGTCTCTAGCTTTGTCCTTTAGAGTAATGGTGAAAAGACGGCATTTAAACGCGTCTGTCATGGGCCTTATCGAAACCACGTCCTCGAACCATTACAAGTGATGAAGGGGATCATCTTGCCCCACATAGAGTTCATTTCGGGTTCCTGGAACCCTTCCGAGACGGGAGCTGACAAGATCAGCTCACAAAAAGGCGACCCTCTCGCCGCCGGTCTCGCCGCCCCTACTCGCGCGACAACCTCTCCTGGCGAGATGGTACTCACCTGGCTTGGGAACAGCTCCCTTCCTGCCATGTCCCTCCTGCTTCCTTCCGCCATCACCTCCTTCCCCGGTATCCTCCCTGGTGCATCTTCTCCCACTCGCGCCGAGACGAGCTCTTCTTCCGGCGTGAGAGCAGGCACTTGAGGCAGTGGGGTTGAACAATCTCCTTATCACGAGATCCCTTGCAACAAGTCCATGATCCCCTTGATTGAAGCCATAAACTCCTCTCTTCCGACAAATCTTCCCGGGTTATCCGACCCCTCTCCTTCTCCTTCTCCGTGATCTCCCGCCATGTGGTTGCTCAAGGTTCTTCTCTGAGGGCTGCGATCCACGCTCACCGCACCAAAAATGTTGGAACCAGCCTTCTGGTTCCTCCTAAAGTTCGAAACAGGATGCAGCCCACACGTACTCTTCCTGAGCTATCCTCCTGACGAGAGTCGGAGACCTGAAAACAGACCGAGGGGTCTCAGCTCGGAGGTCCCACCTCTTTTCCGGAAGAACTAAAGATCTTCCCCAGCCTAGCCAATGCTGAGCTAGGTGCCTGTGAGGAAGACAGTGGAAAGGTTCAACAACCTTCTCAGGCACCTTATCGGTCTATTTATAGGCATCTGAATTTGATCTGCAAATATCACTTCTGAATTAATCTGAAATGACCAAAACACCCTGGGATGGGTCTGCCAACAGCCAAACTCCGCTGTTTTGGTGGGCTATACGCAGACCTCCAGGGGTAGAAGTGTAAAATTACCCGGGGCATAAAGGTAAAATCCCCCTTGGGGGTAAAAAGGTAAAGACATCTCTTCTCCCATGTGGCGAGTGGGGAAAAGACTGCCGGGCGAGACGGCCCTCTCTGTTCGTCTCGCCATCCTCTCGCCTTATAGGCTATCTCGCCACCTAGAACCGTCTCGCACTAGCTGGGCATCTCGCCTACCTCAGAGAATCCCCAATCCCACCTCCTGCAGGTGGGCCTCCTGGTATTACTCGCCTGTCAAGTTCATCTAGGCAGCCTTCCCTTCTCACTCATTGAGCCACCTCTCGCGAGCCCAAGGTTGTACAATCGTGTCATGATCTTCTATAGGAGGCATCCTTGCCTTTCCATTGCTTCTTCTTGTTCAAGAATTTCTTGAACTGCCGAGAGAGTAGTGAGAACTCTCCTTCTGATAGTTCAGATCCTGAGGTGCTTGCTCTGAGGTTTCTTCTTCAATAACTTCGGGTGCCGGAGTAGGAGGAACAACCTTGGACTTCTTAGAGGTGTCTGCCTTTAAAGCAACAGACTTCTCTTTGAATGCAGACCTACTCTTCTCTTCTTTAGCCTTTCTGGTGTTGAGTTGATGCTCATATGACATAAGCTTCCCGAAGAGATTTTGAGGATCTATCTCGTCCAGTTTTCCAAACTCCCTTATGGCACAGATCTTGTTATCCCATTCCTTAGTCAGGGATCTCAAGAACTTATCGTTCAATTCTCCATTAGTGAAGACTTTGACATAGACCCTTAGCCCATTCACTATCTTGAAGAAGTTCTCAAAGGTGTTACCAATTGTATCCTTGTTTCCTTGTCAGAAAGCTTCATACTTCTGATTAAGAAGGGATCTTCTATCATCCCTCACTTCTTCTATGCCTTCCATCAAGGTAACTAGTGACTGTCACATCTCCTTCGCAGACTAGCAGTGAATCAGGTTTTGCAGCATTGAATCATCAACTGCACTTGCTATAATATTTTTTGCCTTTTTGTCCAATGAGACAAGTGCAATCTCATCCTTATCTAGATCCATGAGTTTCTTTTGGACTTTCTTGGTTGGATCTATAGTGGAGACGATCATGGGAATATAAGGACCTTCTTCAACTATCATGAAGATCCTTGGATCCACAACTTCCATGAAGAACTTGATTCTATCTTTCCACATGGGAAAATTATTTTTGTTGCACAAAGGAAGCTTGGCAAAATCTTTAGACTTGTCCATTTTTGGTAGATCTCAAAAGACAAATATTGAAGGATCTGATCAAGGTATTAACCTTTTAACGATCAACCTCGCTCGGATACCAATTGAAAGTATATAGTTGCCAACCTAAATCACCTAGAGGGGGTGAATAGGTGAGATGTGCGTCTTTTTGCGGAATAAAAAATTACAAACCAAAGCACATATCTATATACTAATCAAACACACACGAGGCAAGATTTATAGTGGTTCCCCAACCTTGGGTACATCCACTTTCCCTCACTGATCTAGCAATACACTAGACTCGGCTACTCCACTATCTTGGATTAAAAATCAATCCTACCCTCGGAACAACGTTCCTACAAACTCGAGCCACAAAACGGATCTGCACTCGGAAGGTAAAACTTCCTACAATCTCAGAGTTGAAAAACTTCTACACTCGGAGAAAACTTCTCCTACAATAATGAAATAAATTTGTAAAGAAATACAAACATTAATCTTCTTTTTTCAGATCTGCAAACTGTCGGCCAGGATCTTCTTCTTCTAGGCGTTGAGGCTTTATCAGAGAGGTGAAGAAAATCTCGGCAAAATCAGATCTGGATCTTCCTGACTTTACACGATCAAACTAATCAGAAAATACGGAGTTGAGCGAATCTCGATCTGGAAAGCTTTCTTGATCTGAATCCTCAAAAGATGAAACCCTAGCCGGTCGGGAATCAGCGACGGCGGCGGCGACGGATTTCGTTTCTTGGAGAGAGAGAGAGGAGACAGAAAACTTGAGAGAGAGAGTACGGCTGCAAAAACTTTCTTAAAATAATCTTTGAATAGTTAGGGTTTATCGGTTTAGACAAGACCTTTTATAGGAGAGGAGAAGATTAGCCATAATTTGTGTCATTATGAGAGACACGTGGACCAATCACGTCAAAGTTTATGAATATGACCGTTATTCTGGACTTGAAGAATTTTCAGAAAAGTCAAAGTAAAATACTCGAGATGTAATAGACTACTCGAGTATATGTAGCACTACTCGAGTATGTAGAAGATGACTACTCGAGTACATGAAAAAAACTACTCGAGAGAAAGAGAGATGATTACTCGAGTGCATGGAGTCAACTACTCGAGTAAATAAGAATGAGAAAGACGCAGCTACTCGAGTAACAAAAATGATATACTCGAGTACTTAAGTACTTACACGAGAGGTGGAGTAGATTACTCGAGTATAAGAAATACTACTCGAGTATATAAGAATGAACTACTCGAGTATATAAGAAACTACTCGAGTCATAGACTTAGAAAATTTCTGGAACTGGAAAACTGACTACTCGAGTATAGAAGATAAACTACTCGAGACAAATAGAACTACTCGAGTATATGGAAAAGAGCTACTTGAGACAAATAGATCTACTCGAGTATATGGAAAAGACTACTAGAGTAATTCACTTAGAGAAAGTTTTCTAGAATAGAATCCTGGATTACTCGAGTATAAACACTGGACTACTCGAGTAGTAGATGAACTACTCGAGTACATGACTTGACTACTCGAGTAAGTGAGAACTACACGAGAGTCAGAATTTAAATACTCGAGACAGAATATAGAACTACTCGAGTATATAATATGACTACTCGAGTATTTAACTTATAAATATTTGAGAAGATAATTTCTGTAAACTTGAGATGAGAAAAGAAACTACTCGAGTAATATCTTAACTACTCAAGTAAGATTATTATTACTCGAGTATGAACTCAGTAACTTACTCAAGTAAGTAAAGAACTACTCGAGTACTTTACTTAAGAAAATTTTTCTAGACAGAATTTTTATTCTTCTAAGGGAAACCAACATCAAGTCTTTTCACTTAGTCCTAGATATTGAATATGAAGTGTATCCCAATAGAGAGGCTACACATGAGTCAACACTTTGGAACACACAATGAGGGATTATATTGTATGGTCTTGTGTTTGGTGACCCATTGTAGACTGACATTGCTCTACACTTCCCATAAGAATTCCTGCAAACACATAACTCAAACCAAGCATCAAATACAACTTAATTCATCTTAGTTCAAGAGTGACTTCATCAAATCTGGGTTAGTGTGGATATAATACCCAACAACAAGATTTTTCTAGTGCAAATCTATGTCGATGACATCATATTTGGCTCTACTGATAACAACCTCTGCAAAACGTTTTCCAAACTTATGTAAGGGAAGTTTGAAATGAGCAGTATGGGAGAGCTGAAATATTTCTTAGGACTTCAGGTGAAACAATCTGAAGATGGAATTTTCATCTCTCAGACGAAGTTCACCAAGGATTTAATTAAGAAATTCAGAATGGAGAACGCAACCTCTATGAGGACTCCAATGGGTTCAACTATGTCTCTGGACAAGGATGCGAAAGGGAAACCTTTTGATGAAACCAAGTATAGAAGCTGAAAGTAAGGGTTAGATCTGAAATACTCTAGAGGTGGGTGAATAGAGTATTTATGGTTTATAAAATTTTTGCTGATAATTTAATCTATTACTAGTGATGCAGAAATTAAATTAAAAACACAAACACAGCAACCTAGCTAGCACAGCCACAGCAAGAACAAAAGAAAAAGAGCAACCTAGACAACACAAGAATTTTATAGTAGTTCCCCTAAACACATCCACTTTTCTACCACCCTGGTAGGAATCCACTTAGGTTTTTGATCAGGTGACTGCCACCAATGAGCTTTTGATCAGGTGCTCAAAAACCAATCCTCAAGTCTTTTGGTCAGGTGACTTGCAACCAGGAATAACTTTTGAAGGGAGTTAAGAACCTTTATACAGTGGAGGTTGAGAGAATTATTTTGTCTTCTCTTTATCAGATACAATTGAGAAGACTGTAGTGGGAAAATGATGTTAGCAAAGGCTCCCCCTGAGGTATAAAATGGTTCAGGAAGTTAAAGCCTTACTGCAGGGTGATAGGTCTTCAAACTTTTGCTTTGACCAGAAAAACTCCCGGAACTTCTTGACAGATAGAGTGTTTGTTATCCTTTGAAGAATCCTGGGATGTAGAAGGAAGAAGAGTCTTGATCTTGAATGTATGTTCTTCTTCTTCTTCAGCTTGCTGTTCTTTTCTCTAGTGAGAGCTAGGACTTCTTGTCTCTTGACAGTGTTATTGCCCTGTGAGCTCTGTATTCTGTATATTCTCTGTGTCAGTCTTTTTTTTTTATTCTCCTGTAATGTTATTTCTTCTGTCGAGAGAGGTGAAAAAAATCCCTTTTATATTTTTCATATAATTTCCCTTTGAAATTTGAATTCCTTTCTTCATTCAATGCTGCCGGCCTGGAGAATATTTGTAATGATTGATTTCCCCAACTGTCCCATGGAAAACGACAAGCAATAATCCCAATGAAGACCGTAATCAATGCTTGCTTCTAACGGTAATATTCAGAGAATATTTATGCATTGATTACTAAGGAATTGTTGCAATAGAAAAGAGACGGAGGGAGGGAAATTTCTAAGTCTGGAACTTTACAGAATTCGTTGAACAGAGAACAAAATTTGTCGAGCTGGGTCCAGAGTTCGTCGAGCTGAGAGGTCAAGTTCGTCGACCAGATAATCTTTGTTCGTCGAGCTGAGATCCAAGATCGTCGACCTGAGGACAGAACTGCTTTCTCTGGAACAATGCTAATTCTGTGCATCAAGATTGTCGAGCTGAGAATAAAACTTCGTCAACTGAAGTTCAGAATTCCATGTTTATTGGACACAAGAATGTTTTAAGTAATGTGTCCAGAAATCGTCGACCTGAGAACTAGTTTCGTTGAGCTGAGAACTTCTAACTGCTAGATAAGTCTTGCCAGGAATATGGTCTAAGTTCGTCGAGCTGAGAAGATGAATTCGTCGACTGGAGTATGATCCTGGACTTAGAATACTTAGTTGTTTTCAGGAATAAGATGTTGAAGTAGAATACCCAGCAATCATCGACCTGAGAACTAAGTTCGTCGACTGGAGATAAGAGAAGTTCTGGACTTGTAATGTTTGAAATATAGTGTCCATAAATCATCGACCTGAGTACCAAGTTCGTCAAGCTCAGCTCAGAGAATTTTCTCTGAGTTTGTCGAGCTGAGCACGGCTTTCGTCGACCGAAGTTCGATGAACATCGAACTCATTTTCCTGAGTCTTTGAAATCTCTAAGTCTTGAGTCTTTTTTGCAGTCTATTGATGACTGGTCCAAGTAGTGCTGATTCTAAGGATATGGCCTAAACTCTGGGACACAATCATGACCCTGGCTATACATGTTGGGTCAAATATCCTAATTTAGCGAACCTAGCCCAAATCCAACTAGGGATCCAATAATCTCTCACTATTTGGGTGAGGTCACTAATTACAAACACAAACTATATACAAAGCAAAATAAGAATATATCTGGCAGGAAATTTAAAATATGCAGCAGGTATATATGTACAATAAGCTTTGTATCAAGAAATAGATAAGCAATTTAAAGTAACTCAGAAAGACTAAAGACAGTTCAAAGTTTATTTCTTCTTCTCCTCCTTGTGCTTCTCCTCTTTGGCTTTGTCTCCAAACTGTGTGAATATAATTTCCCTGTTAGGATCTGCAGCTTGAGCCTTGGTCATTGTCATGTCAGCAGCCCTAATGATATTAAGAGATGTAGCCCCAGGCAATACTGCTTCTGGATGCAGTTTCATATAATCATCAACATTAAAAAACTTGTTAGACTTAGCAAACCTGTTCAGTTCTTCCTTTCTGTACTTTGACATTATAGAGCATTGAGATGGATCCTTTCCTTCAGCTCTAGCTTTGTTGATCATGGATAGGGCAACCAATTCCTGGAATCTGGTCATCCTAGCAGTTGTAGCTGACTCTAGATCTTCAAATGGTGTAGGAGGGGAAGCAGGTCTCTTGGGGCTATCAACCCTTTGATGTTCAGTGAATTGTTGCTTTTGATGTTGTTGATGTTGTTGTTGTCTGCCTGAAGAATAATGCCTTTACTGGCAGCTTCCTGAGGAGGAGGGCCTACCCTGATGACTTTGATAGGTTTGAAACTGGGTAGGCCTCTGAGTTAAAGAACTGGAAGCACCAGCAGCTGGTGAAGGAGGAGGAGGAGGATCCTTTCTGTATCTTTGAGGAGGTGGGGATACCTCCTGCTTTTTTTCTTTCTTTCTTTCTATTCATTCTTGGACAGCCACATCCATGCTAGCATGCACTTGTAGGGTGTGATCTTCTGAAGTATATAGTAAGGAGTATCATTTGTAGGATTGGGTTTTGGGGCAAGAGGTGGAGGAGCTTTCCTCTTCTTAGACACTTTTCTTTCCTTTAGCTCATCATCAGAATCTTCATCATCATCATTATCATCAGTAGAATCCTTATAATTATCATACATTACATTTATTTCTTTCAGGGCTTCAGCAGATATCAGAGGTTTCTCAGCCTGGGAGGGAGCTGGAGGAGGAGATGGAACTAGAGCTGGAGAACTGTACACTTCAGTGCTTTCGGCAACTGACTAATTTTCCTCTTCTATATCTGCCATGATCAGTGCATCAATATCAGGCAGTGGTGAATCATCCATAACAAAAACTTGGGCAAGAGGAGATGAGACAATGGGTGAAACAACTTGTGGTGGAGATGGAATGGCTGGAGTCTCTGTTACTACAAAACTAGCCTTTAGTTTCTTGGCAACTTTGGGGCTTATTGGTGTGGTGTAAGGAATTATAGCCGTGGATGGCTTAGTGCTATCTTCTAGCAGAAAGTTTAAATGAACTGTATCAAAAGTTCTTAATAAATTTAACAAATCTACTGTGGGGTTTATAATAAAATCACCAACAGGTAGTATTTCCTCAGTTACTGTATCATCCACAGTATCTATTTCCATATCTGTTTCAATAAAATTAATGAAATCAATTAAATCTTTATCAGCATCTGCTATTGCTTCTGCTTCTTCTGTTTCTACTGCTGCTGCATCTGCTACTAATGCTGCTGTTGGTGTTGCTGCTGCTGCTGTTGGTGTTGCTGCTGCTACTATTACTGTTGCTGCTGTTGTTGTGGTTGCTGCTTCTTCTTTATGGAGTATCTCCCCCTGCCTATTTTCAGTGCACACTAGAGCCCGGCCCCTAACTAAAGAGGAAGGAGCAGAGAGAGTAGATATTTGTGCAGCAAGGGAGGAAATGGAAGTAGCAAGAGGTGAAATGGCCTCTACTATAATGGTTTTAAGAAGGGGAGTGAGAAGGGCAATGAGTTGTGGTATGATGGAGGGATCCAATAGTGGAGATGTAGAGGGTTTGTGTAAAGGGTGTAGTAGTGGAGACAGAAGTAGGAATGGAGGAGGATGGTGGAGGTGGTGCATCTTGCATTGGTTCATCCGGTGGATAAGAAGTATAGAGGGGGGATGAAGGCAGATTGAAGAATGGGATGTTGTCCACATGGGGGGGGGGGGTAAAGGAGATGAAGGTGGGGAGGGAATGGGTGTACCATGGGGAGATTGAGGTGGGGTTGGTTTTGGTGATTGAGAAGGGGAGGATTGTTGAGATTCCTGATGGGTGGAAGAGGGGATGTCAGTGATATCTATTTGTGTAGAATTTGCATGAGATGGAGCTGGAGTAGGAATATGAACTAGTTGTTGTTGTGGTTGTTGTTGTGGTTGGTTAAGGGAAGGAATTGTGGAGGAGGAGGGAAGTTGGTGTGCCATCTGAGGATGAGGTTGGATGGCTGGAGGTGATGGAGGTGGAGAAGGAATCTCTTCAGTTGGGTGGGACGTGGCTGGAACAGCCCTAGTACTCTCAAAAGCCCTGGTGGAAGAGGAAGAAGCCTTGGAGGGATTGGTGATGGCCCTCTCCCACCTACCAAAGAGGGCATAGGTGAGCCTCTTAGAGGCGTTGATGAATATGGTCTGGGAGACTAGGGATTCTGCAGCCTTTTCTTTTAGTAGGATCCCTAAGATCCTTCCAAAGCAGACTTCTTTCTCTATATTCTTTTTCTTAATTAGATCAAACATGATCTGAGCCCAGTTTACCTTTTTCTTGTTAACCACATCACACATAACCAGGAATTGGTGCCTGGTTATGTAGTCATGTGCAGTGTGCTTGCCCAACAACACTTTGCCCACAATGTCTGCTAGGAATTTAAATTCAGCAGACATGTGTTTCTTCAGCAACTTATTTAGGGTTTCTCCAGAGTAACCCATCATACCCAGCATTACATCATATTCCTCAGTATCAATTTCCAACTCTTCTTCACCATTACTTAACCCAAAAATGTCTGTTAGGACGGCGGGAGTAAGAGAAATAGCATTACCTGATACTATTCCTGTAAGAGTGTTCTCATCTGTGGTGGAGGAAGTATAGACCCACTCCCTGATTTCAGCACTAGCGAGTTTGATCCTGGTTGACATCAGAGTCTTTAGCTGCTGTTCTTCAAGCAGTTGCAGGATTTTCAGGAAGATTGGGTCTGAATGCTGGAAGGAATCAAAATCGACATCAAAGCCGGTGTCGAATTTCATTGCCGCAAGATTGCCTGCTAGAATCGTCATTAGAGCACCTGCAAGAGAAAAACGACGATCAAGTGCAAAGGAACTGAAAGCGCGGGATGGAGGTCGAAGAAAACCTAGATATAGGGTTTTCTAGAATATGAATCGACAAACTCCGTTCCACGAAAAATGAAAAATTCTTTGATCTGAGGTCGACGAAATAATTTGGAGTTAAACAATTCGTCGAGCTCAGTCGGAAGATTTGAAGACATTTCGTCGAGCCCTGCTTGATGAAATTTTTCTGAAGCAAATTTGTCGATCTCCGTTCCACGAAAATAACTTCACTCACAGAGAGTTCGTCGATCTCCGTTCGACAAATATCTCAAGAACTGTTCCCAGTTCGACGAACTCCATTCGACGAACTTTGAAGAATTCATCGAGTGCAGACAGAAGTT
>CM077156.1:167814245-168017200 GCA_039583875.1 Platanthera guangdongensis | reverse complement strand
GCCATCCGGGGTGATAAGAATTAGAAGAAGAAGAAAAACCAGGCGGAGAAGAAAATTCGTAAAAGCAGAAAAATTGTTTGCAAATTATTTTGAGCAGGCCTGGGTATGTTCCCCAATAATCCACCTGCTCGCAGCAGCAGCATTCACGTTTTCATATACCTTAGCGGCGGAGGAAGCAGTCATCTCCGAAATCTTCTTGTTTAACATTTCCACTTGTAGCGCCAGCTGCGAAACCGAATCCACTTCATAGATACCTGCAGGTTTAGATGGCGAGACCTGGACGAGTTCCACTGATAAGTGTTCATCGCCATGTCCTCGATAAGCTCAGAGCGGCTTCCGGAGTTTTGCGGTCTAAAGAACCAGCGGAAGCTGCATCTATCATTTGCTTTGTCTCTTGGTTTAGCCCATTATAAAATGTCTGAACCTGTAACCATACAGGCAGAGCATGATGAGGGCACCTTCTCAAAAGTTCTTTGAACCTCTCCCAAGTGTCATAGAGGGTCTCAGAAGCAATTTGAGAATAAGAAGTGATATCATTTCTTAACTTAGCAGTTTTGGCGGGGGGGAAATATCTAGCAAGAAATTTTTCAATTAAATGTTCCAAGTAGTGATTGAGCCTCTTGGAGAGAACTCAACCACGTGTTTGGCCTTAGTTCTTAAGGGAAGGGGAAGAGTCTTAGCCTTATAGCATCATCTGAGACACCATTAATTTTAAAGGTGTCACAGATTTCAAGAAAATATAGCAATATGCAAGTTCGGGATCTTCATCTTGTTTAATCCGTCGAACTGTACATATTGCTGCACCATTTGTATGATGCTAGGCTTAAGCTCGAAGTATTGTTCGCAATGGCAGGTCGAACAATACTTGTTTCAGTCCCTCCAGGTTGGGTCGAGCATAATCGGACATAGTCCTTTGCTGAGCCATCCTGGGTTGGGATCTCCCATTCAGAATAATTACAATCGCCCAAAGGAATCCTCAACCGCTGTTTGAGAAGTGGAAGCCCCGAATCGTAGTTTGTCTCCGAAAGGAGCGTTCAATTTCTGGGTCCAAATCAACAAGTAGCGACGGATTCGCTCGGGTCATGCACTAGTAAAGAAAACGAGGGAAGATGAGAAGAAAGCTTGGAAAGAAAGAAAAAGAGGAAAAAAAGAAAAATTTTTTTTTTTTTTTTTTTTTTTTTGGAAAATAGACTTTTTTTACGGCTTGGCTCTCGAACTTCCCGAGGACTACCCGGTGAAGGGTTCGCCCGGTACTAGGTAAAATGGTGGCGCTTAAAGCCCCTTACCCTTTTCGAGAGATTTTAGGTGGGGTAGAAATTAAAATGAGGTGGGTTGATTATAAAAAATTTAAATATATAAATTATAATTTTTTTTTTGATTTTTGGAGAAGTAATAGCGCAAGCGTTTTTCAAAATATTGAACGAAGAAAGCTCCCCGGCAACGCGCCAAAAACTTGGTGGGCCAAAACCCGAACAGGCAAGCGTACCTGTCGAATTGTAGTACCAAGGTCGTATTTTAAACACGGGGTTGTCAAGTACTTCTACTCGCGCTTTAACTATTATCCTACCGAAAACTAAAGGGATTTGAGAAATTTTTAAGAAGTAAAATAAACGATAAATTGCGAGACGAAAACTTACTTATAAAAAGGCTAGCATTCGATCATTGATTCACCATGAATGAAACGAGAAAATAAAAGGGCATAGTTTTAAATTTTGCAAATCCAACTCGGCCGTGACGGATCCGACAATAAGACAAAATCTCGCTAGAGCATTAGTCTCCTAACTTATAGACTTTTCGATCGAAATCTCTTTACAAACCGAAAAAGCCTAAAGTTGGCATTATCGAGGTGACCCGCACTATTGGATTTGACTCCAATCCGGAGGATTTTACGTCGTCCTATCTCTAGGGTTGCGTTCAACTCCTTCCTTCTTTGAGTGATCTTTCACATCCACGAGCCTCTCGGCTACTCGAATATGAGATCATAAGCCTACTAATACCGTATACCGGAAATACGGAGTCGACGCAAAATAAATCAAAGAAGGACCGAGTAGAAATACGCAAAAATAAAAACATATGAAATAAAAATAATTCTCATTTCAAATCATGGATCCTCATGATCAAATGCTAAAAGAAGATTAGCTACGCATATTGCAAAAAAGAAACAACGAAACAAATAGAAGAGAATTTCATTACTTGCAAATAAAAAGAGTGTACAAAATATTAAAAAGACTAGATTAGGCTATAAGGAAAACTTGCACTAATTGAAAAGAAAAGATTACACTAACAACATGTAAGCAAAAAGAAAGCACTCTCTTGAACTAGAACTTCACTTGCTCTCCAAAATCCAACTCTCCCAAAGCATGAGACCATGGTGCCCTTTTATAGATGAGGAGGAAGATTCTAGAATGGAAAGAAGAAGAGGGGGCAAGGGGGGTGGCCGGCCAAGTAGGATGGAGAAGATGCATGCACATTATTTAATTTGGGGGAAGAAAGAGGAGGTGGGTTCAATGTATTGGTGGCAAGGTGCATGGATAGAGAAATTAATAAGAGAGAAAGGATGAGTGGGGGATGCATGAGGAATAAATGGAGGAGAAAATAATAAAAGGGGGAGAGAGGAGAGGGGCCGGCCAAGCATGAGTGCATGCATGCAATAAATGGAAGGGAGAGAGAGAGAAAACATGCATGAATGTGATTAAAAGATGGCCGGCCATGTGATGGAGGAATGCATGAATATAGTATTGAATGATAGAGAAATCAATGAGGAGGGAGAGAGAATATTATGATGCATGCATGGATTGAAAGGTGGCAAGAGAAATAAAGGAAAGAGAGGGGGTGGCCGGCCATGTGGGCTTAAATGGGCTGCTTAGGGGGCTCGGGTAGGGGCTAGGTGGGCTGCTCTTGAGGGAGGGGCTGCATGGGGCTGCTTTGGGCTGCTTTGGGCTGCATGTTTGTTGGAGATGGGTGGCCGGGCTGCACCAATCTTCAAAATTCGGGCTGCTCCAATGAAGGGGCTGCATCATGTAGGCTTTATGGATGTGGGCTGCACCATGTAGTCTTTGAACCTATAAATAAAACAAAACAAAACATTGATTAGTCATAACAAAGTTAAAATATAACATAACATAACACAATACTATATAGATTTAAAAACATAACATAACAAAGTTAAAGTTAAAACAAGATTTTTAAACACAATAATAAAAACATTACAATCTTAAAATTAAAACGTATCATAACATAACATAATATATAATAACATAACACATATAGTAAGACTATATAGAATTTTATATCAAAACTCTAATAACACTAGGAATTAAAATATTTTAAAGAAACATTAAAACACGAAATAACAAACATAAAATATAAATAAAATTAGGCATTTTGAAAACTAAATTACCCCTAAAAAGGATGACTAAAACTAGTCATCAGCAGCGCTCTGCCCCGAGGAAGAAGAAGACTCTGTAGCCAAAAAGTGAGAAATGAGGAGGCCTAAGGCTGCTTTTATAGCCCCCAAGAGGTGGTTATGGCGGCCCCCACTAACTTGGTGGTTTAGTGGGTGGTTACCTCTAGATCGGACGGCTACAGATGCTCAATATTGATCAGATGGTGGCCAACCTGCACGTAGTGGCGGTGGTTGACGGTGGCGGCCGGTGGCGGAGGCGGCGTCCGTGGTGGCAGTGGCCGGGCGGAGGCGGCGGCCTACGGGGGTGGCGACCTATGGAGGCGGCGGCCTCGGCGGTGGCGGTAGTTGTTGAGTTTGAGGCCCACATGATTTCTCCTATTGTGGTGATCATGGGGAGTGGGTTGACCGGTAAAACCCATGATCTCCACAATAGGAGGGATCATGGGGGAGATGGTTAAGTGCACAACCAAGCCTATAAAAGGGTCTCCTTTCCAATCAATTTCCCCAAATCCTTCATTGTCAGAGGTTGGTACAAGCAAGAGAGCAAAGATTTTCTCCCATTATCTTCGACCATGACGGCGGTGAGCGAAAGGCCAGAAACACCGGAGACTGGCGCTTGACGAGCCTAGGTAAAAATATATTCAAAGATTTCTAAGTGAGGGAAGGGACGACGAGAGGTTGTGCCGTATGCCCAAAAAAGAGGGGGGCTCTCGCGCCCCCACGGTCGGGCGGCATGACGGCGGTTAAAGCACGGGCACGCGAGGAGGTGCGCGGATCGAGCTGCGCGGGTGTGCGCTCCCGTTGCACGCACGTTCATGACTGCACACGCTGGGCGAGCGTATGTGGGCCTGCGTGCGTGCACCAGGGTTCGCGCGCGAGCTGCGCCAGCGTGCGTGCTACATGCAATGCTCGCGCGTGGACAGGTGCACGCACTTACTACTCGCACGCGCGGGCGCTCGGAATGCCCCCCCGCACGCGTACTGCGCACACCCATGTGTGCACGTGCCGCGTGTCGTGCTGTATGCGCGTGCCTTAATGCTCGTGTGTGCTCATGCATCAGGCCGTGCGTGTGCATGTCAGATTGTGCGTGTGCTAATGTGCTTGCGTGGGTGTGCTCTATTTCACGGGGCTCGTATGTATTATGCTTTTGAGCTTGAGCATGCTCGGAGGCGCCCCTTTGCTTGAATCAAGGGGGCCTGCCCTTAAATTTTACTGTTGCGAGATGTGCTTTTCATACCGTATTGATCTTTCTTTTCTGGTGACAGGGCTCGAAGCATACCGTGAGGCCACTACGGCCTGCGCTCTTCTCTTACCGAGGAACAAATTGTCATTTGGAGGAAGAAGTTCGGGCTAGCTGCTGATTTAGAAGTGAGAATTCCGCATGTCGAGGAGAGAGTGCAGAATCCCCCCGAGGCTGGATGACAGTTTGTGAGAGCACTTTAAGGTCTGGCTTCCGCCATGTGAGGAAGTGACCGATATTTTGAAATTCTGCGAGGGTGCCGATCTCCCAGTTCACATCGTCGGGACTAGTGCGCCTTACAGGCATGCTTGTTTTCTTCTGCGAGCATGGCGGGAGACTTTCTTTGGAGTGCTTCCGAGAGTTGTGCGATGTCCGCTCCGATGGTGGGGGGGAGAGCGTGAGATTCACAACAACAAGAGTTGGCTCGACTTCGAGGCTCGGATAGACCGTCGTCACGGGAACACTCTTTTTGGCTACATTAGGAACCCTTGGGGCCTACCGGGGGTGTGGAACTCGCTCCCAATTGTTGTCGCCGCTAGAAGGGGAAAGAGCAGGAATTTTCCCGGTGTTGGGATTTTTGGAACCCCATGAATTGGCCAACCGCTTGTCAGCATTTTCTCATTTATAGAGGAGAAGCGCTTGCTGCAGTGCAGTATCTCTTCATATTTTTCGCAGAGTATCGAGGCACCCTCTGGAGGCAGTCGTAAGAGAAAAACCAGCGCAAACTTCTTCTAGTGGTGTCGAGAAGACGGATGGGGCCTCTCCTTTGGTTACCCGAAATGATACCACCCCTAAGGTTTAGGTACTTGAGATCCCGGCCCTCCACGTTTCTTCTGTGGAGGCGGCGGCCAGCGGTGGCGTGGTAAGTATTCTTGTCTATGTGAAATTTTCACTTTTCATCCTGTGACGCTAATGTTCATTTTTTTCTTTGTGTAGGCTGAAACTCAGTGTCGGACCATCGTAATTTGGAACGACGACTATGTGAGCCTGAAGGACGAGTATTTGGCCCTTGAAGAGAAGCTTTAATCGACGATGAGTTTTCTTGCCTCCTCGAGGGAGGCGCATGATCGTGATGTTTCATGATTCCGCCAGATGGGGTGTGGGCTGAAGTCCGAGTTGGAGAATGCACGTACGTCATTGGAGGTATAGAAGGCACGGGTAGAGAGAACCACTTAGATGTTGAAGCATTCCCAGGAGGAAACCACCAGTTTAGAGACTCAGCTTCGGGCAGCGAGGGCCTAAGTGGAGATGCTATCTTTTGAGAGCCGTGTGTCGGAGCTGAAGGCCGCTGGTCTTGCGGAGTACCTGCAGTCGTTGGACTACATGCGATACCGTAGTCTGATTGCAGAGGAGGTGCGTGACGAGATCTGGTCCAAGGAGGTGGAGTCTCAAGTGGAAGATGCTCATGAGTTAGCCCGCAGGAGTGGAGTGGCGAAGGACTTCTGATTTGTTAGCCGACACCTAGGATGCGACACCTCTGTCTTTAGATTTGACGATGTTTCTGAGGAATGAGTGTTCTGATGTCGATGTTGCTGATGAGTAGCGCCTCTTGTTTTTGTATTTGTGTGTTTTTGTATTCCTCCTCCAGCTATTTGTGTCGTGTGTTGTTTTTATTTTGAAGTTGTAGTGGGCGCTCTTGTGCGTTAATCTGTATGACATTGTTATCTTTTATGTCAATTAGTTGTCTGTTTTTGCTTTGTCTCTTTTGAGTACTGTTTTTGTAAGTTTGTCTTGCGGGAGAGCGTGTGGGCAAAGTATTTTATGCGAACCAGATTTGCAACTTCGTTCGCATAGTTCCAGCCTGCGGCTTAGTTTGCGCGGTTATAGCATGCGGCTTCATTTGTGTGGTTCTAGCCCATGGCTTTGTGTGCGTGGTTCTAGCCCATGACTTTTTTTTGCACAGTTCCCGTCCGCGGCTTAGTTTGCACGAGGGTTGCTCGTGGCTTAGCCGTGAGGGGGGCAGTCCCCCACGGGGAGTTTGCACGAGGGTTGCTCGCGGCATAGTCTACACGAGAGTTGCTCGCGACTTAGCCATGAGGGGGGGGGGGGGGAGGTGTAAAGCCCCCGATTTTCCAATGATATTATTTGATTTGGTATCGTCATAATTATGACGTCAGGGCGTTACCTTTTTACGTCTTGTTGACGGCGCTGCACCGTTAGTGCATTTTTGCGTCTGTTGGGTCTGTTTGATTAGATTTTGGAGTTTTGGTGAGATTGAATGATTTCTTATTGGAAGAATTACATTTGTGGCATGTATGCTTATTGTAAGCAGTTGATGTTTGTGTCTCAAGAATGGTGCATCTGATTCTAGTGTTGTCTTCGCTGCTAAATTCGTAGTGTCAGCGATTTATCCCAGAATATTAGTCAAATCTGAACTTTTGATACTTTCCTGCTTAGTTCTCGGAAAACCCCACTTTGTACTTGTGATGACCAGTCTCATTTCTCGAGAAGCTAGGAGCCGTTCCCGAGAATTTTATGTTCCTTCTCGAGAAATGATGTATTTGTTCCCGGGAAGTCCTGCTTTATCTCGAGAAAATCCCTCCTCTAGTTCCCGAGAGGTCTTGAAGCTCTCGAGAAGTGCTCACTTTTGTTTTCGAGAAGTCCTGCAGTTCTCGAGAAATCCTATTTTGTTCTCGAGAAATCGATTCGTTGTTCTCGAGATGTCCAGAAGCCCTTCTCGAGAAGTGCATAGTCTCTTCTCGAGAAGTCCCTTTTTGTACTCAAGATCTGCCCTTGTTCTCAAGAATGCCGTCTTATTCTCGAGATGACTCTACTTTGTACTCGAGAACATGGTTCGTTGTTCCCGAATGGTGCTTCCACCTGTTCCTGAGAATGAT
The DNA here is from genome assembly GCA_039583875.1 of Platanthera guangdongensis. Taxonomy (NCBI): domain Eukaryota; kingdom Viridiplantae; phylum Streptophyta; class Magnoliopsida; order Asparagales; family Orchidaceae; genus Platanthera; species Platanthera guangdongensis. The sequence continues at coordinate 168,009,717 of CM077156.1, read as the reverse complement.
TCTATTTGTTTGCGAGAGGTCACTTTCAACTTTCGAGATGCCTTCTTAGTACTCGAGATACCTTGTAACACTCCCTATCCGCCGCATAGCATATAACAGTAGGTTCGGCCGGGGCCCGACGTGTAACGCCCCGAAACTCAAAAGAGCGACGAGGGACGTTTTGGGCCAGTTTTGAGTTCTGGCTGCAGGCACACGGCCTGGGACACGGGCGTGTACCAGGGCGTGTCAAGCTTGTGTCGACATTGAGCCGGGGAAGTCGACACTTTGGTCTCGACATTGTGTTGAGACTGGGCACACGGCCTGCGACACGGGCGTGTCGACCCGTGTCGACACTTAGCCCGCGAAGTCGACACTCTGCGCTCGACGAAGTGTCGAGACATGGCACACGGCCTGCGACACGGGCGTGTCGCAGGGCGTGTCAACCCGTGTCGACACTCGTCCCGGTAAGTCGACACTTTGGTCTCGACATTATGTCAAGACAAGGCACACGGCCTCGGCCACGTGCGTGTCCAAGGCCGTGTCGTCAGGTCGACGATCTTCGCTCGATGAAGTGTCGAGTGTCGAGACCGTGTACACGGCCTGGAGCCCAGGCGTGTTGAGGTGATACGGGCAAGGACACGGGCGTGTCCTAGAACCCGTGCAGTTCTCGGGTTGTTTTCGGGGAAAAATGATGGGGGTACACGGCCGACCACACGGCCGTATCAGGCGGAACACGGGCGTGTCAGGTCGAACACGGGCGTGTTCGATACTCGTGTGAGGTTCCAGGCGAGCCGATTTGGACGGAGAATGAGGCACACGGCCCTGGACACGGGCGTGTGCCAGGCCGTGTTCGGTCCAGATTGAGCATTTCAGTCCCGAATCAAAGCCGTTCATTTCTTTAATTGATGATCCAACGGCTGGGGGTTGTTCCTGAAGGGATATACCCGGGATTGGACTTAAAAACCCTCAATTTTCATAAGTTATTATCTTTCTAAAAGCTTAGAGAGAGAGGAGAGCCAAGGAAGGAAGAAGGAGCTAGATACGGCCATTGGAGGAGCTTCGAAGCTCCAAATCGCGAGCCGACTCCGGATCCACGGAGGCAAAGCTAGTGCGGTGCTTTTCATCCACTTACTTTTCAATGGCGCCAAAGAGGAACGCTAGGGTAACGATTCTCTTCTTGAGCATGAGTAGCTCTCCTTCTTTGCATAGGAAGCCCGCTCTCGCGAGTTTGCGAGAGTTGGAGGCGTTCCTTCGGGTAGATATGTGAAGTCCCCGTTGTATAGAGTCCGTAAGCGAGAACGGACATAGGCATGATGTGTGAAGCCTACCCGAACATGTTGGTCTGGATCGGTGATGTTGCATTGCATAAATGCCGGAGAAGACTCCGTGCTATTGGTTGTTTTTTCGGGTTTTCTACACGGTAGATTGCAGCAGGGAGCCTTGGGATTAACCCAAAGGTGCACCCGGAAAACTGGGCGGATGCGAGATCTTGCCAACTTGGTGGCCTGAGAGCCAACTTTAACATAACCGGGTTATGTGAATTGTATGGAAATGGGACTCGGTGGAAGTTTGACCCGAGCAAATGGCTTAAATTGTCGTTGCGATGTGAGCACGAGTTAGATGGAACCGTACCCGTTCTATGTCGTTCGGTTAAAGAGACCTAAAGGCATGTGGCACTTGTCGTTGGCATAGATTAGGGTCTTCGGCGGTCAATGGCTTAAATTGTCGTGACCCAGGCCAGGAAGACGAATTGCTCATAGGTTTGGCCGTCAAAGTGGCGGTGGTGAGTCCGGAATGTCTATGGCTTTAATTGACGTGACATCGACCGGTTCACCGAGAATGTGCCCTGAGAGCATGGGGCGTGTGGCCGTGCGAGCCAACGTATGTGGTGAAATGATTATGGTTATATATTGCTCGCTTATGCTAATGAAATGCAAGGAAGGAGCATCGCCGCCCCGAGTTGGGGGCGGGATCGTTATAATTTGGTCAGCATTGCTGACCGTTGCCTTGTTTTGCCACCGTGCGGTGGTTTGTTGCTTGCAGGTGCTGCTGGACCAAGCGGTCAATAGCGGGCTAAAGCCCAAATGCGAAGCCGGCCCTCGAAGGCCTATTTGGAAGTGTTTACTGTTTTATTCATGTATGACCGGCCTGCGTGCCGTGGTTTGTAAATGCTGTAATATCAAGTGAAACATTTTGTAAGGCCTTAAGGCTTGTACTGATGTATTTTGTAACATTCTTATTTGGTATTAGTGGACATTCATGCTTTAATGCTGGGTTCTTATTTGCAACTCTTATTAATCTGCTTCCGCTAGAATGCTCTGTGTAGGACGTTATGATTGGTTGGATGGTTTCCATGAGTAACCACCCGGTCTATCTGTGGCATACGGCGTCGGGCCCCGGCCGGACCTACTGCTATATGCTATGCGACGGATAGGGGTGTTATAATTTGGTATCAGACTACTGGTTTTGGTCGGGCTTAGAGTGAATTCGTGGACGAATTCTTTTTAAAGGGGTGGTGAGCACATTGTGTGCGTCATCGTTATAACAGTAAAAGAACCCATGAATGTCCACTTAGGAATGAAAATACATGTGTTTGAGGAACCTGCGTGTTCCTATAATTGTTGTTTGCAATTTATTTGGTCGCTTAACGGTGTTTTGTGCCACTATAGGTGACCAGAAGTGGTGTTGGGCCGTCAGAACGCCGAGTTTCTGAGGCTAACAGTGCACCAGATGTTGCTCCTGCAATACCTCTATCGGCTGAGAATATACGATTGGTGGCTGAAGCGGTGTTGGCCGTGATAAATGCGCAGCCTGCAAGGCAAACGCAGCAGCCCGCTCCTGTGATGGAGCAGGAACCTCTTCAAGAGGCTGAGCCGAGGAGAGTGGAGCAAGTGGTGTGTGGAACCGGTGGTGCCAAGGAGGGCAACCGAGAGGCAGCTTAAGCATGTAATGAGCTTTAACCCTCCATTATTCTCGGGGTTGGGAACCCCATCTCAGGCTGAAGACTGGCTCTCCAGGGTGAAGAGAGTCATGACAGCAATGGAGACAGAGGAGTGGCAAATGACCACCATCGCTACGTTCCTCTTGGACGGTGAAGCGAGATTATGGTGGGAAGGTTTGGAGCTGCATCATTTGAGAGGTAGGCAACTTGGTGATGTCTCGATGGAAGAGTTCTCGAGATTGTTCTTAGCAAGATACCTCCCTTCTACTCAGAGGATTTCGATGGAGAACGAATTTCTGAAGTTGGTTCAGGGTGAGAAGAGCGTGGATGAATATCTCCACGAGTTCACTCGTTTGAGTCGATATGCTAGCTCCACCATCGTGGATGAGGAGCGCAAGACTAATCACTTCTATGAAGGCTTGAGAGTTGAGTTGAGATTACTACTTTCGGGGCCGATGACGCAGGTTTCTTAACTTGGTCAATACTGCCCGGTCCTTGGAGAAGGACATGAAGAATGTACAAGCAAAGAAAAGCTTGGTGAGAAGAAATCTGAATTTAAAGTGCCGACTACTTCAAAGTCCGGCTATCGGAGGTCTTTTAAGAAGCATAGGACTTCGGGTCCAGCTCCTTCTGGTGCTTCTGGGGCGACTACGTGTCGGACCCCGGGCGCGTGTTTTACTTGTGGAAAGACGGGGCATTTTGCCCGTGACTGTTAGAGCGGACGTCCTAAGTCCGAGAGAAGGCCGGGAGCTACTTATGAAGAGAAGGGCAAGGCGGTGGAGTCGACCGCATCCCACTATGCTCCGGCCCAACCGAGGGTTTATAATCTTGGCCAACAGGAGGCCATCAAACAAGCTGATGTGGTGACAGGTACGGTTTAATTTATAGCAAGTCAATTTCCTTAAATACTTGTTATGCACATGTTACCTTACCACTGCTTGTTTAGGATTTGTATTGATTTGTGAAAATCCGGCACGAGCACTCTTCGATACGGGAGCTTCACACTCCTTCTTGTCCGAAGGATTTATATCACGCATCGGAGTCCTTTCTTCGATGGCGAAGGATAAGTTGGATGTGTTGTTGCCCAATGGGTGTTCGATGCGAGCGGATAGGATCTGCGATGTTAAGATTCGTATTGGGGATCAGGAGTTCGACCTGCAGGCGTCTTTAATCCGTTTGTGGAGTTCGACGTTATATTTGGCATGGACTGGCTCTCGGAGCAGCAAGCCTATATTGACTGCGGCCGCAAGGAAGTCAAGCTGGGAGCAAGTCGTGAGACGACTTTTACGGGCTTAAAGGGGTCGAGCAAGACGTTGATGTCTGCTCTTCAGCTGGTGAAGGCGGTTCGTGCCGGTGCAGAACTATTCTTTACACTAGTGGAGGTTGCAAAGCCGAAGCCCCCATCGTTGGATTGTATTTCAATGGTATCAGAATACCCTGATGTGTTCCCCGCAGATCTTCCTGGAGCCCCACCTCAGCGGGAGATAGATTTTACGATTGAGCTAGTGCCAGGTGCAAAGCCTGTGTCACGATCTCCTTATCGGCTAGCGCCTAAGGAAATGGCGGAGCTGAAAGTTCAACTGCAAGAGTTGTTGGAGCAAGGGTATGTGCGCCCGAGTTCTTCACCTTGGAGCGCACCGGTCCTCTTTGTTAAGAAGAAGGACGGAAGCTTGAGGCTATGTATTGATAATAGGGAGCTCAACAAGTTGACGGAGAAGAACAAGTATGATGTAGGGTTATCCGGAAACGGAGATCTCCGCGAAGCTAACGCTCTCCCTACGCACAACACGTCGTAGATCTACCACACCTACACAACACCTATCGCCCACAATATTTCCTCGTCACAAAACGCAGCACAAACAACAAAGGAGGAATGGTCGACTCGAAAACAACGATCGGAAATTTGAGTCGGATTATTTCCCAAGAAAACACAAAGGTTGCCACTCCTTTTTGAGAGCAAGACCAAGGCTATAGGCCAAGATCCGCTCAAGCAAATAGGATCCACCCGATCGGGAAATAAAAGCCTTGCAACGGTGATTTCGATTCAAAACTTGCAGCGATTAAATTAAAGATCCGGAGAAAACGATGAGCGAAATCCACCACAACTAAAGAGAAGAAATCACACAAGGGAGGGGAAAGAGATTACCCAACCGGAAAACGTTCACACGAGATAACTGTGGGAGAATCACTCTCTCCACGGATCCACCGGCGTCGCACCGAATGGTTTGCAACCTTCTTCCAAGGAGTCGCACCGAAGGAAGCCACGCCGGAGTCGCACCGAACGGGGATGGAGGAGGCAATGCTTGGCTTCACACCAAAGGGGAGGGGGCGGCTATGGACTTCTCCATGGTGGCCGAAATTTCCACAAGGGGTTTTTTTTAGGTTTCTTTTCCAATTGCTTTAACTCTTCATGAAAGCCTCCTTTAAATAGGAGTTACAAATAAGCCTTAGCCCTTCATGATGGAGATTTAATCCCATCCATCTGAATGGCTAATAGGAGTTACAAATAAGCCTTAGCCCTTCATGATGGAGATTTAATCTCATCCATCTGAATGGCTAATTGCACACCAAAACTAAAATAGTTCAAATTGAAAATACAACAACACATGCAATGAATATAAAATTATCACATAAACATAGGATAATTTTATATTCCAATTATAAAATAAAGTGCACGAAAAGGAAATAAATAAAACTAAGGCGTTGCCGTGGCGGTAGCACGGCGCGGGCGGAGGTTGTAGCGTAGCCGTCCGTTAGCGTCATCGTGCCGCCTCACGTCCTTGAGTCGTATGGCCTTAGCAACCGGATCATCAACAGCATCATCAGCATCGTGTTCAACTGGTGGAGGAGGGGCCGCGCCATCAATCCTCCCCGCTCAAATGCACGCATCTCCGTTGCGTGGTCCAAGCGATAGCGGTGAAGGAGAGCGGCATCCAAACTCTGCAGCTCCGTCTCGAGTACCCAAGAGTCATCCGAAGGGGGCCGATCACGCCAACGGATGAGAAAGCGGTGGGTGTCGCCATCAGCAGTGGTAACAGGCTCAGCATCAAGTATCATCTCTGGAGTGAGAACGTCCGTGGAAACCTGGGGAACATATTAGCAGTAGGCAGGAAAGAAGGCAACTTACCATCCGATGATATACCTGTGGGGACCGAAAGAGAGAGATCATCCGTACTACCACTCCCCAACCCATGAGAATTTTTAGTGGGAGAAGAAGACGACAAAGAAATCAACTCTTGTGGTGGTGACACAAACATCGTTAAATCCGAAACATTAAAAATGGGGGAGATACCCCAATCAGCAGGCAAGTCCAAAACGAAAGCGTTGTCACCTAGCTTTTTAATAATCCGAAAAGGGCTGGCGCGCTTAGGTGCTAACTTTTTAACAGTGCCAGTTGGCAAGCGTTCGGGAACCAAACGGACTAAAACTAGATCGCCAATTTTGAAGTCTGACACTCTCCTATGTAAATTAGCGTGCGCTTGATAAGAGTCGTATTGCGTAGTCAAGGTGTCCTGTATACGTGCGTGTAAATCATGGATGTGCTGGGCGAAGGATTGTGCAAACTGACTTGCCTTGTACGTTGGGGGCAACGACACCAAGTCAAGCGGCACAGGAGCCTTATACCCGTGGACAATCTCATTTGGAGACAGACCCGTAGACCGATTCTTGGAATTATTGTAGGCTAATTGGGCATGGGAAGGAGAAGATCCCAAGTGCTCTTGTGATCACTCACGAGGCATCGTAACAAATTTCCTAAGCTCCGATTAACCACTTCCGTCTGCCCATCAGTTTGGGGATGATAGGCAGAGGAAAACAATAATTTCGTTCCCATTAATATCCAAAGAGTCTTCCAAAAATAACTAGTGAATTTTACGTCCCTATCCGACACTATGGTCTTGGGCACTCCACGGTGACTAACGACTTCTTTAAAATAAAGCTTAGCGACGTGAGACGCATCATTTGTCCTACTGCACGGGATGAAATAAGCCATCTTTGAAAACATATCCACAACTACAAAAATTGAGTCGTGACGTCGTAGGGTAATGGGGAACCTATACTTGATGGTGATTTTGTTGATAGCCCGGCTATCAACGCACATCCTCCATGTACCATCCTTCTTGGGGGCAAGTAGGGCTGGTACAGCACATGGACTCATACTAGTCCTAATAAAACCTTTCGCTAGCAAGCCCTCGATCTGAGACTGCAACTCTAGGCGAGCCGCGGGGTGGAGTCGATAATGGGGCTGGTTTGGCAAGGAAGACCCCGGGATGAGATCTATCGCATGCTGGATATTCCTAAGCGGGGGTAACATGGGCGGCAACTCATCTGGGTACACGTCCCTATACTCTTCCAACAGTACCCGTAACTCACTAGGTAGCTCATCCAAAATGCTAGAATCGGGCTTCGCACTTAAGAGGACTAGCGCATACATAATTCCATCAATGAACGGATCTCTCTCAAACTCTTTCCTACCAACGAGATTCAACGTTTTTCGTTCTACCGGGATAGTGGTGTCTTTAGCCAAGACTACGGGCTCCTTCGGGACGGTCGGCTTCATAGTGATGGTTTTGCCATTGAATTTGAACTCATAAGTGTTGGCTCTACCAAAATGGGTAACATCACGGTCGTATAGCCAAGGGCGGCCTAACAACACATGACAAGCATCCATCGGAAGGACATCACACCATACCTCATCAATGTAGGATTTGAATGAAAGTGGGACCAGGAATCGCTTGGTAACGGGTACAGAGAGCTTGTTGATCCAAGCGACCTGGTATGGGGTCGGGTGTGGTTCCGTGACCAAGGACATACGTGCTACGACATTCTCAGATATGACATTCACGCAGCTACCACTATCAATAATCAGCTTGCAAAGCTTCTCGCCACTCTTAAAAATCAGAGAAAATATGCTCGTCCTCTTCCAATCATCTAATGGACGAGGAGTGGTCAAAATACAACGCATCACCATAAGGGGGTGATCGTCTTCTAAGTCACTAGGGACTCCTTCGGGGTCACTCTCCTCTGCGGCCTCGTATACGTAATCGTCAGGGTCGGCAGTTGGCTCTAATAAGGCTAGTGTTTTTGTCTTTGTTGGGCATTCGTAGGCATAGTGGCCTTGAATGCCGCAAGAGTAACAAGTGGTGTTAGCCTTGCTAACCTTCCCGATAGGGACACGCTCACTCGAAGGGTTCTTGGAGTTCCTAGCGGTGATCACGATTGACTTCGACTCAGTAGATTTAAACTTTCCCTTATCAGGATATGTGGAAGAAGATGCCCCAGTGGTGGACTTGTGCTTCGCATGAGCGTAACAGGAGTGAGCCTTAGAGGCTAGGTGTTTTTCAATGTCCAAGGCGGCATTGAAAGTCGTGTTCAAGTCCGTATGCCCATATCGCAAGAGCTTCCTTTGGATATCGGGGTTAAGGCCCTTTCGAAATCTAGATAAAGTGACTTCGGGAATCTCCCTAAGGTCACATCGCACCATTCGGTCCTTAAGTTCACCCATATATTCAGCTACCGAGCTTGAGCCCTGCCGCAGGGTGGCAAGCTCATCAAACATCTATGTCCGATGGTACGCGGGGACGTACTGATCGGTCAACAGGTTCTTCATTACCGGCCAACCTATAAGGGGGGCTCCGTGTCCAGTTCCTAACCTTCGCTCCTCATTCAGCCAAAACGTCTTAGCACGACTTGTTAACTTCATCCGGGTAACTTGGACCTTTTGGGGGTCCGTTAGGTTGTGCCACTCGAAATAACACTCCATGTCCACAGTCCAGTTCAGGAAGATTTGGGGGTCTCCTATGCCATCGTAAGTGGGGGCATTTATTTTAATGGCCCTAGTAATGTCGAAGTCTCGCTCGGGGCGGTGTCCTCTATGGGGCACCCGCGGAGAGTCCCCATCAGAATCCGAATCAGAGTTATGTTGGTGCCGGTTGGGCCGGTCAACATTAACGGGTGGCGGAGGTGGCCTAGCTTGGTTTTGTAGGATCTGGGCTAAGGCGTTCCTAAGCTCAGCCATTTCAGCACAAAGACCCTCTATAGCCGCGGTGTTGGGATCACCATGCTCGTTCGCAGCCATACTAGACGTAGACGGGGTTGCGTACTCCGTTCCTAGCCTTGTGCGCATTCAGGTTTGGGAGGCCCCGGGCAAGATGAATTTTCCTAGGGCTGTAGCTATATTGAAAATAAGATATTTTTATATATTCCCAAAGTGAATAACACGTAGATCGTTAAAAATTTTTTTTTTTTTGAAATTTTGCTGAAAAATAAAGATTTCAGCCCGTTATTGGCAGACCACAGAAATATTTTTTTTGATTTTTTAGATCCGATCGACCAACAAGGAACACAGAGAGGATGTTTGCAACGTGGGAGTTGAAACAACCTCCCTCTGATACCAAATTGATGTAGGGTTATCCGGAAACGGAGATCTCCGCGAAGCTAACGCTCTCCCTACGCACAACACGTCGTAGATCTACCGCACCTACACAGCACCTATCGCCCACAATATTTCCTCGTCACAAAACGCAGCACAAACAACAAAGGAGGAATGGTCGACTCGAAAACAACGATCGGAAATTTGAGTCGGATTATTCCCCAAGAAAACACAAAAGTTGCCACTCCTTTTTGAGAGCAAGACCAAGGCTATAGGCCAAGATCCGCTCAAGCAAATAGGATCCACCCAATCCGGAAATAAAAGCCTTGCAACGGCGATTTCGATTCAAAACTTACAGCGATTAAATTAAAGATCCGGAGAAAACGATGAGCGAAATCCACCACAACTAAAGAGAAGAAATCACACAAGGGAGGGGAAAGAGATTACCCAACTGGAAAACGTTCACACGAGATAACTGTGGGAGAATCACTCTCTCCACGGATCCACCGGCGTCGCACCGAATGGTTTGCAACCTTCTTCCAAGGAGTCGCACCGAAGGAAGCCACGCCGGAGTCGCACCGAACGGGGATGGAGGAGGCAAGGCTTGGCTTCACACCAAAGGGGAGGAGGCGGCTATGGACTTCTCCATGGTGGCCGAAATTTCCACAAGGGGGTTTTTTTAGGTTTCTTTTCCAATTGCTTTAACTCTTCATGAAAGCCTCCTTTAAATAGGAGTTACAAATAAGCCTTAGCCCTTCATGATGGAGATTTAATCTCATCCATCCGAATGGCTAATAGGAGTTACAAATAAGCCTTAGCCCTTCATGATGGAGATTTAATCTCATCCATCCGAATGGCTAATTGCATACCAAAACTAAAATAGTTCAAATTGAAAATACAACAACACATGCAATGAATATAAAATTATCACATAAACATATGATAATTTTATATTCCAATTATAAAATAAAGTGCACGAAAAGGAAATAAATAAAACTAAGGCGTTGCCGTGGCGGTAGCACGGCGCGGGCGGAGGTTATAACGTAGCCGTCCGTTAGCGTCATCGTGCCGCCTCACGTCCTTGAGTCGTATGGCCTTAGCAACCGGATCATCAACAGCATCATCAGCATCGTCTTCAACTGGTGGAGGAGGGGCCGCGCCATCAAGTACCCGATCCCACGGATTGATGATCTTTTTGATCAGTTAGTCGGGTCGACGGTGTACTCGAAGTTAGATCTCAAGGCTGGGTACTATCAGCTGCGAATAAGGGAGAGGGATATCCGAAGACAACGTTTAGTACGAGATACAGGCATTATGAGTTTACGGTCATGCCGTTTGGGCTGACTAATGCGCCGTCAGTGTTCATGGATTTGATGAACAGGACTTTTAGGGAGTACTTGGACCATTTCGTGATCGTCTTCATCGACGATATTTTGGTGTACTCGCAAAGTGAGGAAGATCACTTCAAGCATCTTCATTTGGTGTTTGAGACGCTAAGGAGAAATTAGTTGTATGCCAAGTTCTCGAAGTGCGGGTTTTGGCTATCCTCAGTGGCGTTCCTTGGGCATATAGTCAGTGGAGAGGGTATTGTTGTGGATTCGGCGAAGATCATTGCGATACGGGAGTGGCCTGAGCTTGTTACGGTAGCGGAAGTCCGGAGTTTTCTGGGGCTTGCCGGCTATTATAGGCGCTTCGTAGAGAATTTCTCGCGGATAGTGTTACCTCTCACTACTTTGACGAGGAAGGAGCATACGTTCGTTTGGATGCCGGAGTGCACGCGAGCTTTTGAGGAGTTGAAGTGTCGGTTGACCACGGCGCCTGTGCTGAGTTCGCCCTGTGGGACCGAAGGCTATGAGATTTATAGCGATGCTTCGGGCAGCAGTTTGGGTTGCGTGCTACTGCAACATGGAAGTGTAATAGCTTATGGCTCGAGACAGCTAAAAGTGCATGAGAGGAATTATCCGGTCCATGACTTGGAGTTAGCGGCCGTGATTTTTGCCTTGAAGCTGTGGAGACACTATTTGTACGGTGTGAAGATTGATATCTACACCGATCACAAGAGCCTGAAGTATCTTATTGATCAGAAGGATCTGAATATGCGGCAGCGTAGATGGATGGATTTTCTGGGGTACTATACATTCAAGATCCACTATGTGCCTGGTAAGGGGAATGCAGTTGCGGACGCATTGAGTCGTCGAGCCCCAGCTCAAGCCAATTGGCTATCGGTGCATGATGAGCGGTTGGTGCGGGAGTTGGAGGCGTTGGAGATTGTTTGTGTGGATAGATAATCAAGTGCTGAAGCAGTTCTGAATTGGACTGAAGTCCAATATGACCTGGCTGATCGTATTCGGCAGGCTTTGGATATGAATGCTCATATGAAGCAGTTCATGGTAGAGGCTCTGGATGGGTCAAATTCCCAATTCGTCGTGGAGGACGGATTACTTTGGAAAGACGGTCGTCTGTGCGTCCCAAGTGTGGGTAATTTGCGGGTGAAGTTGTTGTACGAGGCACACCATACCAAGTACTCGATTCACCCGGGGAGCACGAAGATGTACCGTGATGCGAAGAAACTGTTTTGGTGGCCGGGTTTGAAGAAGGATGTGGCGCTCTACGTAGCGAAGTGCCAAACTTGCGCCTTGGTAAAGGCGGAGTGCCAAAAGCCGGGAGGATTTCTTAAGTCCTTGCCTATTCCGGAGTGGAAATTTGACGACATCTCTATGGACTTTGTGTACGATTTGCCAAGGTCGCAAAAGGGGAACGACGCCATTTGGGTGGTTGTTGATCGGTTAACGAAGGTGTCGCATTTTATTCCGCATATGAAGGATGATCCGGTGGAGAAGTTGGCAAAGCTTTATGTGGATAACATAGTACGGCTTCATGGTGTGCCCCGCAGCATCGTGAGTGACTGAGATGGGCGGTTCACGTCCAATGATTGGAGGCTTGTGCAGCAAATGTTGGGAACAAAGCTGAAATTCAGCACGGCCTTCCATCCGCAAACGGATGTGCAGAACGAGAGGGTCAATAGAACCATAGAAGACATGATCCGTATATGTGCCTTGGATTTTGGAAAGCAATGGGAAGACCACCTTTATTTGGTGGAGTTCGCATACAACAATAGCTACCAAGCGAGTATTCAGATGGCGCCTTTCGAGGCCCTATATGGTAGAAAATGTCGCACGTCGTTGTCTTGGTTAGAAACGGGTGAGTCAAATTTGTATAAGCGATCGGAAGTGGAGGATGCTACTTCTTTGGTGAGAACCATTCGGGAGAGGTTGCTTATCGCTCAGGACCGACAAGCAAAGTACTATAATGCCAAGTACAGGAACGTGGAGTTCGCTGTGGGCGATTATGTATACTTAAAGATCAAGCCGTTCAAGGGTATCTCGCGGGTGCGGCGATTGAAAAAGCTAAGCCCGAGGTACATTGGACCGTTTGAGGTTCTAGATCGAGTTGGTGAAGCGGCCTATCGGTTGAAGCTTTCAGTGGAGCTTAGTGGTTTACATGATGTATTCCATATTTCGGTGCTCCGGAAGGCAGTGCAAGAGCCTACGCAAGTGATAGCGGTTGATCAAGTGTCGGTGGATAGTGGGCTGACGACAAAGGTCAATCCGTGCGGATTGAGGACTTGGAGGTCACGCGGCTACGCAATAAAGAGATCAGGATGGTTAAGGTCCGGTGGGACAATTGCGGTCGTGAGGAGCTCTCTTGGGAGCGAGAGCAGACTATGCTTGACGCGTATACGAAGTTGTTCCGCTCAGGTACAAATTTTGGTTTTGTACATGTCTTTCCTTTATATAATTTCGAGGACGAAATTGTTTTAAGAGGGGAGAGTTGTAACGCCCCAAAACACAAAAGAGCGACGGGTGACGTTTTGGGCCAGTTTTGAGTTCTGGCTGCAGGCACACGGCCTGGGACACGGGCGTGTCCCAGGGCGTGTCAAGCTTGTGTCGACACTGAGCTGGGAAGTCGACACTTTGGTCTCGACATTGTGTCGAGACTGGGCACACGGCCTGCGACACGGGCGTGTCGCAGGGCGTGTCGACCCGTGTCGACACTTAGCCCGCGAAGACGACACTCTGCGCTCGATGAAGTGTCGAGACATGGCACACGGCCTGCGACACGGGCATGTCGCAGGGCGTGTCAACCCGTGTCGACACTCGTCCCGGGAAGTCGACACTTTGGTCTCGACATTATGTCGAGACAAGACACACGGCCTCGGCCACGGGCGTGTCCAACGCCGTGTCGTCAGGTCGACGATCTTCGCTCGACGAAGTGTCGAGTGTCGAGATCGTGTACACGGCCTGGAGCCCAGGCGTGTTGAGGTGACACGGGCAAGGACACGGGCGTGTCCTAGAACCCGTGCAGTGCTCGGGTTGTTTTCGGGGAAAAATGATGGGGGTACACGGCCGGCCACACGGCCATGTCAGGCAGAACATGGGCATGTCAGGTCGAACACGGGCGTGTTCGACACCCGTGTGAGGTTCCAGGTGAGCCGATTTTGATGGCGAATGAGGCACACAGCCCTGGACACGGGCGTGTGCCAGGCCGTGTTCGGTCCAGATTGGGCATTTTAGTCCCGAATCAAAGCCGTTCATTTCTTTAATTGATGATCCAACGGCTGGGGGTTGTTCCTGAAGCGATATACCCGAGATTGGACTTAGAAACCCTCACTTTTCATAAGTTATTATCTTTCTAAAAGCTTAGAGAGAGAGGAGAGCCAAGGAAGGAAGAAGGAGCTAGATCCGACCATTGGAGGAGCTTCGAAGCTCCAAATCGCGAGCCGACTCTGGATCCACGGAGGCAAAGCTAGTGCGGTGCTTTTCATCCGCTTACTTTTCAATGGCGCCAAAGAGGAACGCTAGGGTAACGATTCTCTTCTTGAGCATGATTAGCTCTCCTTCTTTGCATAGGAAGCCCGCTCTCGCGAGTTTGCGGAGAGTTGGAGGCGTTCCTTCGGGTAGATATGTGAAGTCCCCGTTGTATAGAGTCCGTAAGCGAGAACGGACATAGGCATGATGTGTGAAGCCTACCCGGACATGTTGGTCTGGATCGGTGATGTTGTATTGCATAAATGCCGGAGAAGACTCCGTGTTATTGGTTGTTTTTCGAGTTTTCTACACGGTAGAATGCAGCAGGGAGCCTTGGGGATTAACCCAAAGGTGCACCCAGAAAACTGGGCGGATGCGAGATCTTGCCAACTTGGTGGCCTGAGAGCCAACTTGAACATAACCGGGTTATGTGAATTGTGATGGAAATGGGACTCGGTGTAAGTTTGACCCGCGCAAATGCCTTAAATTGTCGTTGCGATGTGAGCACGGGTTAGATGGAACCGTACCCGTTCTATGTCGTTCGGTTAAAGAGACCTAAAGGCACGTGGCACTTGCCGTTGGCATAGATTAGGGTCTTCGGCGGTCAATGGCTTAAATTGTCGTGACCCAGGCCAGGAAGACGAATTGCTCATAGGTTTGGCCGTCAAAGTGGCGGTGGTGAGTCCGGAATGTCTATGGCTTTAATTGACATGACATCGACCGGTTCACCGAGAATGTGCCCTGAGAGCACGGGGCGTGTGGCCGTGCGAGCCAACGTCTGTGGTGAAATGATTATGGTTATATATTGCTCGCTTATGCTAATGAAATGCAGGGAAAGCATCGCCACCCCGAGTTGGGGGTGGGATCGTTATAATTTGGTCAGCATTGCTAACCGTTGCCTTGTTTTGCCACCGTGCGGTGGTTTGTTGCTTGCAGGTACTGCTGGACCAAGCGGTCAATAGCGGGCTAAAGCCCAAATGCGAAGCCGGCCCTCGAAGGCCTTTTTGGAAGTGTTTACTATTTTATTCATGTATGACCGGCCTGCGTGCCGTGGTTTGAAAATCATGTAATATCAAGTGAAACATTTTGTAAGCCCTTAAGGCTTGTACTGATGTATTTTATAACATTCCTTTTTGGTATTAATGGACATTCATGCTTTAATGCTGGGTTCTTATTTGCAACTCTTATTAATCTGCTTCCGCTAGAATGCTCTGTGTAGGACGTTATGATTGGTTGGATGGTTTCCATGAGCAACCACCCGGTCTGTCTGTGGCATACGGCGTCGGGCCCCGGCCGGACCTACTGCTATATGATATGCGACGGATAGGGGGTGTTACACGACGCCATATACCACAGACAGACTGGGTGGTTACTCATGGAAACCATCCAACCAATCATAACGTCCTACACAGAGCATTCTAGCGGAAGCAGTTTATAAATGTTGCAATAAAGAACCCAACACTAAAGCATGAATGTCCACCAATACCAAAAAGGAATGTTATACATACACCGGTACAAGCCTTAAGGCCTTACAAAATTGTTCACTTCATATTACATGTTTTACAAATCTCGGCACGCAGGCCGGTCATACATGAATAAAAACAGTAAACACTCCAATTAGGCCTTCGAGGGCCGGCTTCGTAATTTGGGCTTTCGCCCGCTATTGACCGCTTGGTCCAGCAGTACCTGCAAGCAACAAAACCACCGCACGGTGGCAAAACAAGGCAACAGTCAGCAATGCTGACCAAATTATAACGATCCCGCCCCCAGCTCGGGGCGGCGATGCTCCTTCCCTGCATTTCATTAGCATAAGCGAGCAATATATCAACTCATTGCATCACAGGCGTTGGCACGCATGGCCACACGCCCTGTGCTCTCAGGGCACATTCTCGGTGATCGCAGTCTAAGCTGCTAACTCACCACCATCTCCAGGACGGCAATATCTCGTGAGCAAAACAAATGGTCTTTTAGGCAGACGTTACGACACTTTAATGTCATCAACAGCCTATGTCACGACACTTTAATGTCATCGACAGAAAGACCCGACCTCTATGCCCTCGGCATAAAGCAGGAACGGTTCCCACTCAACCCGTTGCTCACTTGCCACGACACTTAAATATCATCGGCACGAGTCAAGTTTCCCCGAAGCCCGTGAATCGAACGTACAATGTCACATAACCCAGTTATGTACTAGTTGGCTCCTAGGCCCACAAGTTGGCAAGATCACGCATCCGCCCAGTTTTCTGGGTGCACCTTTGGGTTAATCCCCAAGGCTCCCTGTTGCAATCTACCACGTAGAAATCCGAAAAACAACCAATCGCGCGGAGTCTTCTCCGGCATTTATGCAATGCAACATCACCGATCCAGACCAACATGTCCGGGTAGGCTTCACACATCATGCCTATGTCCGTTATCGCTTACGGACTCTAAACAACGGGGACTTCACATATCTACCCGAAGGAACGCCTCCAACTCACCGCAAACTCGCGAGAGCGGGCTTCCTGTGCAAAGAAGGAGAGCTACACATGCTCAAGAAGAGAATCGTTACCCTAGTGTTCCTCTTTGGCGTCATGGAAAAGTAAGCGGGTGAAAAGCACCGCACTAGCTTTGCCTCCGTGGATCCGGAGTCGGCTCGCGATTTGGAGCTTCGAAGCTCCTCCAATGGCCGGATCTAGCTCCTTCTTCCTTCCTTGGCTCTCCGCTCTCTCTAAGATTTAGAAAGACAACCACTCATGAAAAGTGAGGGTTTCTAAGGCCCAATCCCGGGTATATCCCTTCAGGAACAACCTCCAGCCGTTGGATAATTAATTAAAGAAACGAACGGCTTTGATTCGGGACTGAAATGCCCAATCTGGACCGCACACGGCTTGGCACACGCCCGTGTCCAGGGCCGTGTGCCTCATTCTCCGTCAAAATCGACTCACCTGGAACAACACACGGGCATCGAACACGCCCGTGTTCGACCTGACACGCCCGTGTTCCACTTGACACGGCCGTGTGGCCGGCCGTGTACCCCCATCGATTTATTCCGAAAACAACCCGAGAACTACATGGGTTCCGGGACACGCCCGTTTCCTAACCCGTGTCCACTCAACACGCCTGGGCTCCAGGCCGTGTACACGCTCTCGACACTCGACACTTCGTCGAGCGAAGATCGTCGACCTGACGACACGGTCTTGGACACATCCGTGTCCTAAGCCGTGTGCCTTGTCTCGACACATCGTCGAGCAAAATGTCGACTCCCCGGGATGAGTGTCGATACGGGTCGACACGCCCTGCGACACGCCCGTGTCGCAGGCCGTGTGCCATGTCTCGACACTTCGTCGAATGCAGAGTGTCGACTTCGCGGGCTAAGTGTCGACACGGGTCGACACGCCCTGTGACACGACCGTGTCGCGGGCCGTGTGCCCAGTCTCTACACAGTGTCGAGATCAAAATGTCGACTTCCCGGCTGAGTGTCGACACAAACTTGACACGCCCTGGGACACGCCCATGTCCCAGGCCGTGTGCCTGCAGCCAGAACCCAAAACTGGCCCAAAATGTCCCCCGTCGCTCCTTTGAGTTTCGGGGCATTACATACCTTCTTTCTGTTCTTGAGAAATCTTCATTCCACTCGAGAAATCCATACTCCATCTCAATATTTCCGGTTCAGCCGACCCTGGTTCATCTCCTTAAGTGTAATGATTCCAATATTTTATTTATTTCAATATTATATATATACACACATATATATAAGAAAACTTCTCATCCTCCTCCTTAAGCCGTACTTCCTCCTTCCCAAACCAGAGAGACGTGAGCGAGAGAGAGAACATTCGTTCATGACTCTTCCGACGGCTGCCGACGGTGCACTGATGATCGAAATTTTCAACAGAATATAGATTCGGAAAGCTCTCAACGAGAGCTATGCTATCATAGTAAAATCTTCCCCATTTTTTGAGTTTTTCTCGTTAGGGTTTTTGGCCCTAACCTCTATTTCGGCCATTTTTGTTCAGATTTTGAATTCCCCCGTCTTCTTTAGTTCCGATCTACGCCGTGGTGCGATTTGGAGGTCTTCTCCGACAACATTAAGGAAAGTGATGGTTTCTCCCCTCTTCCCTTCTTTCTCCCGATCTGCTGAAATTTCTAACTTCTTATTGTCGTTATCATTAATAACTGCTGATTATAGTGCTATCTTAATCCTTTGTTTAAATCCACCTGTATTTTTATATTCTTGATTTTGCTGATCTAATCTTGTAAAGTGGTATATGTTTTGATGATGTGGTTGAATCTTGCTCTTTTAACCGTCCCTTAACTATTATGTAGGACGTGTTAGAGCTTATCTAAGATTGTAAATCCTCCCTAAAGGTTGATCAACCGTTTCCAATCTAGCAATGTTTAGCAGAATCCTATGTGCCAAATCTTGTGATTTATATCATGGTTTTCTTCGTAGCGATGCCGTGGGGCGAGACAAGCCGCCAGGCCCGGGAAGGGTTGTGGTGGGCCTCTGAGCTCTAAACTCGGGTCATTACGGAATGTGATAGTCATGTTTTTTCTTCGTTGCGAGTGTTATTAGTGGACGAAACCACAACCTCAATTTTTGATCCCTCTATTAGTACCTTGTGGGACTCTACCGTGTGTTTGGGCATCTGCGGTGAATGGTGGAGTGTTTCAGTCTCCCCACAGTTATACAGATATTATATCTGTGGGGTGTGTGTCTGGATGAGTGACCATCCTGCCCGTGTTTTTGGGTAGAGTTGACCACATGTGGCTAATAGAGTTTTGCAATTCTTCCTGATGATTTAATCATGATTTTTTTCCCTTATAGACTTGTGTATCTGGGGTACTTTTGTTGATGTGACGATTCACGTAAGTGTTCCTTTCTGAGTTTTTGTACCTTACTTTTGTACTTTATTTCAGTACTTTTGGTCTTTGGTTGGTACCCCTTATTACCCGTACTTTCCTTGGTTTATAATTCTGCCATCACTTATACTTTCTTGCTGAGGTGTTCTATCTTTGGAATGTCTCAGGTTCAGAGCTGTAGCAGTTAGTGGAGCTGGTTTTAGAGTTCTTGAGCAGCAGTGTTGGCTGTGGTTTTTACCTCGTCATTACGAGGTAGTTTTTTGTTTTAGTTTACTTTACCTAGTTCAAACATAATTTTGTTTTAGGTGAGTTCGTGTCAGATTGTTGACGCCCACATGATGGTTGATTATGGATACTTTTGCTAGCTGCTAGTTTGTTCTCTTTCTGATAATTTGGATTACTTGCTCTCTGGGATGTTTTATGCTAGGATTACATGATGGGTATTTTAAGTACAAAACTACTATTATTACTTCATGCATTTCATGTTTTAAAATGCTAAAACACTATATATAATGGCCGTAAAAAATCTATTTTTACTTTTATTATAAACCTAGAACTTGCATACCCTGAGTTGTCCTATGGGGACCTTTATACTCATGTATGATGTCTAACCTTGTAAAAGAAGTATTTTTCGCAGTGTATAACTATTTTTCCCGTGGACTAGATGAGCCACTAAGCCGAGGGATACGGCTAACTGCTTAACTTAAACTGGATTTGTCCCTAAATAACTTAAGATCATTCCTTACATGTTAAGTAGGAGTTTTGCCTGAGCGTCCGCAGTTATCCCCTGCTGACGTGGCATCATGACGGGAATTTTCCCTTACTCTGATATATCTTTAAAGGTGGTGAAAATATGGGTTGTGACAGTTGGTATCGGAGGGAGGTTGGTTTGACAAGTTGGTCGAACCATCCAATCTCATATATTTTGTTTCCCTTCATTCATTTGCATACACACACCGATGTATCATCAGTACGTCTTAACTGATGCATAGTCACTACACTCATAACATGATAAGAAGTATACATGACATATTATGTAGTATGAGATGCATAATATGTGTTTGTATATGGATCCACCATAGGAGGAAACATGTGACGGTTATGTAGTATGAGATACATAACCACCATCACATGGGTGACCATTAGCACGTTTTATTTTCTCATTGCATGTGATGTTATGTAGTATAGGATGCATAACATTTCATGTGTACACCACCCATACATGCATTAAGGCCTTTTTAGAATGCATAACACTGCATACATAATATATCATCACATAAACACGCGTGCTAAGTTAATGTTTATATGATGACACATGTATACATGTGTTTTTAAATGAGAATAAAGAATCCATGCATTCATATCATAGGCACATGAGTTAATAGGATGAGAGGATATCATCCTAAGTATGACATAGCATCATTATAAAATCCTAGATTAAGTTGCAGCATAAGCAAGTGTCTTTAAGTATGGTCTGAACTAGTTGTGTGGCCTAGTTGTAATCTAGGATTTTGATGAGTCGTTCGTTACTTTTCTAGAAATACCGGCTAGACATCCTGCGACGATGCCGACTCCCCAATCGGAGGGTGAGTCGTCTGGTGTGCAAAGTAATGTAGTGATCGAGAGTTTGCGTCAGAGTAACGAGGCTCCGTCGAGACAGTTAGTTGCGATGCAATCGCATATTCGATTCTTATTGTCTGCCACTCCCGCACAGTAACCCTTAGTACAGGATTTTGCTGTGGGTCAAGCCGTACCCATTAATCCTGCTCCTCTGGTGCCCCCAGTGACGTTACCACCAGAGATGAATGTTTTTTTTGCATTTCCAGCGATTGGGACCTCCTACTTATGACGGGAATGCCGACTTTATGGTTTTGGATGATTGGATCATCGCTATCGAAGAGATGTTCTCATACTCTGGGATTGCAGAAGCCCAAAAGGTGATGGCTGCAGCCTACCAACTAAAAGGACTGGCGAAGTGCTGGTGGATTCGGGAACAGGAGAGTCTGAAGGAAGGATGCTCTTAGGAGTCCTTCAAGAAGATGCTGCTTAAGAAGTCTCTATCCTCGGTCGAGAATGACTGCGTGATGAATAATTTCCTGCATCTAAGACAGAGACAGCTCATGGTGAGCGAATATGAGATTGAGTTCAGTAAGTTAAGCAAATTTGATCCAGATATGGTAGCTTCGGAGGCGGTAAGAGTGAAACGTTTCCTAGGAGGACTTAAAGCGATGTCCAACAGTTGGCATGCTCTTATAGAGCTGAAAATTATGCTGAGGCAGTGGAAGCCGCTTTAAAAGTTGAGGCGATTGAAAATGCCAAGAATCGAGGCGCCGTGGAGAGAAAAGAGAAGAGGAAAGGTGATGACGATGGAAGCTCTAGGGCATCTGGATCTTCTTAGAAGAAGAAGAGTAGAGAAATATGTAGCTTTTGTGGTCGATCTGGCCACCCTTACAAAAGATGTTTCAAAAGGACTGCCACTCTGAAGCAGCTGCAGGTGCTCGCCATCCAAGGTGCACCCAAGGGAGATCTGGTGTGTACGTTCTATACAAAAAGGGACATGACGTGAGTCGTTGCTGGTCGAAGGAAAGGGTTTGCTTCTAATGCAGGCAGAAGGGGCACCTGAAGTCTTCATGCCCCCAGGCCCAAACTCCACTACATCCTGCCCCACTTCGGGCTCTGCCACCATCACCAAACTAGGACAGAGGGAAAGGAAACCTGAATGTGGTGACCATGGAGGAAGCTTAGACCTCTACTCAAGTGATAATAGGTTAGCTTTCCGTCTAGCTTTTAATCTGTATTGTTTGCCATAGTTTTTGTTTGTTTAGTTATGTATGCTACGTTTTTAGGGGAGTTTAAGTGGAAGAATAGGTGGGTGCGCGTTCTTTTCGATTCGAGTGCCACCCATTCCTTTGTGGCGTGCAGTTTCATAGATAAACATTGTTTGAACATGGATCGATTAGGATACTCCTTCAACGTCAAGCTTCCCTCCAGTGATCTGGTGATATCAAATCAAGGAGTTCTGAGATGCCATATTTGTCTAGGTGAATTCCTAGCCTTGGAGGATCTGATGGTGTTGTATCTGGAGGATTTCTATGTGATTTTGGGCTTGGACTGGCTGTCCAAGTATGATGCGGTCATCCAGTGCAAAGCAAAGTGGCTGGACTTCAAGATGGACAACGACCAACCTATGAGTATCTGTGGTTTTCAGGACAGGGTTTCCCCTATTATCTCTACAGTACGTGTCTGTCGAGTTATAAAGTCTGGTTGTGAGGCGTATCTTGTTTCTATTTCTGCTTTGGAAACAGCTTTTGTTACACCATGTCTTGAGGATATCTCGGTGGTGCGAGAGTTTCCAGATGTTTTTTCTGATAGCCTTACATAGGACTTCCTCCCGTGAGAGAGGTATAGTTTGTGATAGACCTCGAGCCAGGTACTCGTCTTATTGCCAAGGCATCATACCGTATGGATCCGCGTGAGTTGGATGAGTTACGTACTCAGCTCGACGAGTTGCTGCAGTGTGGATTTATTAGACCAAGTTCTTCTCCGTGGAGTGCTCCTGCATTACTTGTAAAGAAAAAGGATGGATCGATGAGGTTTTGCATCGATTATAGAGAATTGAATAAGGTGAACATTAAGAATAGATATCCCTTGCCGAGGACTTATGATTTGTTCGATCAGTTGCGTGGTAGCTCGATATTTTCAAATATCGATCTTCGTTCAGGCTACCACCAGTTGAGAATTCGTGAGACAAATATTCCACGGAACTACTTTCCATTCGTAACATGGACATTTTGAGTTTTTGGTGATGTCCTTTGGTTTGACAAATGCGCCCGCTGCTTTCTTGGATTTAATGAATAGAGTGTTCAAAGATTTCTTGGACCGTTTTGTGATTGTGTTCATAGATAACGTCCTTGTGTACTCCCGTAGTGTTGAGGAGCATACTCAACACTTGCGATTGGTTTTATCGACCCTATGGGAGCATAAGTTATATGCGAAGTTGAGCAAGTGTGAGTTCTGGCTACCTCAGGTGTCCTTTTCTGGGTCTTGTTGTAAGCAAGGACAGTATTTTTGTAGACCCAACCAAGATTTCTACTGTGACAGAATGGAAGAGACCTTCTACACCTAAGGAGATTAGGAGCTTCTTAGGCCTGGTCGGCTATTATAGAAGATTCGTTGAAGGGTTTTCTATGTTGTATGCTACTCTAACTAGACTTACCCAGAAGAACACAATGTTCATTTGGAACGATAAGTGTGAAGAAGCTTTCAAAGAGCTGAAGAAGAGATTGTGTACGGCTCCAATTTTAACCTTGCATACTGAAAGAGTTGAGTATGTTGTGTATGTGGATGCATCACACATTGGAATGGGTTGTGTTTTGATGCAATAAGGAAAGGTGATCGTGTATGGATCAAGGAAATTAAAGATTCATGAAAGAAACTATCTTATGCATGATTTAGAGTTTGCTGCTGTAATTTATGAGATGAAGCTTTGGAGACATTTATTGTATGGCGTGCTGTACAAGATCTATACAGATCATAAGAGTTTGAAGTACGTCTTCACTCATAAGGAGCTAAATCTGCACCAGCGTAAGTGGTTAGAATATGTGGCCGATTATGAAGTGGAGATTCTTTATCATCCGGGAAAGGCTAACATGGTAGCCGATGCTTTGAGTAGGAAGACCTCCAAAATTTTTAATCTATCTATACAGTCCTTGGTGGAGAATTTTTGTTGATGAAGATTGAAGTTGGGAGTAGTACTGTGCCTGCTAGTTTGGAAGCAGAAGAGTCCTCGTGGATTTCCCTTACCAGAGCGCACCAGAAGGATGACCCGGATTTGTTGCATCTCCGAATAGAACTGAGAAGGGAGAGCTACCTGATTTCTCTTTTGACGAGTTTGATACTCTGAAATATCGGGGTAGATTTTGCATCCTCGCTTTTGGTGATATTCGGGATAAGATTTGTAGCGAAGCTCATGGTTCCAGTGTTCCTACCATCCTGGTTCCACCAAAATGTATAAAGATTTATAGCAAATTGTTTGGTGGTCGGAAATGAAGAATGACCAGATTTTGGAGTTTTTGATGAGATTGAATGATTTCTTATTAGAAGAATTAAATTTGTGGCATTTATGCTTATTGTAAGCATTTGATGTTTGTGTCTCAAGAATGGTGTGTCAGATTCTAGTGTTGTCTTCGTTGCTAAATTCGTAGAGTCAACGATTTATCCCAGAATATTAGTCAAATCTGAACTTCTGATACTTTCCTGCTTAGTTCTCGGAAAACCCCGTTTTGTACTCGTGATGACCAGTTCATTTCTCGAGAAACTGGGAGCTGTTCCCAAGAATTTTATGTTCTTTCTCTAGAAATGATGTCTTTGTTCCCTGGAAGTCCTGCTTCATGTCGAGAAAATCTCTCCTCTAGTTCCCTAGAGGTCTTGAAGCTCTCGAGAAGTGCTCCCTTTTATTCTCGAGAAGTCCTATAGTTCTCGAGAAATCCTCTTTTGTTCTCGAGAAATTGATTCGTTGTTCTCGAGATGTCCAGAAGCCCTTCTCGAGAAGTCCATAGTCTCTTCTCGAGAAGTCCCTTTTTGTACTCGAGATCTTCCCTTGTTCTCGAGAAGGCCGTCTTGTTCTCAAGATGACTCTACTTTGTACTCGAGAATATGGTTCGTTGTTCCCGAGTGGTGCTTCCTCCTGTTCTCGAGAAATGATTCTATTTGTTTCCGAGAGGTCACTTTCAGCTCTCGAGATGCCTTCTTAGTTCTCGAGATACCTTTCTGTTCTCAAGAAATCTTCATTCCACTCGAGAAATCCATACTTCTTCTCGAGATTTTTGGTTCAGCCGACCCTGGTTCATCTCCTTAAGTGTAATGATTCCAATATTTTATTTATTTCAATATATATATATATATATAAGAAAACTTCTCCTCCTCCTCCTTAAGCCGTACTTCCTCCTTCCCGAACCAGAGAGGAGTGAGCGAGAGAGAGAACGTCCGTTCGTGACTCTTCCAGTCGCCGCCGACGGTGCACCGGTGCTCGAAATTTTCAACCGAATATAGATCCGGAAAGCTCTCAACGAGAGCTACGCCATTGTGGTAAAATCTTCCCCATTTCTTGAGTTTTTCTCGTTATGGTTTTTGACCCTAACCTCTATTTCTGCCATTTTTGTTCAGATTTTGACTTCCACCATCTTCCTTAGTCCCGATCTACGCCGTGGTGCGATTTGGAGGTCTTCTACAGCAACACCAAGGCAACTGATGGTATCTCTCCTCTTCCCTTCTTTCTCCCGATCTGCTGAAATTTCTAACTTCTTGTTGTTGTTATCATTAATAACTTGCTGATTATAGTGTTGTCCTAATCCTTTGTTTAAATCCACCTGTATTTTTACATTCTTGATTTTGCTAATCTAACCTTGTAAAGTGGTATATGTTTTGATGATGTGGTTGAATCTTGCTCTTTTAACCGTCCCTTAACTATTATGTAGGACGTGTTAGAGCTTATCTAGGATTGTAAATACTTCTTAAAGGTTGATCAACCATTTCCAATCTAGCAATGTTTAGTAGAATCCGATGTGACAAATCTTGAGATTTATATCATGGTTTTCTTCGTAGCGATGCCGTGTGGCGAGACAAGTAGCCAGACCCAGGAAGGGTTGTGGCGGGCTTCTGTGATCTAACCCGGGTCATTACGGAATGTGACGGTCATGTTTTTTCTTCGTTGCGGGTGTTATTAGTGGACGAAACCACCGCACAATATTTCATCCCTATGTTAGTACCTTGTGGGACTCTACCGAGTGTTTGGGCATCTGCAGTGAATGGTGGAGTGTTTGAAACTCCCCGCAGTTAGACAGATATTATATTGCGGGGGGTGTGTCCGAATGAGTGACCACCCTGCCTGTGTTTTTGGGTAGAGTTGACCACATGTGGCTAATAGAGTTTTGCAATTCTTCCCGATGATTTAATCGTGATTTTTTCCCTTATAGACTTGTGTATCTGGGGTACTTTTGTTGTACGTGACGATTCACGTAAGTGTTCCTTTCTAAGTTTTTGTACCTTACTTTTGTACTTTACTTCAGTACTTTTGGTCTTGGGCTCGTAACCCTTATGACTCATGCTTTCCTTGGTTTATAATTCTGTCGTCACTTGTACTTTCTTGCTGAGATGTTCTGTCTTAGGAATGCCTCAGGTTCAGAGCTGTAGCACATAGTGGAGCTGGTTTTGGAGTTCTTGAGCAGCAGTGTTGGTTGTGGTTTTTACCTCATTGTTGTGAGGTAGTTTGTTGTTTTAGTTTACTTTACCTAGTTTAGATATACTTTTGTTTTAGGTAGGTTCGTGTCAGATTGTTGACGCCCATAAGATGGTTGATTATGAATACTTTACCCTGCCCTATGGTTAGTTTGCGCGAGGGTTGCTCGCGGATTAGTTTGCACGAGGGTTGCTCATGGCTTAGCCGTGAGGGGGGGTGGGGGGCAGCCCCCCACGTGGAGTTTACGTGAGGGTTGCTCGTGACTTAGTTTGCACGAGGGTTGCTCATGCCTTAGCCGTGAGGGGGGCAGGCCCCCACGGGGGTTTACGCGAGGGTTGCTCACGGCTTAGTTTGCACGAGGATTGCTCGTGTCTTAGCCGTGAGGGGGTAGGCCCCGACAGGGAAGTTTGCATGAGGGTTGCTCACGGATTAGTTTGCATGAGGGTTGTTCGTGGCTTAGCCGTGAGGGGGGTAGGCCCTCACACGGAGTTTGTGCGAGGGTTGCTTGCAGCTTAGTTTGGACGAGGGCTGCTTGTGGCTTATCCGTTAGGGGGTAGGCCCCAATGAGGAGTTTGCGCGAGGGTTGCTCGCGACTTAGTTTCCACGAGGATTGCTCATGGCTTAGCCGTGAGGGGGCATGCCCCCATAGGGAGTTTGCGCGAGGGTTGCTCACGATTTAGTTTGCACGAGGGTTGCCCGTGGCTTAGTCGTGAGGGGGTTAGGCCCCCACGGGGAGTTTGCATGAGGGTTGCTCGCGACTTAGTTTGCACGAGGGTTGCTCGTGGCTTAGCCGTGATGGGGCAGGCCCCCAGAGGGAGTTTTGAGTGTGTCGTCTTCTCACTTTGAATAGATAAGATTTGCAGCAACATAATGCAATATTTGGATAAAAATAATCTGTGTGAGGTTCAGCTTGCAGCTTATACACATCATAAAGTCTTTTTGAAAAATGCGCTACATAATTCGAAAAACTCTGTTGAAGTTGGTGATCGGGCGGTCTGGCTTTGGCGGGTTGATGACCGCGCGGTTTTGCAGTTACCCTTCAGCGGTTTGGTTGCTGTGTGTTGTTGTCTGAGGTCCAAGCGGTCATGCGGTCTCCCATGGCGATCTCTATCTGGTAGTAGCCGAGCGGTTAGCATTTCTATCTAACCGCGCGGCTTGTGCGGTTTGTGCCTGTATAGTCCGCTTATGTCCTGTAATTTTTTAGTCCAACATCTCTTATTTGTATTCTCTCTTCTGTCCTCCATTCTATATAAGGGAGGTCATACCTTTGTAATAGATACCTTTTTCGGATAATAAAGTTTCAGTTAAACCACTTCCGGTTTGTTTTTGTTCGTCTTTTACATGGTATCAGAGGACTCGATCTTCTCCTCCTGATCCTGAGCGCCTTCCCTGTCCGCGCGGCTTGCTTCGCATGTTTGCGACGTGTCCGCGCGGACTTCTTTTCTCTACTTGTCGTTGCCCTCTGTGTGCGCGACCTCTTTGTTACCTATGCTAAGTCGCCGCGACCTCACGCCGCGACCTGTTGACTTGTTTGGTCTTTACCTCTGTTCGAGCGGCCTGTCTTCTAGCCGCTCGACTTCTATCCCTCTGCTTGTGTCTGCGGCTTGGTCGTGGCCTTTCTGGCCGCTGGTGTCTACCCTCGTGACCGCTATAGCTGTTCTTCTTCCTATCCGCACGGCTTGTTTCCTAACCGCACGGCTTCCCGTTGTTTGCTCCTATGGCTCTTTTCTGATGCTTCTACTGCCAACACTCCTTCCACCACCCCTGTTGCCAATCCGGCTCCGCCTCTTCCTCCTACTCCTTCCGGGAACCTTGTCACAGTTTCCAAGCTTGTCGGCTCCAACTACCCGGATTGGAGCATCTCTTTCACCTTTCTCCTACGCTCGCAACGCAAACGCCACCATCTCGTTGATGACCCTCCTCCTACCACTTCACCTCTCTTTGATGACTGGGATGCGAGTGACGCGCTTGTGCGTACATGGCTCGCTAACAGCCTATCCGATGAGTGCCTTCCCGTCATCCGACATGATGAGACGGTCAAGGCCGCTTGGCTTCATCTTGCCGCTCTGTACTCCAAGGGGGCTCAGACGTCCCGCATCTATACGTTGTATGCGGACCTCTTTGCCCGTCCTACCTTGTCTCCTGCTGCTGCCTACCAACAGGTTCAGGCTCTTAGGGCTGAGATTCTTCAGAATCGCCCCTTTTCTGCAGATTTGGCTCAACAACACAAGCACTTCCAGGAGCTTCTGGTTGTGTGTTATCTGCTCCGGCTTCCTGATACTTATGACATGATCCGCTAGCATATTCTGGGTGAGGCGGAATCTCCTACCTTAGATGCCAGCGCTGCCCGCATTCGCCGCTGTCACCTCTCTCCTTCAGCGCCCTCTTCTGCCCGCCCCTCCTCCACCGGACAACTATGCTCATCAAACTCAGAGGAGTGGCTCTGGTAGCCAGCAGTCACCAGTCCGGCGGACGTGCTTCTTCCCGCTACCTCTGCACTCACTGTGGATGCACTGGACATACTTCGAATGCTGCTGGATGAAGCATCCCCATCTTCGCCCCTCCAGTGACTCTTTCGCCTCCTCTTCCAAGCTATCTGCCTCCGTTGTCACCTCCTCAGGTATTGCCCACATGGTGACTCAAGATAAATGGATTATTCGACTCTAGTGCAACTAATCACATGACAGAGCAATCCTTCAGTGCTTCTCTCTACTCAAACAGCATGATCGGTTGCCCCCGGTCCTCGTTGCGGACGGGTCTCCCTCCCCGGTTCATGGGTCGGGAGTGGTTCATGTTACTCTGTCCCTTCGCCTAGCGGACACTCTCTATGTGCCCAAGTTTCCGTGCAATTTGTTATCGGTTACCTCTTTATGCAAGCAGCTTCAGTGTTCTGTGACGTTTACTCCAACTTCTTGTTCTTTTCAGGATCCGAGCTCCTAACGGACGATTGCTACTGGGACTGAGAGCAGCGGCCTCTACTTCCTCGACAACGTTTCCGCCTTGTCCGCCTTCTCATCTTCTTGTCCGGATCTTCTCCAGTGGCATCTCCTCCTCGATCATCCTCCACCACGGCTTCTACATCAGCTTCTGCCCCACGTCCCTCCCTCCAGTACTCCTCTCCACTGCGACGCTTGTCAACTAGGCAAGCATCACCGTTCCTCCTTCCTGCCGAAGCAAGGTCATGGCTCTACTCGTCCTTTTGATCTTGCCCACTCCGATGTCTGGGGACCTGCTCCTACCCTCACCATTGGTCGGGGTAGTTCTTATTTTGTAACGTTTATTGATGATTTTTCTAGATGTACTAGGGTGTATCTCTTACGAGATCGCTCTGAACTTTTCGATGTATGGCTCTCTTTTTATCAGTTCATTAAAACTCAGTTTGGTGTTTGTATTAAAATCTTTCGCTCCGACAATGCTAAAGAATATCTGAGTCATGCGTTTACCTCTTTTGTGTGCAACATGATATTATTCATCAGACTAGCTGTGTTTATACTTCCCAACAAAATGGGGGTGGCGGAACGCAAAAACCGTCACCTCCTCGATGTCGCCCACACCTTGATGACCCAGATGCATGTCCCTCGCTCATATTGGGGCTATGCTGTTCTCCTTGCCTGCTACCTCATCAATCGCATTCCCTCTCTACAGTTCTCCACGGGAAAACCCCTTTCTCCATTATGTATCCGGGCAAGGAGCCTTTTCCTCTCCCTCTCTGAATCTTTGGGTGCACTGCATTTGTGCATGCCCCTCTACCACCTGTGATAAGCTCTCCCCTCGCTCCACCAAATGTGTCTTTCTGGGGTACTCCACCACTCAGAAAGGCTACTGTTGCTTTAACCCTGTTCTTCGTCAGCTGTTCGTATCCGCTGACGTTACCTTCTTCAAGAATGCCACCTACTTCTCGGCTGACTCCTCTTCTTTTCCCCGGCTTCTAATTCTCCTGCTATTCCCTTTGTTCCCTCGTCTCCTACTGCAATATCCACCCCTACTCCGTCTCCGTCCACTCCTCTCCCTCCACCTCTCTCTCCCACTTCTCCACCACCATCTCCCTCATTTCCGCCGCCATCGCTCTCTCCTCCCGGGCCAGCTCTCTCTGCCACGGATGCTCCGGATGCCGAGGGACCCGCTGACCTGGATCTGCCTGTGGCTCTTCGTAAAGGGGTGCAGACGTGTACCCTACACCCCCTTGTTGCTATTGTTTCATATGATCGTCTTACCTCTTCTTGCAGGGCCTTTGCACTGGCTATCTCTACCACTGCCACACCTCATTCCTACCAGGAGGCCCTTGTTATTCCTCACTGGAAGATGGTCATGGATGAGGAAATGGAGAGCCTCACAGAGCGGGGTACCTGGACTCTTGTTCCTCCTCCCTTCGGTACTGATGTTGTTGGGTGTCACTGGGTCTTTGTGGTCAAATTTGTCCCGGACGGCACGGTGGACCGTTATAAGGCTCGCCTTGTTGCTAAGGGCTTTACTCAGACCTACGAGGTTGATTACTTTGACAATTTCTCTCCCATGGCTCGTCTCAGCACTATACGGAGTCCTTCTCTCTATGGTGGTCAATAGAGATTGGCCGATTTCCCAGCTAGATGTAAAGAATGCCTTCCTTTATGGTGATCTTTAGGAGGCCATCTACATGGAGCAACCTCCTTGGGTATGTTGCTCAGGGGAGACACGAGTATGCCGGCTGAAGAAGGCAATCTATGGCCTCAAGCAGAGCCCTTCGAGCTTGGTTTGACAAGTTCAGCGGCATCGTGGCGGCCGTTGGTTTTGCGCGCAGCTCTGCCGATCACTCGCTATTTATTAGCAAAACCTCCTCGGGACTGGTGGTCCTTGCTGTGTGCGTCGATGATATTCTTCTCACTGGCAATGATCAGGAAGGGGTAGCCTTGACAAAGCGGCATCTTCATCAACATCTGGTCATAAAAGATATGGGCTCTCCGAAGTACTTTTTGGGGATCGAAATCTATCGGAAGCCCAACTCCTTAGTCCTCTCCCAGCGTAAGTATGCTCTTGATCTATTAAAAGAAGCAGGATTGACTGGAGAGCCAAACCTGCCCGATGCCCCGTGGCAATTGGAGAAGACAAAACCTGGACAGATGATTCGCCTCTTCTTTCAGATACTACGCGGTATAGGCGTCTAGTTGGTAAGCTCATATATCTCACAGTGACCAGGCCCGACATTTCCTATGCTGTGGGCAAGGTGAGTCAATTCATGCAAGCACCTAGGGAGTGCCATCTACAGTTCGTCTTGCGGATCTTGGAGTATGTCAAAGCAGCGCCTGGAAAGGATTACTCTTTTAGAAGAATGGTCATCTGAGGGTTAAAGCGTACTCAGATGCGAGTTACGCTGATGACAAAGGGGATCGCAAGTCTACCTCCGGTTTCTGCACCTTTGTTGGGGGAAATCTGGTAAGCTGGAAGAGCAAGAAGCAGTCTGTTGTTTCCAGGTCTAGTGCTGAAGCAGAGTATCAGAGTATGGCATCGACCACTTATGAGTTAAAATGGCTACGGGCTCTCATGCTGGATTTAGGAGAGGTCTACAACCATCCTCTACCTATATTCTATGACAACAAGACTGTCATATACATCTCCAAAAATACGGTCTTCCATGAAATAACCAAGCATATTGAGGTCGACTGTCATTTCATTCGTGAAGAGATTTTGAAGGAACAAATTTGCACGCCCTTTGTCACTTCTGATAAAGAGCTGGCTGACATCTTCACCAAGCCAGTATCCGCCTCGTTTCTTCATATTTGTGACAAGCTGGGCATGATCGATATATATGCTCAAACTTGAGGGGGAGTGTTGAAGTTGGTGACTGGGCGGTCTGGCGGTCTGGCTTGGCGGGTTGATGACCGCGCAGTTTTGCAGTTACCCTTCAACGGTTTGGTTGTTGTGTGTTGTTGTCTGAGGTCCAAGCGGTCTTGCGGTCTCCCATGGCGATCTCTCTCTCTCTGGTAGTAGCCGAGCGGTTAGCCCTTCTATCTAACCGCGTGGCTTGTGCGGTTTGTGCCTGTATAGTCCGCTTGTGTGCTGTAATTTTTTAGTCCCACATCTCTTATTTGTATTCTCTCTTCTCTCCTCCATTCTATATAAGGGAGGTCATACCTTTGTAATAGATACCTTTTTCGGATAATAAAGTTTCAGTTAAACCACTTCCGGTTTGTTTTTGTTCGTCTTTTACAAACACAAAGTAGGAAATCATTGATAAAATCGGCACAGGTTCTGCGCGTTCCAAGTGCGGGGAAGAGTCTTTCCTTCGACGGTCCGTAACTTGTATATTCTTGGTTTCACCATTGCTGTGACAACGAAGGGACCTTCCCATGTTGGAGAGAGCTTGTCTCCTTACGCCCCTTTTCCAGTGGCCTCTATGGTGTAGAGGACCAAGTCCCCGATGTTGATCAGTCGGGGTCTCATCTTGTGACTGTAGTATCGAGCAGTCCATTGCTGATAGGCTGCAGCGCAGAGGGCTGCCTCCTTGCGGACTTCAGGGATCAAATCCAAGTTGTCTTTGAGTGCTTCATCATTTTTCTCGAGGTTGAAGTTGGAAACCTGGGGGCTTAGAATGCCGTTGTCGACCGGGATGATGGCTTCGGTGCCGTAACAGAGATTGTCAACATTTCTCCAGTGGGAGTTCTCTCAGTTATTCGGTATGCCCATAACACATTGGGTTGTGCATTGACCCATTGCCCCGAGCGTCTTGTAGTCGTGTCTTCAACCCTTTTAAGATGGTATGGTTGGTCACCTCAATCTGACCATTGGTTTGATGATGTGACATAGTCGTATATCGCACCTCGATTTTTAAATCTTCACATAGCTTTGTAAAGGACCTTCCCGTGAACTGAGTACTGTTGTCTGTGATGATGATTGCAGGGATTCCAAAATGGCAAACGATGTTTTTCCATACGATTTGCTTGCATTCTCTTTAGTGATCTTGTAGAGTGGCTCTGCTTCCACCCATTTAGTGAAATAATCAATGGCCATTATGAGGAATTTCCTTTGCCCCGAAGCTTGTGGTAGAGGGCCTAGAAGGTCTATTCCCCACTGTGTAAATGACCATGCTCCTTGCAGTGTGGAGAGGGCGACAAGAGGTTGTCGAGGGACGTTGGTATGCAGTTGGCAAATCTTACACCGTTGGACGAATTCGGTCTCTTCCTTCTTCATTGTGGGCCAGTAGAAACCTTGACGTAAGATTTTTCATGCCAACGCCCTTCCACCTAAATGCTTACCGCACACCCCTTCATGGACTTCATGCAGAGTATACTCAGCATCTCTTTCTTCTAAACACTTTAGGTATGAACCTGAGAAGGACCGTTTGTATAATTCCCCATTGATCAATACAAAGGTGACTGCCCGCATCCTTAGGCGTTGTGCTTCTATTGGGTCTTCTGACAGCTGCTGGTACTTTAATTAGGTAATCAGTGGACTAACCCAAGATTCTTCCGGCTCGTCGATCTCTGTATTCTCCAATGGTCCTTGGACATTGGGAAAGATAATTTCTTCTACTCGACGCCTCCTTGACTGATACTGAGAGGGTGACGTGGCCAGCTTTGATAGAGCATCTGCCCAGGAATTCTGTTTCCTGGGGATGTGAAGGATCTGAACTTGCGGTATCCTGAGCAGGAGGGACTTTACAAGTGGGAGGTACTGGGCTAGTTGCTCTTTTTTCACTTCGTAGTCCCCTTCCACTTGGGAGATAATATGCTGAGAATCTGAGTAGAGCATCAATCCTTTGACATAACAGTTGATGACGAGCCTGAGTCCCGCAATTAAATCTTCGTACTCAACAACGTTGTTGGTGGCAGGGAACTTCAATCGGAGCCCATACTCCAAAATGACAAGTTATGGGCTTACGAGAAGCAATCCCGCTCCTGCGCCTTCGAGCCCCGACACTCCATCAACGTACAGAGTCCACTGCTGATCGGGTTTGACTTGTGCGCTCTCTGTCTCTGTTGGTAGTGTATTTTCAACAACAAAATCTGCCAGGACTTGTGACTTGATGACGGGATGTGGCAAATAGTGGATGTCGAATTTTCCTAATTAGACCGCTCACTTGACCAATCTGTCGGATGCTTCAGGTTTCTGGAGGATTGCGCGGAGAAGTAACTCGGTCAACACTTTGATTGTATGAGCCTGTAAGTAGGGACGAAGCTTCCTGGCTGAGAAGACGAGTGTTAGGGCTATCTTGTCTGCTCGTGGGTACCGAGTTTTCGCATCTGGGAGAATCTTACTGAGGTAGTAGATGGGGTGCTGGATTCCACCTTCATCCCTTACCAGCACAAAACTTAGCGTCGTGGGTGTGATAGCGAGATACAAGAAAAGTGTTTCTCCAGGAATAGGCTTTGACAGAAGCGGAGGGGAGGCCGGGTACTGCTTCAAAGCCTCGAAGACAGCCCGGTACCCATCCATCTATAGGAACCCCGCGGTCCTGGCTCCTCTGAGAATTTTGAAGAACGGGAGATACTTGTCCCCGGTCCATGCCAGGAACCAGTAGAATGCTGTAATTCTCCCATTCAAATGCTGCACTTCTTTGAGAGACCAAGGAGGTGATATTTCTTTGAGAGCTTTGATCTTTTTTGGGTTAGCTTCTATTCCCTGCTGCGTTACCATGAATCCTAAGAACTTTCCAGATGTAACCCTGAATGTACATTTACTGGGGTTGAGCCTCATACCATACTGACGAAGGATTTTAAAACATTTTTCGAGGTCTTCCAGGTGATCTTCTCGACAAATTCTTTTAACTAGCATATAATCCATATACACTTCCATAGACTTGCCAATGAGTTCCTTGAAAACCTTGTTCATGAGCCGTTGATAGGTTGCTCTCGCATTTTTGATCCCAATGGGCATTACCTTGTAACAATAGATTCCTTTGTCAGTTCGGAATGCCGTGTGCTCTTCGTCCGCATGATTCATTCGGATTTGGTTGTAGCCGGAGTAGACATCCATGAAGTTGAGGAGTCGGTGCTCGGCGGTCAAATCGACTAATTGAACGATCCTAGGAAGGGGGAAGCTATCTTTTGGGCAAGCCTGGTTGAGGTTGGTGTAGTCCACACACATCTTCCACTTCCTGGAAGACTTCTTTACCATGATGATGTTGGCCATCCAGGTAGGGTACTCAACCTCCCGGATGAACTGTTCGTCGAGGAGCTTTTGTACTTCCTCTTCAATTGCTTGAACCATTCCGGAGTAAGTTTAACTTCTTTTGGATGATAGGTTTGTAGGCCATGTTTATTTTGAGAGATTGTTGGATGACTTGAGGATCTATGCCAGACATATCGTCGGGAGCCCACGCAAAGATATCCTTGTTCTTGCAGAGATAAGCTGTTAGTTCCTCCTTCTCCTACTGTGGCAGGAGAGAGCCATGTTGTACGGTGCGAGCAGGAGCAGTTGGTGATAGTGGGACTTCGACCAATCCTTCAATAGGCATTCCCCGCTGTAGGATCACCTCGTCACATAAATTGAAGTCATCGATATTCAGAGCTGTGGCTTTGACGGGTTGTGCCTTCTTCGAGTAATAGGTTCTAGCGACCTCTTGGTTACCGCGTACGACTCTGATCCCTCCAGTAGTGGGAAACTTCATCGTGAGATGGGGAATTGAGGGGATGGCTTTGAAAATGGACTGGACAGGTCTTCTGAAGATTACATTGTAGGATGAACTTGAGTCTACCACAACAAACTGAACTTCATGCGTTGCCTACCTTGGGAACTCTCCCATAGTAACAGGTAGGGTAATCATTCCTAGCACCTGGACTGGATGGTTATCAAATCACTATACTGGTCCTGCGGCTGGTGTCGGATGCTGCTTGGAGAGCTTTATGCTCTGAAAGGTGGAGGAGAACAAGACATCGACTAAGTTTCCGTTGTCGACTAGGATTCGCTTGAAATTATAGCAGGGATCCATAATCCTGACGCTGATTACGAGAGGGTCTTGGTGAGGTGTCTGGAGCACCTTGAGGTCTTCATCTCAGAAAGTTATTGTGGTGTCTTGCCTTCACTTCTTATCCTAGTGAGTGCCCCCCCCCCCCCCCCCCCCCCGCCCGCATGCATACCGAGAGTATCTGAGCAAAAAGGATGGGTGATCCGGCTATGGTCTCGATGTTTCCAACCATCTGCCTACCACGGCCCCTCCTTGCGGGGCGCTTTGTTGATCTCTAGGTGGCCTAGGCGGATCATACTGATCTTGTAGGCGTCCCTGCAAAAATCTTTCGAGCAGTCACAGGAGAACAAGGTGCTCGATTTCCTCCTTCAAGCGGGCACAGTCTTCAGTAGTGTGCCCTGTGTTACAGAATAGAGACCGGACGGTCTGGCGATCTGACTCTGGCGAGTTGCAGTCCGGGCGGTCTGTCGGTTTCTCTCCTGCGGTTTGGTTGCAGACCTGTTGATGTTGGTGCTCTGACGGTTTATCAATCAGTCCCTGGCGACTTGGAGACCGGGCGACCTGGCGGTCTATTGTGGCAGCTTGGTGTCTCCCTCTGGTGGTTGCCGAGTTGTTTGCCCATTCATCAAACCGCGAGGCTTGGTCGGCTTATATTTATGTTAAACCGCTTGTACATGATATTTTTAGTCCCACATTGTTTATTTGTAATCTCTCTCATCTCCTCCATTTTATAAAAGGGAGGCTATACCATGTAATTCTCACCTTTTTTGGAATACAAAAATTTCTGTTTGTCCAATTTTCAGACTCTTTTTTTTGTTCGCACATGGTATCAGAGACATCAATCTTGTCCGCCTGATTCAGTGCCTTCCTCTGTCCGCGCGACTTGATCTCCTTCTTACAGCTTGTTCGCGCGGCCTCTCCTCCTTTGTCGCTGCTCTTTATTTGCGCGACCTTCTTCTTCTCGCTCTTTCTTCGTGGACTGCTTTCGCGGCTTATCGGTCTTCTGTTCGCACGGCCTGCTATCTTCCCGCGCGACTTCTTTCCTTTTGTCCGCTGCAGGTTCTTGTTCTATTCCCTGCAGGACCTCTAATTGAGTCCGCTGCGGTCTTCTCTCTTCCCGCGCAGCCTTTTATCTGCCCCGACCTCTTTCTTTCCACGTGACCTTTCTCTCTTCTCTCTACCCGCGCGACTTCTTCCATGGCCCTTTCCGGCTCTTCTACCACCAACGCTACTCCTGTGACAACTCCGCCTCCTCCTCCCATTCCTTCCGGGAATCTTGGCACCATCTCCAAGCTTGTTGGTTCCAACTACCCGGATTGGAGCGTCTCCTTCACCTTCCTCCTCCGCTCATAATGCAAATGCCACCACCTTACCGATGACCCTCCTCCTACCACTTCCGCTGAATTTGACGACTGGGATGCTAGTGATGTGCTTGTCTGCACTTGGCTCGCTAACAGTCTTTCTGATGAGTGTCTTCCTGCCATCTATCATGATGAGACGGTCAAGAAGGCATGGCTTCATCTTGCTGCTCTATACTGGAAGGGGGCTCAGACGTCCTGCATCTATACTTTGTATGCAGACTTCTTTTCCCATCCTTCTATGTCTCTTGTTGTCGCTTATCAACAGGTCCAACCTCTTGGGGCTGAGATTCTTCAACATCGCCCCTTCTCTGCGGATCTTACCGAACAGCACAAACACTTTCAAGAACTTCTTGTTGTGTGCTACCTCCTACAGCTTCCTGATTCCTACAACATGATCCACAACCAAATCTTGGGTGAAGCGGAATATCCCATATAACTGTCATGGCTGCTTGTGCCTTTTTGTGTCGATCACCATCATGACGTGATCTTCTGTAAGAGGCATCCTTGCCTTTTCATTGCTTCTTCTTGTTCAAGAATTTCTTGAATTGTCTTGAGAGTAGAGAGAACTCTCCTTCAGATAGTCCTGAGCCTGAGGTACTTGGCTCCGAGGTTTTTTCTTCACTTTCTTCTTGTACTAAGGCGAGAGAGGCATCCTTGGACTTCCTTGAGGTATCTGCCTTGAGAGCAACAGACTTCTCCTTGGATGAAGACCTGTTCTTCTCTTCTTCAGCTTTTCTTGAATTAAGTTGCAGCTCATATGACATAAGCTTTCCGAAGAGATTTTGCGGGTCAGTCTCAGCTAGCTTTCCAAATTCCCGAATAGCATAAATCTTGTTATCCCATTCCTTAGTCAGGGATCTCAAGAACTTATCATTCAGTTCTCCGTTGGTGAAGACTCGGCCGTAGACTCTTAGGCCGTTAACTATCTTGAAGAATTTTTCAAAAGTGTCTGCAATTGTATCCTTGTGTTCTTGTCGGAAGGCTTCATATTTTTTATTTAGAAGGGATCTTCTGTCATCCCTAACTTCTTCTGTGCCTTCCATCAATGTGACGAGAGACTGTCATATTTCCTTAGCGGACTGGCAATGAATGTTCTACAGCATTGAGTCATCAACTGCACTTGCAATAATATTTTTGGCCTTCTTGTCTAAAGAGACAAGTTCAATCTCATCTTTCTCGAGATCCATCAACTTCTTAGGAACTTTCTTTGTAGGATCTATAGTGGAGACGGTCATAGGAACATAAGGACCTTCTTCAACAATCATGAAGATCCTTGGATCCACAGCTTCCATGAAAAATCTAATCCTCTCTTTCCACGTGGGAAAGTTGTTCTTTGTACACAAGGGAAGCTTAACGAAGTCTCTGGCCTTGTCCATGCTTGAATGACTCAGAAGACAACTTAAGTTAGATTAGATAAAGGTGTTAACCTTTTAATGATCAACCTCGCTCTGATACCAATTGAAAGTGTTCAGTTGTCTACCTAAATCACCTAGAGGGGGTGAATAGGTGAGTTGTGCGTCTTTTTGCGGAATAAAAAATAAGCGATCTATGCACAAAAAATAATCAAGCAGTCACAGATGACACAGAGATTTATAGTGGTTCCCCAACCTTGGGTTCATCCACTTTCCACTCACCGATCTAGCAAAGCTCTAGACTCGGCTACTCCACTATCTCAGATTGAAACCAATCCTATGCCTCATAACAAAGTTCCTACAACTCAATCCATAACACAGATCTACACTCGGAAGATGAAAACTTCCAGCAACTCAGAGAACAAAGCTCCTACACTTGGAGAGTAATCTCCTACAAGAATAAATTGATAATATGAAATACAAACAATATGTTTTCTCAGATCTGGAGATTTCGGCCAAGGTCTTCTTCCTTCAACTTTGCGGCACAGTCAGAATAATTTGAAGAAGTCACAGCAGGATCCTAATCTGAAAATTCTTGACTCACACGATCAGAGGGAAGATGAAGAAGTTGAAGAACAATCTCGATCTGCAAGTCAACTGGTCTGAATCTCCTTGAACGAAAGCTCTAGGCGATTTGCATGATGAGGAGCGGCGACGGCTTCCATTTAGGAAAGAGAAAAATAGATTCAGAAATCTTAGAATATTTCTTTACAGTGCTTGTTAGGGTTAGTCAAAATGACAAGACCTTATATATGATCTCCCTAACGATCATAATTAGCATAATGATGGCCACATGGACCAATCATGTCAAATCATTTGAAAATCCCGTCTGTTAGGACTTAGCGAATATTTCTGGAAAATTGACTGGATTACTCGAGTGAAATAAGAACCACTCGAGTACTAAACTGAGTTCTCGAGAAGATAGTATTAGACAACTCGAGAAGAAGTCCTTGAGGAAATTCAGAACAAAATTTGTTATCGCTCGAGTGGAAAAAAGTTTACTCGAGTGCTAGAAATATTACTCGAGAGGAGGAAGTGATCTACTCAAGAAAAAGACTTGGAGAAAATTCTGGGAGTTAAAACTGATTACTCGAGTACTAGATTTAGACTTCTCGAGTAAAAGAACTATACTACTCGAGTGGGGTAGATTCTTCACGAGAACTGTCCTTCTGTAACTCGAGACAAAAGGCTCATCTACTCGAGTGGTTAACTTGACTACTCGAGTATAATACTTAGAATATTTCTGAGAGGGAAAAACTGTCAACTCGAGAAAGAGAAGAAGTCTACTCGAGTAATGGACTTGGCCACTCGAGAGCTAGATTCAATATCTCGAGAACCATTTCCTTTACTCGAATTCCATATTAGACTTACTCGAGTACGACTAAGGTTCTACTCGAGTACTTAGAATTCTACTCGAGTGAAACACTTAGAAAAATTAAATTAATGAAGATTTTCTTTCCTTCAATGAAATCAGCAACATGTCTTTCACCAACAATCATAGTGCTTGAAAAATGAAGTGTATCCCAATAAAGAGGCTACACATGAGTCAGCACCATGGATCACACAACGAGGGATTACATTGTATGGTCCTGTGTTTGGTGACCCATTATAGACTGACATTGGTCTACACATGGCAATTTAGTCATGTAAACACATAACTAAAACAATACATCAATACAACTTAATTCATCTTAG
The DNA here is from genome assembly GCA_039583875.1 of Platanthera guangdongensis. Lineage (NCBI taxonomy): Eukaryota > Viridiplantae > Streptophyta > Magnoliopsida > Asparagales > Orchidaceae > Platanthera > Platanthera guangdongensis. The sequence continues at coordinate 167,969,195 of CM077156.1, read as the reverse complement.
TTCAAGGGTGACTTCACCAAATCTAGGTTATTGTGGATACAATACCCAACACTTTTTAATTATACTACAGAATTTATACTTTTCGACATGCGTAAATAAATATTGTATCTACTCAAAATTGGAATTCTGGAGAATCGTTCGGTCATATGTAGGAAGAAAATAGGCAGGCCAATCAGGTGAGCATTGTCAAAGATCGGGGCTTAGGATTACCTCCAAAGAAATCCATCAATGTCGGGGATCATACGCTCGCCCGTTCACACTCCCTCCACGGTACTAGCTCATCTCAAGCGTGAATCCGTAGTACTTTAGGATTATCATGGGGCTTAGGCTAAGGTTTGGTAGTCAAAGATAAACATGGAGGCTACACGCAACCTATGTAAGCAAACAACAAGCTAAACCAATACAGCCCCTCAGAATTGCACGTGTGACACACCCACAGACTTAGCTTGAAAATCGGGTGTGTACACGGCCTAACCCGACCAATATCATGATAAACAAGATTGGGATTCCATTTCTCATTACAATTCTTTTTAGATTTTCTCTTTCAATTCTCTCCTTTTTCTTTTTTGCAATCCCCAAATTTTTTAGCAAGTAAACTTTCGTGTATTCATCTACCACATCACTAGAATTCCACACATCACACCTCGTCAAAATATTAAATTCACTGGAGCTCATGGATTTGGTTGAGATAGGAGGATTGGCTTTAGGCTTTGGCGAATGAAGGTGGAGCTGAATCAAAGGAGGGATAGGCACAAACTTGGCTTGTAATGGTTAGCAGCTAGGACAAGGTAAATAAGGCTCAAACTAGCCAAATATATGGCCTACGTCACGCGCATGCTTGACTAACCATGCACCAATGCTTTGAGAGTAGCTTGGGTCAAATTCTTAGCCACCGAGAAAGATGATCCTTCCTCCTGACTCGAGCAAAACAAGTCTAGTGACGGCTACACACATCCCTACACTACCATTCGATTTCACCAGATTCAACATTTTTGAGTAGTACAAACAATATTTACATATGTAGAAAAAGTATAGATCTATGAGCATAATGAAAAATTAAATCTATACTATTTCTACACAGACCATGAGTACTCGATTAGGAGCACTGCACGAGTTCCGCACTACTCTATCCTAAAATCCTAAGCCAGCACCACTATTTTAAAGTTTACACACAAGCAATGCATTTGACTCGAGCCGCGCGCATGGATAAGAGCACGCTCAAGTGGGTGATTCAGTGTGTGCTACAGTGATTTTGAAATAAATAAATAACAACTGGTATGCTATAAAATGTGTGCTCGTGTAGTGACCACATACATGCTCTCCCCCCAAACTTGAATGTGACAACTCATAAAACTAAACATTCTAAATAATATAAAGAGTTAGGGGTAAGAAGTACCTATGCTCAAAACTGAGCATACCATTCGTGCTGCGAGGTTGTCCGATAGCGGCTGGTCTACTGTGCTTCAAAAATTTCCAGCACCTGCAAATTAGAGATCACACAAAAAACAAGAAAATAGAAATACACATATAAAAAGAAACACATCACACAAAACAAGAACACATGGGTGCACACTTGAGCACATCACAGTAGCGGGGCTACCACAACCCTTTCGACAGTTAAATTAAGTAACAATTATAAACTAGAAACAAAAAGTACATACATTTTAAAAAAACAAATATTAATCTAGATAACTGATGGGTTTATTGTCTCCCAACGAGACTTATTCAAGGACCATGCACTCTTTTAACTGATGGGCATATAAAATTTGAAGTGCTCGGGCAGTTGTTCAAGTTCACGTTTCGGTAGAGGATACCGAAATGGCGACAGAACGAATACTCACACACCTGTGTAGTTATACCTGTCTTGAACATCAGGCATGGGTAGAATAAATGTTATGAAGCTCGACGAATCTAACTCCACCTGCACCCGATCTCCATCAATGCTAGGCTACATTACAGGCCCTTGCACTAAGTCGACCGGTTCCACGATGTGGTCCTCAATCTTGGGGATGATCCCGGTGTCATCACTTATCGGCGGAATTATGGGTGGATCTACACAGCTGTCTAAGCTGGTGCAAGTATGTGCTAGAGCTGCATCTGCCTCGTCCGTGCATTGGACTTCCTTTCATAGGACTGAGGCAGCAACCTCGGCCATGCAAATGTCCTCCTCTACTGGATATAACATAATGATACAAACACCAGCTTATCCCTGCGAATCAACCTCCATAATGGTGTTAGATACAGAAAGAATGCTTTGCAAAGTAGAGGATAAAGGAACAGTGCTCCCAAAAAATCAAGCACAGGCTCCTCACAACTAACATACTCCATACAAGATGATGTATGTACTTCAGGATTAAAAGCATCTGTGTCAGGATTTAGATAAACACATGTATCTGTGAAAATACTAGTATTTCTCCCTTCAAAATCTGAAGGTGGCACTAGTACGTACCCAGATACAAAAGGGGTGTTGCAAGTTGTCGGAGTGGAGACAATCCGAACATCCAGTTCATCATCCTCCAACTATGCCAAGTAAGCAGCACACTCCTTCAAAGAGTAATCCCAACTCCGACAAAATAAACACTGCTTAACCGGCTATGTCTGTACAACGGGTACTGACGTCGAAAGAAAGTAGTGCAGCAATGGAAGCGCGGATGAGTAGCTTACTGGCTTATGCCTATCATATTGAGTACCAGATGAGGTTGGTGCTCCATATGTAGATCCTTGAGTGTCTTGTCTACTATACTCCTTAGGACATCTAACACTTGCATGAGATATATGTCCACAATAGCGACAACAGATATTAAAACTGGCCCACATTGCAGAGATTACTAATTTCCTGGATTAAACTACCTTGCATAGATTCTCATTAAAAATCTAACAATTCCAACTGACATAAAAGGCAAAAATAGACTGGGATAAAATAAATTTGAAACAATCAACTCTGTTGTAACTCTCATAACACAACACAAATCAACAATACATCTGCATTTCCCCGGCAACGGCGACAAAAACTTGATGTGTCGGCAAGTGCACCGGTCGCTGTCAAGTAATAGTTTTGGGAATAGCTTCCCCTAATGTCGATCTCGAGGGAATGCAGGTTGGGTATCGTGATAGCTTCACAGAAAGATCATTACTAAGAGTTAAACGAAATAACAAAGGAGGTCGGTTTTGACTCCTAATGCTAAAAAAATAAAAAGAGAACTAATGCGGGTCGTAAGCACCGCTTCGCTTGGTGGATGGATGGAGAGCAAGCTGATGGAATGAACACACATGCGGAGAATGAGGGTCACAATCACCTCTTCAACTACCAACACTAGCCTTTGCTAGAGTGGTTCTAGTGCGCGAGTGGAGTGGATGTGAATGGAGGCGAGTGCATCATAGCTAACAAAGAATATGTAACTATCTCTAGCAAACTTCATTCATAGACAAATAAAAGTAAGTTCATGTTCATTACAGGCTTAAGAATACACTTCACTATGAGAAGAGGTAGAATAAACCGATAGGGGGAAAGCCTAACCATGGTTCATGGTCGGAGTGGTGGGTTGTCAGTCCACTTCTCGGCTCAGACCGTTGGTTGCGTCCGGGGGTAAATGGGTTGTCAATCCACTTGTCTTCCTCCGTATTCTTCCCTTTCCTTCAATATTTTCTCCCTTTTTGCCCAAATGAGTAGTACCGAAAGATCTTTGTTGCACATTGCTGGTGGCCGGAAACTCTCAGAAGGGTAGAAGATAGCTTTGGATCGCCGGAGAAAGCTTCCCAGAGGATGAAGATGAGTGGAGGAGCTGTGGGGGTGAAAAACAGTGCTTCGCGTGCAGCAGCATGGTGGAAAATGAAAAGCGTTGCCCTAATTCGCGGAGCACGGGTTTAAATACGGTAGAAAAAAATCTGAGTGCACAATCAGTGGCGCACGACTAGAGGTCGTGCACACTGGATCCCATGATCGTGCTATTAGCAATGACAGAACTCCAATAAATGGAATAAACGCGCACGAGCAATGGCGCACGACCAGAGGTCATGTGCACTATGTCCAATGATCGTGTGATTTCCCCAGATAGAACTTGAAAAAAATGGAGAATAGTGCGCACGATCAATGGCTCATAACTAGTGGTCGTGCGTTATAGATCCAATGATCGTGCGCATTATTCCTGTACCATTTGGGGTTCGATGAACTGACCGCGCACGACTAGCGGTCATGTGCTAAGGAGTCCACTGACCGTGCACGTGTAAAAATGCATGATTAGTGGCCCTTAGGAGAAAAACTTTCCCAAATAATCTCGGAACACACACATGACCTTTGTACCTACAACAAAAATAGAAGAGTCACTGAAATGGGCAATCCACATTCTCTAGGCACAGAAAAACAACAAGTACGAAAAAAGTATAATAAATACAAAATCACAATGAAAATGGGCCAAAAGTGCACTTAACATGGAATGGACATAATAACAGATATGAACAAATATGGCTCTAAAGTGTAGTACATCAACGAGAAAACTAGGCCAGATGAATCCAAAAATATGTATATAACTTGGACTCATCACTGAGTTGTAGGATACTTTGGATTTGAGGTAGGGCCTTTGGGCCTGAGCTGTAGGAGAGTCATTCTCTTTGAGGTAGGAGCAAGTTTGCTCTGAGGTATGGCTGTCCTCCCAGCTTGAGTGGTAGGGCCTTTGGCCTAAGGTAGGTGATCAGTTAATCACTGAGTTATAGGGCCTTGTGCCTGAGCTATAGGACTTGGAGGAGACTGAGAGATCCTGAGGGATCTGAGGTGTAAGCTCTTTGAGCTGAGTTTTGGAGAAGTGTCTTGTCTAGCTGAAAGTTTGAAAGGTGGGAGGGAGAGTGGACGTAGTCATTATTTGGGGAACCACTATAAATTTGCTATGTTATCTGTGTGTGTGTTTTTCTGTGTGTTTCTTTATTGTAGGGTATTTAGTTCTTGAAAGAAAAAAAATTGCTAACTCACCAAGCAATTAAAGAAGGAAAATAAAAGAAAGCCACAAGAGACAAATAACCCCCCTTCTAGGTGATTTAGCAATCATTGAAAACAAAGACTTTCAATAGTGATTCCCTTTGGGCTCACGAATGCCTCCTCCGCATTCATTAGTTTGATGAACTAGGTGTTTGAGCCATTCCTGGACGAGTTCATCATAGTTTTTATCGATGATATCTTATTCTAGTCCAAAACCGAGGAGGACCATACCCGTCACTTGACATTAATCTTGGGGAAGCTGCGGGAGCTCCAGCTATATGCGAAGTTTTCGAAGTGCCAATTCTAGCTACACGAGGTGGAATTCCTCGGGCACATTATCAGTGGAGCTGGGTTGGTAGTAGACCCGACCAAGGTGCAGGCTGTGAGGGATTGGCCACAACTGAAGTCGGCTTCTGATATTTGGAGCTTCCTTGGACTTGCAGGATATTACCGCAAGTTTGTGTAGGGGTTTTTGAAGATATCACTTCCCCTCACATCCTTGACGAAGAAGGACACAAAGTTCACTTGGACTGAGCAGTGCGAGTCCCCATTTTAGGAGCTGAATGGTAGACTCACCTTGGCTCCCATCCTTGCTATTCCTTCGGGAAAGGAAGGATTCTAGAATTATATGGATGCGTCATACCAAGGCATGGGTGTTGTATTGATGCAGCACAAGCATGCTATAGTGTATGCTTCAAGGCAGCAAAAGAAGCACGAGCAGAACTACCCGATGCATGATTTGGAGCTCGGGGTTATAGTATTTGCCTTGAAAGTTTGGAGGCACTATCTGTATGGGGTTCATTATGAGATCATCTTGAATCACAAGAATCTCAAGTATATTGACAAGCAGAAGGACCTAAATATATATTAGCGGAGGTGGTAAAATTTCTTCCATAACTATGATTATACCGTGAAATATCACCCAAGGAAGGAGAACACTGTAGAAGATGCTTTGAGCTGGAGAGACGACACTAATACACCGAAGTTGTTGGGAATTGTGCCCTACAATGTTCCTCAGGATTTGAAGAAGCATCACTATTCATGCTAAGGGGCATAGTGTATTTGATGTATGCTTTAAGTTCATGCATGCAGGTTGTCCAAGATTGGACATGTGAAGAAAATGAGTTGGGCCGGTAAAGTTAAATTTCGTCGAACTCAGCTCAGAGTTCGTCGAACTCAGCTCGCCGATTGTCTAGCACAACTCAGCACAAGCTTAAGAAATCAGGATACAAATTTCGTCGAATGCAGCTCAGAGTTCGTCGAACTCAGCTTGCTGATCGTCGAGCTCAACTCAGCATAAGCTTAATAACTCAGGATACAAATTTCGTCGAGCTCAGTCTACATTTCATCGAGCTCAGAACAAATATCGTCGAACTCAACTCAACAGTTATCAAGGTAAAAGATAGAAAAATCGACTAAGGCAAAAGGAGTTGAGAGCGCTGAGAAGATCAAAATTTGTCGAGTTTAGTTTGCGGTTTGTCGAACTCAGCTTAAAGCATATGAAGTTAAAGCTAGAAAATGTGTCTAAGGCATAAGCGCTGAGTCCACTGAGAGGAAGGCATTGACACCGTTGAGATAGATGATATAGCTGAGAAGATGGCATTGAGACATCTAAGATAGCTGAGAAGATGGTGTTGAGACAGCTGAGAATATGGCGTTCAGATAGCAGAGAAAAGTGAGCTGGAAATTATTCTAAGTCCAGAAGCATTGAGTGAAGCAAGTTCACTCAACGCTTCTATATAAAGCAGGAAGCACTGGGACAGTCAAGAGGTAAACAACTAAGAATAACATTAGCTGGAATTATTCTAAGTCCAGAAGCGTTGAGTGAAGCAAGTTCACTCAACGCTTCTAATGAAGAGGAAAGCACTGAAATAAAGAATCGTCTCAGCTGATAAATTAAAAACCGCTGAGACCGCTGAGACAAATCCGCTGAGACAAATCCGTTGAGAGAGTTAAAGTGTAGAAACCACTGAGACAACAAATAAGAGGAAGGCACTGAGATAAAGGCTTATCTCAGCTAACAATGGAAAACCGCTAAGACCGCTGAGACAAAACCGCTGAGAAAAAGCCAAGAAATTTTCTAAGTCCAGAAGCGCTGAAAGCCAAGGCTGATGGCATTGAGTGTCTCAACATCACTAAACACTTGATGGATTTCAGGAAAATTTTCTAAGTCCCGGATATTGATGACCACTGCTGACATCATCAAAGACAAATCTGCAGGGAGCTGTTGCGGGAAAGCTGCTATAACGCCGAAAGATATTTTGTCTCTTTCTGATGGAGTTGGTGCTCACCAATCCTTGGTGGGGCTACATACTATGTTGTCGTTGATTCAAATCAACGAATATAAAAGTGAAAACAGTAAATGGTTAGGGTTAACGAATACCCGGGCATCAGACAATAAATAAGAGGAGAAAGATAAAAGGAAGAGACGACTGGACATTAATTCTGATCAAGCTTGAAAGCTGTAGTCAGCCAAGTTAGCCAAAGGGAAAGAAGAAGATAGCTGGAGCACTTCCTGCTCAGCAAGTTGGTTCTCTCAGAAACAAAGCAGGCTGGTTGATCCACTCAACAGCAGATAGCTGCTCACTTGTGCAGCAAGAAAGAAGATAGTTGTAGAAGAAGACTCATCCCTTCTACAACAAGTTAGCTGGACTGATATCTGCTCAGTCCAGTAGGGTAAACTTAGAGATTTAATCTCTGAGTTATTTTTATTTTCCTTTACCATCTCAACTTGTAACTATTTCACTGTAGGATCTAAGTTTCATGGATATGAGTTATAGGAAGTCTTGATAGCCTGAGGCTGGAGAGTTTATCTCTCTATAGTTGGATACAACTGGATCTGAGTGACTGTAAGGCTTGCTAGCCTGAGGCTGGAGAGTTTATCTCTCAATGGTAGGATCCAACTGGATCTGAATTGCTCGAAGGCTTGATTGCCCGAGGCTAGAGAGTTTATCTCTCTGTGGTAGGATCCAACTGGATCTGAGTGGCTGGAAGGCTTGCTAGCCTGAGGCTGGAGAGTTTATCTCTCTGTGGTAGGATCCAACTAGATCTGAGTTGATGGAAGGCTTGATAGCCTGAGGCTAGATATTTTATCTCTCTGTGGTAGGATCTAGGTGTGGATCTGAGGTCGGGCTTTCCTCCCAGCCTGAGTGTAGAGCTTTGTGCCTAAGGTAGGTGGTTGTAGAGCCACTGAGCTGTAGCTAACAAATTATCACTGAGTTATAGGCCTTGTAGGAGGCTAAGTTGTAGGTACCTGGAGGGGTACTGAGTGTAGGTGTGCTGCTGCACACTGAGAGTAAGGTTGTGGGCCTGAGGTGTAAGCTCTAAGGAGCATAGTGCTAGGGTTTGTGCCTTGTCTAACAAGTAAGTTGGAAATGTGGGAGGGAAAGTGGATGTACCCAATTGGGGAACCACTATAAATCATTGTGTGCTTTTCTGTGGTTGCTTTTCTTTACTTATTTACAGGTGCTAAGGACAAGCTCTAGATCACCCTAGCTCAAAGTCTAAAGAAAACCAACAAAGTATTTTAAAGAAAACCAACAAATTATTCACCCCACTAGGTGATTTAGCCATCCTTGAAACATAGACTTTCAAGTGGTATCAGAGGGAGGTTACTCAAAAAGGATTTAACAGTCTGAGTATACCTCCAAGGTTAGCTAAAAGGGTTATACTTGTGGGTTCAAAAGAGAACCACAAGGAATGGAGTTTCAAGTCTACAATAAGGAAAACTTTAAGACTTGGAAAGAAAGGGTTAAGCAAATCATGGAAGCATCTGATCCATGGTGCTTACAACAGTTCATGAAGGACCTTTCATTCCCATGAAGGTCTCAACTTCAAATGCAAGAATCCAGACTCCAAAGAGTTATGCAGAGATTTCTGAAGGAGAAATCTTCCTAGCATCTTTGGATAAGAGGGCACAACACATCATGGTGAGTGCCATAGATGACTCAACCCTCATGAGAGTGGTCCGCTACAAGTCATCCAAAGAGATGTGAGATTCTCTCACTTACTATATGGAAGGAATATGGAAAATCAGTCATTCTGATAGTGGCTCAGAATTTGAAGATGAGAAGAAGAAGAAAAAGTCCTTTGTGCACAAGATGGAGAGAAGCTGGACAGATTCTTCATCTTCAGATTCTAAAGGAAAAGAGGAAGAAGCCTACTTATGGCTGATATCAATTGCTGTAGATCCAGAAGAAGAAGTGGAATATCCTATTGCCAGGATAGGAATCTGGGCCCCTCTGTCACACTCAAATAGTGGCAATGAGGTTGATGAAGAAGACTATGAATGCTATGGTATGATGGCAATGACTGAAGAAGAAAGAAGTCAGCCAGACACTGAAACAATCAAGGTGCCTCCTCTCTCCTTATCTCCATCTTCTTCTGATAATGAGACCAGTTCAGATACTGATGCATCTTCATCCTGTGATAAATATTGCTCAGAATCTGAAGCTGATGACAATCAATTGATTGACAAGTATGGACTACTCCTAGATGCTCTAAAGGAGAGCAGATTACTTGCCAAGAGGCAAGCCAAGGAGTTAGAGGTCCTAAGGCCTTATAAAACTCAATATAACAATAAATGTATTGAGCTTTATAAGAAAAGTCATGAGATGTCTGAGATCAATAAAAATCTTGAGTGTCAGACCATGCTTCTAGAAGAAAAGAAGAAGCACATCAGATATTTAGAACAAAAGTTCTCAGAGAGGTTGGGGATTGTGATTAACCCTTCTCAGTCACATGGTCAGTTGCCAAAAGTTGTAACTGGCCAAGTCCCTAAGAAGCTGGGTATTGACCACATCAATCACCACTTCAAATCTGATTGCCCTAATAAGAGGACATTTTTCAGAAGGCAAGTACACCTTCTAAAACTGTCAAGTTTTCCCCACTCCAGAAGGATCAATTAAATGTGTGCTCCACCAGTGGGGTGAAGGCACATGATCCAAGAAAGAGTGACACTGTCCACTCTAGCCATAAGGTTCAGGAGAAAGTCTTTTTTTTTGGATCTAAGTATCCTCTATCTAAGTAAATGAGTGAGTCCACCAAATGGCAGGCACCAAAAATACAACTAGCCCTTACTGGACCAATTGTATTTAGAACCACAACACCTTCACTGAAGAATAAGTGGGCAGCCTCATGCAATGCTCATCCAATGAAGTCTGGTACTGCTCACTTCTCTCATGGATAATAATTCTATGCTGTCCTAAAGAGAAGATACAACATTCATAAATGTTGGTGTTGTGGGAAAGTTGGTCACTATGTCATTGACTGCTGACATAACTTGAATGTGACTAGTGGACAGTTGGGTGCTCAGCCCAGACAGAGATTTGGGCATAAGTTTTATGATGCTAACAAGATCTTAGGACCCAATTATCATTGGTTGCCTAAGGGTAAATGAACTCTGTTTTGCAAGATAGTCCAAGTACCTATCTACTTAAGACTTGGTATTTAGACAGTGAGTGTTTCAGACAAATGTCTGGGACAGGGTAGTTGCACTAGAATTATGCACCAGAAAAGGCAACAAAACAAGGTTGAGGCTATCAAGTAAGTGATCCTCAAAAGCTAGAGGAAACGAGCCTAATGGTATCTCTCTCTCTCTCTCTCTCTCTCTCTCTCTCTCTCTCTCTTATATAGAGATTTTGAATACTATTTGATTGAGTTTTGTTAGTTGTGCTCAAAGATGAATCCAATCATGCAAATAGAAAAACAATGACTTCAACTACACTGTTAATTCTTGCAAGATTTTGAGTTGCAAGACTTATTTGTAATTTACTTGAAAATTATAACTCATTAGCAAGCCTTAGGGCAAAACAATGCATAAATTGGGTGCTAATAAAACTGGCCCATTAGACTGTTAGGTCACACTCTATTTATCTTGGCAAAGCTTTTACTAAATCAAGAAAATTTTACAACTAATCAATCAAGAAAACACAAATTAAACATACATGGAACTAATTGAAGAAAAGCCGAGTGATATAGTGAAAGCACAATTGTCGGGCATTCCATAAAATCAAACATACCAATCTTAATAGTTAAATGAAATATTTAATTAAATTAATTAAATCTTTTCATTACATATATAAAGACGATAAGAAATGGAAAGCCACATCGCTCTCTAAAAGCCGTAACCCTAGCCTTTGAGACCAAAACCGTCTCAGTGTCTTGCCGCTCTGCTTCAATGGCGTCAAATGTCAGCAAGGAGCTTTGGGATGGATACGAAATAGTGAGGGATGGATTCAATCATGCCTCCCCTGAGATTAGAGTCGTGCTAAGGATGATTGAAGTAGCTGGCTTAGAATACACTCTTTACGAACCCTCCACCATCCTCAGAAATGAGGTTGTGGAATTCTTCTCAAATGCTAAGATGTCCCCATCTCAAAACTCTATCAAATTTAAGATTGAAGATGTGAAAATAAAGGTAAACCCCAAGAGGTTAGGAAAGGCACTTCATATCCCCTCCGTTAACCCTAGCGAGGAATAGGAGCTAGTCGACACAGATAGAGACAATGCTTTCCTTTGGTGTGGATACAATGAGGCCAAGGCTGGGTCTCTAAAAAGTAAATTCTTCAATCAAAAAGGTAGATTGCTAGCAGACATTGTAGGGAAAGCCCTCATCTGCAAACCTGGATCACATGACACCATCTTCAGGTTCATGTTCGCAGTCATGACCAGAATTATACTAAATAGAAAGACCTCATGAACCTTTCTCATCTATTAGAGAATAGTTGACTGCATATCCTCTCCAAATATGGGAAGAATCATTTCCTTATACCTAGTGAACACCTATACTGACTCTTTCACACAGGAACAGGGGATGAAAATTCACTACCTGAAAAGAATGGACATAAAAACTTTGGATAGATTCTCTGGAGTCCTACCTATGAGTCAACCTTCTAGAGTAAAGGAATCCTCCAAGGGTATAAGGAAGAAACCCACTGAGGAAGAATGACCTTCCAGCCCTGAACCAGTACTTTATTCATCCTCTCCAGCTGATGTTGGTATGCAGGTTGACCTATCCATCAGTCAATCCTTTGCCAACATTCAACTTCAGGATACAGCTGTGCATGTTGATAAAATCCATGCTAGCCCTAGGTCAGGAGAAATCTCTAAGAATGCTGCTGAAGAAAGCAATGTTGAAAAGGATGGGGCAAACATGAATATTACTGATGATGTTGCAGCAGTAGATGATATTCCTGCTACAGAAGATAACTAGGAGAATCTTGAGACATTATGCACTTATCTTGATATGTCCAGCCTAGAGAAAATTACTCAGTCTGAGGGGGAGCATGAGCATATGGATGTGACAAACTTGGATCAAGTTGTCAATAAGTTAGTTGAGTCTGCACCTACTACAGGTAAACATCATTCCCTCTTGATTTATAATACTAATGCAACTTTAGCTAAGGAAATACTTTCAACTATATGTGTCACTACTAGAAAACAGACTTTTGGCCAGGGCAGATTTCCCTGGCAAAAAGTCCAAAATCGTGGCTAAAACGTTTTAGCCACGGTCTAGCCACGGGAAAATTACGTGGCTAAAGTCGGCGTGGCTAAAACTTTTAAGCCACGAATTGGCCGTAGCAAATAGTATTAGCCATGGTAAAAAAGGCCGTGGCAAATAAGCCAACTATTAGCCACGGTATGAAACCCTGGCTAAAAGTGAACTCATCATTTGTTAAAAAAACTACTTGCCACAGTTACAAGTCGTGGCAAATACTAATTTATGTTTTTTAAAAAAAACACATTCAAATTACTGTAATGCTAGCCATGTTCAACACATTCAAAAAAAACACTTTCCCTTTGCCATGTTCAGGATATGCAAAACCACCAAATCAGACAGAATGTGTAAATGATTAAGCTGGATAAGTAAAAAAGGAATAGCTTGGGGTACAAAAGGTGAAATTAAATAATGATAATATTATTCTAGCAGAAATATGCTTCGAGAATAATTATAACATCTTTACAAACCATGTAATAAAGTTTTGAAAATCATTACTTGTGTCTAATTGGCATGCTGGAAGAAATGTATCCAGAATATAGTAGCAGTAGATAATCAAAGTGAAATCTACATGTTCTTTCCTAACATAATTCTTCATATCAGGATTGCTTCCTGAAATATCTCTTCACGGCCATATCTGAACATAAAATATCAATACTCCTCAGCTGCATTTTGCTATTGAACATATGAAATGGAAGTAAAGCAGGGCCATCATTACTTACATCTTCATTAAATTCTGAAAAACATGTGAGAAATCTTCTCCTCTGTTAAGGGTAAAGCCTTGTATGCCACCTGTGCAGTACCTCTTGATTTGATTCATAAAATCCCCATTTTCTTACTTCAGCAATGGACTATTCTCATAACATGCTTCTAAGAACAATAGTGATGATAAGTTTTGTAACATGCCAACATCCTAAGATTAGAGTGGTAATAGAAAATAACTTGTATGAAGCCTCTTGTTACAAAAGTAGCATGGAGAATCCAAATTGTAGAGGAGATCAAAAGTACGCCTATGAAAAATGTGCAAAGATGAAAAAAATAAACCAGGCAACAAAATATGTGATATTAAACGACAAGAGGTGTGTGTGTGGGGCGGGGGAATCAATCTCGTAGTTTGAAAAAAAAATCGGTAACAGATTAGAACATCAAGAGCTAAAAAGTGCATGCATTGATTTGAAACCAGTAAGTTCAATAGCTCAGAAGTAATCATTCAATACGTTCCGACAAAGGAAATAGTGCATTAAGAGTTCAGGAGAATGGTGCGCAAGATCATAAAAGTTCTAAGAAAAAGTGCAGGCAACTTCAAATTGTTCTCAGATCTTGCTGCTGAATTACATCTACAACTTGCTTGCTTTTGTTTAGTCTATGTTTTCTTCAACATAACAAGACAATCTGAATTAATAATCAGGTGCATACAGAATCAAAATCACTTTGGGTCATCAAAAAATAACAATCACAAACCATTCAAATTCATTATATAACCAGAACAATGAATTCCACACATCAAAAAGGCCTGAATTAAATAAACGAACCCATTTCTACAGTCAAACATGGCATTGGACTGAATTCTAAAATCATGATTTTAGAGTTCAGTTTAGTATAAAAAGAAAGCAGTAGATTCATCAATACAAACACAGAAAAGCAAATTTGGAAAAACAAGAAACCTCATCGGCAAGGATCTTGGAGCAATTGAAGCAGACGCATCTCATAATAGCGAGCACCGTCTTGAGAAAACCGATGTGGACCATAGGCTTGGCGAGCTCCAGATGTCCGAAGTGGCCGGAGCACTCCGCCATGTTGGCCATGCAAGTTTCGCATTTCATTTTTCGGTCAATGGTGCCCAACCGCGGATCGCTAAGCCCGCCGGGATTTGGTTTACCCCGCTCCATAGTCTCCCCATGCTCGATCTGTGCCACCGACATTTGCCGCTTCAACCGCATCCCCAACACAATCATCAGAACACAACCCCTCAAAAATCGAACTCTCAAACGAAGTGAAAGAGAGGAAGTTTGAGAGATTACGATTTCATCGGAGCTGAGAATGCCGAAATGGATGCATCGCACCTTAGCAACCTCTGTCGGGGAGTAGGGGAAGTGTATGTCCATTGCTGCTGATGCAAATCAAGCGTATGTCCATTGTTGTTGGTCTGCTAAGTATTGGTGAGCGCGGGTTTCGGGGGAGAAGTTTGCGGCGAGAATGGAGGGGTGCCAGTGAGATGGGCTGCGGCGTGGAGTCGCGAGTGGGATGGGCTGCTGCGTGGAGTCGGAGGGGAGGGGCTGCGGCGTGGAGTGATGGCTACGGTTGAGATGTCGATGAAAGAGTTGGAGGGTAAATAAACGTATGAGTTTTGATTGATTTGTGGGTTTTAGACATTAATATTATTTTTCATGGCTAATATATCTGTATTAGCCACACTATTTATGTCCCTGGCTATAAAATAACTTTTAACCACGGTTTTTGCAATCGTGGCTAATATCAATGTATTAGCCACGATTTTTAGTCCCTGGCCAAAAAAAGTGTAGTCAATACTCACTTTTCTAGTAGTGTGTTGTAGTTGAGGGGGGAGCCTTCTCTGCCTACTCAGAATGTTACACCTCCTCCCATGAGTCATACCTCACCTACCCCCATCTCCAATGAGGGATTTCTGAACTAGATCAAGGCAATGTTGGATGCTCAGACAACAACCATCAAGGAGTATGTTGACCACTCTGTTGCCAGGCTGAGGGAGGAGCTATTAAGTGAAGTCAAGGAATGCAAAGAAGAAACCTCTCACCTGAATAAACATGTCACTTCTTAGTTTGACATTGCTGGGACTGCTGGTACAAAGCTGACTACCCTTATGCAGTCCATACAAACAAGCCAGCAATTCTCTGCAACAGACATTGGATATGTCAAAAATTTTGTGAGTGCAACTGATGAAGTAATCAAGGGTTCAGCATATCATATAAATCAGCATGTGACCAATGTAGCTCTCCACTCTATGGAGCAGGCAATGCCTATGAAAAATGAGCTCCTCACTGGCAATGAGAGAATACTTCAACAGTTATCAAATCAAACTACAGCTAACACCATCTTACTGCACAAGTCTATATCTAAAGAAGGCAGAAAGGGGGAGAGCAGCCATGCTAAGACTGCAGGACTCATTAAAGATCATACATTCAAAGTAATTCAAGGCACTAGGGTTGCATTGCATCTGCCTCTACTGGATAAATAGAGGCTAGAGGATTTAGACTTCCTAGCTCAAGCTAGACTCGCACAGGATGCACAACTTGTTGCCATAACAAAAAGGGAAGGGACTCAGATGGCTGAAGAGTTCATGGCCAAGAGAAGAGCTGAGAATAGAAATGATCCTGATCATGAACAACTAAGTGATGCCTCTGAGTCTATCATCATAAATTCTTGGATCAGCCCTGGACAAATTCTAAAGAACATTGATAGTGTTTATCAGTTAGAGGAATGGATAAAACATCTAGAAAGAAACTATTTAAGATAAAGAGTATTTAAAGAAAATATGGTAAGGAGAAGCAGTCCTAAGAGAATGCCTTCAAGATACATCCCAAAGTCATTCCTCTACTTCAAGAGGCAGAAGGACAAAGATGAAACCTTGAAGAATACTGCTACAACCAAGGATGCTGGTGCAAGTTCATCAAGGAACAGCTGATAGATTGCTACTAGCTTATGATTATTTAAATAATCACATCTTGTCTTGTAATGTACACCAACTATGTAAAAATTTCAAATCTGTATCAATGAAATTAATATGATTTGACCCTGACTTCATTATTGTGTCTAATGTGCTTGAATATCTGTGGTTGGTAAATATGCTATTTCTTGACAGTTTTCTTATTTTCCTACTATTGTTTGGCTAAGTTAATGATTAGGTAGGCCTGAATCATATTATTACACTATTAATAATTGATAATTCAGAACTCACAATCATAGTGTTAAGTCATCTCAACTCGGGGGAGTTTTCCATTGCTGAGATGGCTAGTGGTCATGACAATGTGTTCATGAGATCTATCTTGATATTTATTATGCTAATGCACCTTAGCATGGATATGTGTTCTACCTTCTTCAAATAGGGGAGATTGTTCGGAATTGTGCCCTACAATGTTCCTCGGGATTTGAAGAAGCATCACTATTCTTGCTAAGGGGCATAGTGTATTTGATGTATGCTTTAAGTTCATGCATGCAGGTTATCCATGATTGGACAGATGAAGAAAATGAGTTGGGGCAGTAAAGTTAAATTTTGTCGAACTCAGCTCAAAGTTCGTCGAACTCAGCTCGTTGATCATCAAGCACAACTCAACACAAGCTTAAGAAATTAGGATACAAATTTCTTCTAACGCAGCTCAGAGTTCGTCGAACTCAGCTTACTGATCATCGAGCTCAACTCAGCATAAACTTAATAACTCAGGATACAAATTTCGTCGAGCTCAGTCTATATTTCGTCGTGCTCAGAACAAAGATCATCGAGCTCAGCTTAATAGTTATCAAGGTAAAAGATAGAAAAATCGACTAAGGTAAAAAGCATTGAGAGCACTAAAAAGATCAAAATTCGTCGAGCTCAGTTTGCGGTTCGTCGAACTCAGCTCAAATCTTATCAAGTTAAAGCCAGAAAATATGTCTAAGGCATAAGCGCTAAGCCCGCTGAGAAGAAGGCATTGAAACCGTTGAGACAGCTAAGACAGCTGAGAAGATGGCATTGAGACAGCTGAGATAGCTGAGAAGATGACATTGAGGTAGTTGAGAAAGCTGAGAAGATGGCATTGAGATATCTGACACAGCAGAGACAAATTGAGCTAGAAATTTTTCTATGTCCAGAAGCATTGAGTGAAGCAATTTCACTCAACGCTTTTATATAAAGCAGGAAGCACTGAGACAGTCAAGAGGTAAACAACTGAGAATAACATTAGCTGGAATTATTCTAAGTCTAGAAGCATTGAGTGACGCAGGTTCACTCAATGCTTCTAATGAAGAGGAAAGCATTGAAACAAAGAATCGTCTCTGCTGATAAATGAAAAACCGCTGAGACCGCTGAGACAAATCCGCTGAGACAGTTAAAGTGCAGAAACCGCTGAGACAGAAGATAAGAGGAAGGCGATGAGACAAAGGCTTGTCTCAGCTAACAATGGAAAACCGCTGATACCGCTGAGACAAAACTACTGAGACAAAGCCAAGAAATTTTCTAAGTACAAAAGCGCTGAGAGCTAAGGCTGATGCCATTGAGTGTCTCAAAATCACTCAACACTTGATGGATTTCAGGAGAATTTTCTAAGTCCAAGATATTGATGACCACTGCTGACATCATCAAAGTCAAATCTGCAGGGAACCGTTGCGGGAAAGCTGCTACAGCGCCAAAAGATATTTTGTCTCTTTCTGATGGAGTTGGCGCTCACCAATCCTTGGTCGGTCCATATACTATGTTGTCGTTGATTCAAATACCCGGGAACCAAATAAAATAAAAAGAGGAGAAAGAGAAAAAGGAAGAGGTGGCTGGACATTAATTTCGATCAAGCTTGAAAACTGCAGCCAGCCAAGTTAGCCAAAGGGCAAGAAGAAGATAGTTGGAGCACTTCCTGCTCAGCAAGTTGGTTCTCTCAGGAACAAAGCAGCCTGGTTGATCCACTCAATAGCAGATAGATGCTCACCTGTGCAGTAAGAAAGAAGATAGTTGTAAAAGAAGACTCATTCCTTCTACAGCAAGTTAGCTGGACTGATATCTACTCAGTCCAGTAGGGCAAACTTAGAGATTTAATCTCTGAGTTATTTTTGTTTTCCTTTTCCATCTCAACTTGTAACCATTTAACTGTAAGATCCAGGTTTCCTGGATCTGAGTTGCTGGAAGGCTTGATAGCCTAAGACTGGAGAGTTTATCTCTCTATGGTTGGATCCAACTAGATCTGTGTGGCTGGAAGGCTTGCTAGCCTGAGGCTGGAGAGTTTATCTCTCTATGGTAGAATCCAACTGGATCTGAGTTGCTGGAAGGCTTGATAGCCTGAGGCTGGAGATTTTATCTCTCTGTGGTAAGATCCAACTGGATCTGAGTGGTTGGAAGGCTTGCTAACCTGAGGCTGGAGAGTTTATCTCTCTGTGGTAGGATCCAACTGGATCTGATTTGCTGGAAGGCTTGATAGCCTGAGGCTAGAGAGTTTATCTCTTTGTGGTAGGATACATGTATGGATCTGAGGTAGGGCTGTCCTCCCAGCCTGAGTGTAGGGCTTTGTGCCTGAGGTAGGTGGCTATTGTTGAAATTTGTGAAGTGGAAGTGGGTGACGGGACAGGCCGGGCGGCCTGGGGCGGACAGTTTTGGCGGACTAGGAGGACTGGGCGGACTGCGATATGCGGCCTGGTGGAAGTTCTAGTGGAAAGCCAGTTGTTCTTCTGGGCGGTTTGCACGGGTTGAGTCCGCGGACTATGCGGCCTGGATTCTGCGGATAGGGTGTTTGCTGATTGGCTTTGCCAAGGAGCGGCATGAGCGGATGAAGGTTGCGGACTGGTGCATTGCTCAGTGGCCGCGGGTGCAAGATTTTGTTGATAGGCGGTTTGGCTCGTGTCCGCGGGTAGCTTGCGGACTGGAGTGTCCGCGGTATGGGCTGTTGTGGACTGAGCTTAGAGCTTGGCTGAGGCCTTGTCGAGCTCTGATGGCACAGCAGGCGATTTGCTGTGGAGGTCGTTTGGCGGACTGTGTTTTGGAGTCCGCGGTTGGCTGCTGCGTTGGACAGAAGTGCGAGGAGCTCGCGGACTCTTGGCGGTCTGTGCTAGGGTGTTTGGCGGACGAGAGTTTGTGTCCGCCATGCTCGCATTGGCCCTTGATGGTTTTGGACTTGGTCACACCTTGTGCCAAGGCCATTGTGTCCGCGGTATCCGCCAAGTCCGCTGTGACCGGGCGGACTGTTGCTGTCTTCCTTTGGTCGTGGACTTGTGGCGGATTGAGGTGTGAGTCTTGCGGACTGCCTCGGGTTGGTGCGGGCTCCCATTGAATAGGGATGCTGTCTTGCAGTGGTTGGAGCTTTGCGGGCTGATGCCTTGTCCGCATAGCTTAGGCGGACTAGAGAGGGTTCGCCAATGTTTGCCTTGCTCCTGGCAGTTTTCCTTGGTATCCGGCTAAGTCCATGCGTACTCGGCGGACGGTGTTTTTTGCTATCGCGCGGGCTGGGGTGGTGACGCTATCTCTAGGGCGGTGACCACACTCCTCACCTCACCTATAAATAGGACCCCCCTGGCACATCTACAGTAACTTGAGTGAACAGTAAGTTGGGGTGTACAAGGAGCTGCGGTCTGTGTTTGTCAGTCCGCACGATTTGTTTCAGGCTGACGGCTTGCTGTGTGCAGGTCGCGCGGATAGCTTCAAGGAGCCAGGAGTTTGGCTGTGACTTCGGTCAAGTTCTTGGAAGTGTGCGGTCTCTGCGGACTCAGCAGGAGGTCGCTCTGCGGCTTGTCAGTTCTGTTTCATCTTTGCCAGCTTCAATAACCTGTCCGCCGGCTTCAGGCGGGTAGGGGTGTTCCTCAGTTCAAGTTCAGCAGGAGGCGAATAACGGTGTGTCCGCGCGGCCTCGCGGCTTCGGCGGACTCCGTGTCTATTCGGCGGATTGCAGCATAGCTTGGGCGAGCTCAGCGGACTCGGCGACCTCGGCGACCTCGCGGTCTCGGCGGACTCCGGTGCTGTCCGCCCGGCTTGTTTTTGGTGCTTCTGTTTTTAGCTGTTATACTAGCGAAATCATGTCTCGCTATGTATACCTCGCATTGTAAAGAAGTGAATGAAAAAAAGACCTACTTGTGCTTCCATTGTTTTTTGGGATTACCCTTTGTACCTCTAGTCCTTGGTTTCCGCTGGTTCAACGTGCGAACTGGGTAGTTCCGAAGATATTAATTTGGCGTTTGGGCTATCTTGCTGACCACGTTGAGAAAATTTAACATGGTATCAGAGGGAGGTTTCTGAGGTTCAGTTGCGTGAGCGGAAGTCAGCCAGTGTTGTTACTCAGTGATTGAGTGGTGATCAACCTGTGTTGTTGCTCGGAGCTGCTGAAAGGTTGCCAACAGGTGTTGCAATGGAAGGGAGTTTTGCAAGAGGTCTGGGCATTGAACTCTTAACGCCGACGAACTTTAAGAAGTCGAAGTCGTGCATGAAGAGTTATCTTCTTGGCGAGGAGCTGTGGGAAGTCGTCGGTGGAGACGACAGGCAGGAAGTCACTGCTGCTTTCGGTACTGCTGAGCAGGTTAGGCTTTGGAGAAGAACAAATGCTAAGGCGGAGTTCATTCTGAAGAGAGCCGTATCTCCGGAACTGTTTGATCACATCATTGGATGTGAGTCGGCTGCTGATATTTGGACAACCATTGATGAGTTGTTCAATAGGAAGAATGTGGCACGGCTTCAGTTCCTGGAGAATGAGTTGGCCAGGGCAACTCAAGGAGACTTTTCCATCTCCAAGTACTTATTAAAGATGAAGAGCTTGTGTGCTGAGCTGTCGGCACTGGATCCTGATGAGCCTATCTCTGAGGCAAAGATGAAAAGGCACATCGTCCGCGGCTTGCGGAAGGAGTATGTGGCCTTTGTCACATCTGTTCAAGGGTGGGCTACTCAGCCGTCGTTGCTTGAGCTGGAGAATCTGCTTGCCTCGCAGGAGAGCTTATCAAGGCAGATGGCTGGAGTGAATCTGAATCAGGAAGGCAGCGAAGCTCTCTTCTCAGGCAAGAAGAAAGGATGGGAAGGGAAGAAGAAGAAGAAGGTGCAGGCCGCTGTTGAGAAGGAGACTTCAACTTCATATCCGCCGGAGAGGAGCAATGCTCCTAAGGACTGGAAGAAGAATCTGAAGTGCTACCGGTGTCATCAGCGAGGGCACTTCAAGCGGGACTGCAAGGTCAAACTACAGCCTGGGCATGCTGCGGGAAAGGAGGAAGCTTGCTCGAGAAGTGAAGAAGCAGAATGGGGCGGAGCTTTCATGACGGGCACTTGTGTCCGAGCCTTGTCTGCTAAGGACTTCAACAGCGAGTGGATCGTGGACTCCGGGTGTGGACATCACCTCACTGGAGACAAATCGAAGTTCACCTCCATGCAGCCTTACTCAGGTAATGAAGCTATTATCACTGCTGATAATACTGTTTATGCAGTAGAGAAAGAGGGGGTCGTGTCATTTGGTAGTGATCAGGGGCCACTCACGTTAAGGAGTGTGTATCACGTGTCGGGCATGAAGAAGAACCTCTTCTCGGTGACCAATGCGGTGGACGCTGGGTATCACATTCTGTTTGGGCCAACAGACGTGAGGTTCCTTCGCAACGTATCAGCGGTAAAGGCTGATGTTGCTCATGTTGGGAGGAGGGTGAAGAACTTGTTTGTTCTTTCCACCAGTGCTTATGTTGATAGAATGAGAGCCAATGATAGTGCTGCTATCTGGCATGAGAGGCTGGGGCATATTGGCATGGACAAGCTGAAGGCAATGACAAGTAGAAGTTTGGTGAGGGGGTTGCCGAAGTTATCTTCCTTTGGTGATGGGCATGTTTGTGCTGGCTGTCAATACGGTAAGGCACATCGCCTTCCGTTTGATAAATCACAAACAAGGAGCAAGAAGCCACTGGAGTGTATTCATGGCGACCTGATGGGACCAACGGTTACTGCCAGCCTTGGCGGAAGCAGATACATGCTTGTCTTGGTTGATGACTACTCAAGGTATACTTGGGTGTACTTCTTAAAGGAGAAGTCGGAAGCCTTCCGTTTGTTCGTGGACTTCAAGGAGTTGGTAGAAGGCCGGCTTGGCTTGCGGGTTAAGAAGCTTAGAACTGATAACGGGGGGGAGTTTGTCTCCTCCGAGTTTTCTAACTTCTGCAGGAAGCACGGGATCCAACGGGAGCTTACATGTGCTCACACTCCACAACAAAATGGGGTAGCGGAGCGGAAGATCCGTCATTTGACGGAGACCTGCAAATGCTGGCTTCATGCGAAAGATATCCCAAGGTCCTTTTGGGTGGAGGGAATGTCTTGTGCTGCTTATGTTATCAACCGGATGCCACTCAGCCCTATCAACATGAAGACTCCTGTTGAGCTGTTGCTGAAGGAGAAGCCGAGTGTTGGACACCTTAGGGTGTTCGGTTCAACTTGCTACGTGCATGTCCCGGATGCTTCACGGACAAAGCTGGATGCGAAGGCAAGGAAACTTGTCTTTGTTGGCTATGATGAGTGGAAGAAGGGATGGAAATGCATGCACCCTGTGACGAAGAAGTTCGTGGTGTCAAGAGACGTTGTCTTTGACGAGCTGACGTCATATGGAGGTGGCTCGGTGGAGCTAACCGGAAGTGGCAAGGGTGATGAAGCACCGGTGGAGGCTGCTGAAGGCTTGGAAGAGGAGCTTGCTGTTTCACCAGCAGCTCCTGTTGCTTCGAACTCCGAGGCTGAGCCTTCTGGCTCAGGAAGCAGGGGCAACACTGCTCAATGCTTGCCCCAGGTAGGAGTGGAGCCCGAAGAAGCAACGGAAGCCGTGAGCAAGAAGCCATGTCTTCGGAGATCGAAGAGGGTGGTTAAGCCACCGACTCGGTACTGTGATGGGAATGCAGTGAGCTTTGTCTCCTGCTTCTTTGCAGGTCCTCTGGATGAGCGAGAGCCTGCAAACTTCAACGAGGCCACTGGAGTAAAGGAGTGGGATGATGCCATGAAAGAAGAGATTGATGCTCTGAAGAAGAATGAAACCTGGGACCTTGTGCCCAAGGTTGATGGCGTTACTCCGGTTACTTGCAAGTGGGTGTATAAGTTGAAGAAGAAGGCTGATGGGAGCATTGATCGGTTCAAGGCTCGCCTGGTCGCTAGAGGATTCTCACAACAGTATAGAGAAGACTATGAGGAGACATTCAGTCCAGTTGCGAAGATGACTTCTGTAAGAGTGGTGATCGCCTTGGCTGCTAGCAAGGGATGGAGGTTGCGGCAACTCGATGTGAAGAATGCCTTTCTTTACGGAGAGATTGACAAGGACATTTTCATGGATCAGCCGCTTGGTTTTGTCTCTGAGAAGCATCCGGACTATGTCTGCAAACTCAGGAAGGCTCTCTATGGGTTGAAGCAAGCTCCTCGAGCGTGGTATGGGAAGATTGCAGAGTACTTGCAATTCTGTGGATACCTGGCTTCCAACTCAGATTCAAGCTTGTTCGTCAAGAAGAAGGGAGAGCTAAGAGTCTTGGTCCTGCTATATGTGGATGACATGATCATCACAGGGAACTCGGAGGGGGAAGTAGCAAGGCTCAGGGCTGAGCTTGCTATACGCTTTGAGATGAAAGACTTGGGAGAGTTGCATCACTTTCTCGGTCTGGAAGTGGAGAGGAAGGAGTGCGGGGTTCTCATTAGCCAGAAAGGATATGCTGATCGCATTGTGAAGCGGTTTGGCATGGGCGAAGGGAAGAAGTGCTCTACTCCACTGGAATCTGGGCTGAAGCTTCGACGAGATGAGGGAAGGGTTCTTCATGATCCCTTGGTGTTCAGGGCTCTGGTTGGGAGCTTGATTTATCTGACGATTACAAGGCCGGATATCGCTTATGCTGTTGGCCGAGTAAGTCGGTATATGGCTGAACCAAGGCAATCTCATCTAGTGGCGGCGAAGGGAATTCTGAAGTATGTCAAGGCTTCTTCTGACATGGGACTCCTCTATAGAAGGGACGCGGAGGTTGCATTGCTCGGGTACACGGATGCTGACTATGGCGGTGATTCGGATGATCGAAGGTCTACTTCTGGTTATGTGTTCACTTGCGGTTCAGCTAGCATCTCGTGGTGTAGCAAGAAGCAGAACTCGGTGTCGGTTTCAACCACGGAGGCGGAGTATAAGGCTTCGGCCTTGGCTGCTCGGGAAGCCGTTTGGTTGAGGAGGCTTATAGAGGATGTTCATGAAGAAGTGCAAGGGCCTACTTTACTCCGGGGTGACAATGAGAGTGCTCTCAAACTGGTTAACAATCCAGTGTGTCACGCCAGGACCAAGCACATAGAGATTGATCACCACTTCATCAGGGAGAAGGTGTTGGAGGGGTCTCTGCTGGTCGAGCATGTTCGGAGTGAAGATAATCTTGCTGACATCTTCACAAAGCCACTGTCGAAGGGGCCCTTTGAACGCTTGCGCAGCTTGCTGGGCTTGGTCACCACTTCCCACTTCAAGGGGGAGTGTTGAAATTTGTGAAGTGGAAGTGGGTGACGGGACAGGCCGGGCGGCCTGGGGCGGACAGTTTTGGCGGACTAGGCGGACTGGGCGGACTGCGATATGCGGCCTGGTGGAAGGTCTAGTGGAAAGCCAGTTGTTCTTCTTGGCGGTTTGCACGGGTTGAGTCCGCAGACTATGCGGCTTGGATTCTGCGGATAAGGTGTTTGATGATTGGCTTTGCCAAGGAGCGGCATGAGCGGATGAAGGTTGCGGACTGGTGCATTGCTCAGTGGCCGCGGGTGCAAGCTTTTGCTGATAGGCGGTTTGGCTCGTGTCCGCGGGTAGCTTGCGGACTGGAGTGTCCGCGGTATGGGCTGTTGCGGACTGAGCTTAGAGCTTGGCTGAGGCCTTGTCGAGCTCTGATGGCACAGCAGGCGATTTGCTGTGGAGGTCGTTTGGCGGACTGTGTTTTGGAGTCCGCGGTTGGCTGCTGCGTTGGACAGAAGTGCGAGGAGCTCGCGGACTCTTGGCGGTCTGTGCTAGGGTGTTTGGCGGACGAGAGTTTGTGTCCTCCATGCTCGCATTGGCCCTTGATGGTTTTGGACTTGGTCACACCTTGTGCCAAGGCCATGGTGTCCGCGGTATCCGCCAAGTCCGCTGTGACCGGGCGGACTGTTGCTGTCTTCCTTTGGTCGTGGACTTGTGGCGGATTGAGGTGTGAGTCTTGCGGACTGCCTCGGGTTGGTTCGGACTGCCATTGAAGGGGGTTGTTGTCTTGCAGTGGTTGGAGCTTTGCGGGCTGATGCCTTGTCCGCATAGCTTAGGCGGACTGGAGAGGGTTCGCCAATGTTTGCCTTGCTCCTGGCGGTTTTCCTTGGTATCCGGCTAAGTCCATGCGGACTCGGCGGACGGTGTTTTTTGCTATCGCGCGGGCTGGGGTGGTGACGCTATCTCTAGGGCGGTGACCACACTCCTCACCTCACCTATAAATAGGACCCCCTGGCACATCTACAGTAACTTGAGTGAACAGTAAGTTGGGGTGTGCAAGGAGCTGCGGTCTGTGTTTGTCAGTCCGCGCGGTTTGTTTCAGGCTGACGGTTTACTGTGTGCAGGTCGCGCGGATAGCTTCAAGGAGCCAGGAGTTTGGCTGTGACTTCGGTCAAGTGCTTGGAAGTGTGTGGTCTCTGCGGACTCAGCAGGAGGTCGCTCTGCGGCTTGTCAGTTCTGTTTCATCTTTGCCAGCTTCAATAACCTGTCCGCCGGCTTCAGGCAGGTAGGGGTGTTCCTCAGTTCAAGTTCAGCAGGAGGCGAATAACGGTGTGTCCCCGCGGCCTCGCGGCTTCGGCGGACTCCGTGTCTATTCGGCGGATTGCAGCATAGCTTTGGCGAGCTCAGCGGACTCGGCGACCTCGGCGACCTCGCAGTCTCGGCGGACTCCGGTGCTGTCCGCCCGGCTTGTTTTTGGTGCTTCTGTTTTCAGCTGTTATACTAGCGAAATCATGTCTCGCTATGTATGCCTCGCATTGTAAAGAAGTGAATGAATAAAAGACCTACTTGTGTTTCCATTGTTTGTTGGGATTACCCTTTGTACCTCTAGTCCTTGGTTTCCGCTGGTTCAACGTGCAAACTGGGTAGTTCCGAAGATATTAATTTGGCGTTTTGGCTATCTTGCTGACCACGTTGAGAAAATTTAACAGCTGTAGAGCCACTGAGCTGTAGGTGACAAATTGTCATTGAGTTGTAGGCCTTGGAGGAGGCTGAGCTATAGGTACCTGGAGGGGTACTGTGTAGGTGTGCTACTGCACACTGAGAGTAAGGTTGTGGGCCTGAGGTGTAAGCTCTAAGAACCATAGTGCTAAAGTTTGTCGCTTGTCCATCAAGTAAGTTGGAAAGGTGGGAGGAAAAGTGGATGTACCCAATTGGGGAACCACTATAAATCATTGTGTGCTTTTCTGTGGTTGTTTTTCTTTTCTTATTTACAGGTGCTAAGGACAAGCTCTATATCACCCTAGCTCAAAGTCTAAAGAAAACCAACAAAGTATTTTAAAGAAATTAAAGATAGTCTCTAAGAGACAAATAACTTATTCACCCCCCCCCCCCCCCACTAGGTGATTTAGCTATCCTTGAAACATAGACTTTCAGGGCAGAGCAGAGGCAGGATGCAGCGCTGGAGCCTATATTTAGAGCCTTGGGAGAGGGCAAGTCAGAGGAGTATTCACTATGAGGTGACCTCATTCATTTCCATGACCGTGTTTATATACTCGTAGGAGGTGGGATCCGAGTAGACATACTCATAGAGGCATACTACACACGGTATTCAGTGCACCACGAGATCACCAAGATGACGGCGGATCTGCGAAAGTGCATATTTTGGCCCAGGATGAAGAGGGATATCATTGATTTTGTGACACACTACGAGGCCTGTCAGTGGGTGAAGGCCGAGTGGAAGAGCCCTGGAGGATTACTACAGCCACTGCTAGTGCCAGAGTGGAAGTTAGAGGATATTTTGATGGATTTTGTACACGGGTTGCCTCTCTCTCACTACGGGCATGATTATAAATGGGTCATCATGGACTGATTGAACAAGGTAGACAGGTTCATCCCTGTCTAGAAGGACGCTCAAGCTGGTGTATTGGTGAGGCTGCTTGTGGAGCAGTTTGTGAGGTACCATGGCATACCCAAGATGTTTATATCGGATCGAGACGGTCGATTTACTCCTAGGGAATGGAGGATGGTGCAGGAGTACTTAGGCTCCCAGCTTGCTTTTAGCACTCTCTTTCATCCAGATACTGATGGGCAGATGGAGCAGACCAACAGGATCATGGAGGATCTACTGCGGTTGTGCATACTTGATACGGGGAAGCCCTGGGAGCGGCTGTTGTCATTAATTGAGTTATCTTATAACAAAAACCATCATTGTTGGAACACCCTATTACTAATTTGGGTCAGGATCACTATGTCTCTAGGAATTTATGCTTTGACCTTCTGTATAGATAATAGGTCAATTAGAATTGAGTCTAAGGGATCAGGAGTCTAGGTTTGGAAGCTGCCCTGAAGACCCAAGTTTTTCTGGAGACTAAGTCCAAATCGTCGAGCTCAGCTCGACGTTTCGTCGAACTCCGGTCGACGATCGTCTAGCTCAACTATTGACAGATCGTCGAGCTTCATTCGACGATCGTTGAGCTCAACCCTCATAATATCGTCGAGCTCTGGTCAATGATCGCTGAGCTCAACTTCTCAATATCGTCGAACTCCATTCGACGATCGCTGAGCTCAGGTCGACGATTTTGACTCTGCACTGGATCCTTATCTCTGAGCTCAGTTCGACGATCTTTGAGCTCAGATCGACGATTTCTTTGCTGCTTGCTTTTTCCAGTTCGCTGAGCTCAGCTCGACGATCGCAGAGCTCAGTTTGACGATTTCAGTTATCTTTCAGAATTCAAATTCAAATCAGATAGAAGTTATTCTGCATTTAATTCAGAAGATCTGCCAGCCGTTTTCATTTACTTCTGGAGCAAGTTTCAAGGGATTTTTCAAGGAATAATTCAGTGGACTTTCCTTCAGAACATTTTATGCAATTAATGCTGTAATTAATTCAGACCAACGGCTATCTTTGACAGAGCAATTTTCTATTCAGACTCAGAGAATAAAAGATAGAATGTTTTTTTAATCAGACAGAAGATAGACAAGAACAAGAGAATGGAGATTGACAAGAACAGGACACAACTCAATACACAGAGACTCTCTCAATCTTCTGTCAACAAGAATTCAGAAGAACACTCATCAAAAAGAGATCAAGCTTTCAAACATTTTTCAGATCTCTTCAGCTCTCAAGTGTTCAAGGCCAACATCATCTCAAGACTCCAGACACTCAACATTTCAGCTTGCTGAAATCATCTTTTGCTGGAGATCTATCTTTGAAGGCCTATCACCCTCAGCAAAGCTCATCTTCCTGAAGATTTCAAGGACTCAGGGGGAGCTTTGACAACATCACTGAATCCACATAGTCTTCTCAGTTGCTTGAGAAAGAGAAGACTGCCATCACTCTCTCACCCCCATTCTGTAAAGGGTTTTTCAAACTCCCTTCAAAAGTTTGAAGCTGGTTTTTGAGCACCTTGTCAAAAGCTCATTGGTGGCAAGACACCTGATCAAAAAATCTGATTTGGTTTTTGAGCACCTTATCAAAAGCTCATTGGTGCCCAGGACACCTGATCAACTCATCCTGCAGTGGATTCCTACCTAGGGTGGTAGAAGAGTGGATGTACCCAAGTTGGGGAACCACTATATTTCCTTGTGTCATCTGGTTCTGCATGTTTTCTTTTTTATTTCTGGCCTAGATTTTCTTGTGCTTAATATCTGCATAGCTTAGTTTTATTTCTGCTTCCCTGCTTACACTCATTACAACAATTGTTGTAAAGCTTTGCAAAAAGTTTTCTTTGTGTTTTTAAAAAGCACCATATACTCTATTCACCCCCCCTCTAGAGTATATCAGATCTAGTTTCCCCTTTCAATTGGTATCAGAGCCAGGTTGGTTAAACATACCATATCTGTTTGGTTGTACAGGCTAACACCTGAACCCCAAAGATCCCAAACTAGATCCTTCTTTTTATATTTTATCATTAAATTTAGTCTGCACAAATCATGGCCCAAAACAAAGACTATGCTAGCACCAGACCTCCAGTGTGCAATCTGTCAAGTTTGCACTTTGGAAAGCAAGGATTAGACTATACATGAATTCTATTGACGAAGATATTTTTAATTCCGTCTTAACAGTGTGTCCAAGACCTCCAGAGAGCACAAGCACAAATGTCGTTCCACCTCCATCAGGAACAGATGCTGACATCAAAAAGTGGAAAGTAGCTGATGCCAAGGCAATGAACATTCTAGCTCAAACAATGTCAGATGACATTTTTCAAAAAGTAGCTGAATGCAACTCAGCCAAGGAGATCTGGGACAAGCTCTCAGAAATAGTTTCAGGATCAGCTGATGAGAGAAAGGACAGAAGATCTCATCTCATCTCCCAATATGAGAACTTCAAGAAGGGAGAAACAGAGTCAGTGGGAGAAATGTACAACAGATTGAGTCTAATTGTCAGTGAACTGAGGACATTAGACAAAGAGATCTCACTGACAGAACTGAATGATAAGATCCTAATGTGCTTCCCCAGCACTTGGGATTCAAGAATCTGGCCAATTAAAGATGCCAGAAGTCTGAATGAGATCACGACTGAAGCCTTGCTGGGTAAGCTCAAATCTTATGAGCTACTCATCAAGAACAGAGAAGAAGAACAGAAGGCTGCTTCTCCAGCCACAAAAAGGGAGAAGACTATAGCATTTAAGGCAGCTGAGGATATGCCTGAAGAAAAAGGTACAGGCAATGATGAACTTCTCAGCCTGTTGGCCAAAAGATTCTACAAGATGGCCAGAAAGGACTTCAGAAGAAGATCATACAAGGAGCAAGACAAGCCAAGGTATGACAAGTCCATTGGCAATAACAAAGACATTATTTGCTTTGGTTGCAGGAAACCAGGGCATATGGTTCCTGACTGTCCAGAAAACAAGAACAAGGACAGAAGGGACAGAAAAGAAAGAAAAAAGGAGAAGGACTCCAAAAGGAATGGAAATAGCAAACCTTCCTCCAGCAGAAATAAGCACACAAGGAAAGGATTTGTTGCTGAATCCTGGAGTGAGACTGAAGAGGAGTCAGAGGCCTCTTCCAGCTCAAGTGATGATGAGGATGATGCAGAGGAAAAGGAGTTCTGCATGATGGAAATCAATGCCTCACAACACAACTCAGAGGAAGAGGAGTCAGAGTCAGACTCAGAGACACAACCTGAAGAAGATCAGGTAATCAGCTCTTTTGATTTCACTTCAGAAGATTTCAAACTTGAATTTAAAGCACTATGTTTAGACCTGCTAAAGTCTGAGAAAGAGATCATCTCTCTCAGAAATCAATTATCTGAACAAAGTGGTTTAAAATCAGAAAACCTCAAGCTCTCTCAGGAGTTGGAGAACCATAGGGAACAGATAGCTTCACTGAAGAGTGAACTCTCTGAGGCCAAGAAGCTTGAAGAATCTCTCAATGGGAGAAGCATCAAGCTGATGGACATCACAAGCACAGTGAACTCAAGATTCAACAGTACACTGGGCTTGGGTGCCTCATCCAGCCAACCTATTGTTCTAACAACCCCTATCAAGTTCATTTCTGACAAGGGAAAGGGAGTTGTAGAGGTTGCCAGGAAAAATTCTGATCTGCCTCAGAAAACTAAAGTCCAGTACAAATCGTCGAACGGAGATCGACGATCGCCGAATGAAGATCGACGATCGCCGAACGCAGCTCGACGATCTCAGGACAAATCGTCGAACGCTGATCGACGATCTAAGCCAAGATCGTCGAACGCTGGTCGACGATCCCATATACCTGACCTCAGCCATAGTCGACCGTCGAACGGAGCTCGACGATCTGACCCAAGATCGTCGAACTCAACTCCAAGATCGTCGAACAGAGGTCAGAGCTCTGGAAATTTTTTCAATGGCAAGTCAAAATTGAATCCTGAGGGTTCTTCATCCCAAACATTTAACCCTTATACTGAATGGATTTTACCTCCAAGGAGATATCACCCTGAAGGATATAAGAGTCAGCCAGGGATGTCTTTCATTTCTGAATTTAAAGGTTATCAACCTAGGCCCAAGGTAAACTGGGTCAAAAACAAGTGAATTGCTTTATGTGCAGGTGAAGACCTATCCAACATCTAACCAGCAATGGTATTTGGATAGTGGGTGCTCTAAGCACATGACAGGGAACAAGGACAACCTCAGTTCCTTTAGAGCCAAGCTTGGACCCAAAGTTATCTTTGGTGACTCCAACTTTGGACAGACTAAAGGATATGGAGAAGTCCAGATTGGTTCTGTAACCTTCAAGAAGGTAGCATATGTGGAAGGACTGAAGCACAATCTAATCAGCATCAGTCAGCTATGTGATGAAGGCTACCAGGTGACCTTCAGCAAAACCCTATGCAAGATCAAGTCAGAGGACAACACCACTGTGTTGACAGGTAAAAGGAAAGGTAACATCTACCTTGTAGATTTTCTTTCAACTTCTATAGATATCTGTTTATTCAATTCAGTTTATAGACCAAATGTTTTATGGCATAAGAGACTAGGACACCTAAACCTTAGAACTATTGCTAGGCTATCCAAGGACAATCTTGTTAGAGGACTACCTTCTGGCCCCTACAAGAAGGAAGGACTCTGC
Organism: Platanthera guangdongensis; assembly: GCA_039583875.1. Classification (NCBI taxonomy): domain Eukaryota; kingdom Viridiplantae; phylum Streptophyta; class Magnoliopsida; order Asparagales; family Orchidaceae; genus Platanthera; species Platanthera guangdongensis. The sequence continues at coordinate 167,937,364 of CM077156.1, read as the reverse complement.
AAGGCTTGTCAATTAGGCAAGCAAACTAAAAACAGTTTTAAGTCACTTAATAAGAGTGATTCACCTAGGATACTGTATCTGTTGCACATGGATCTATTTGGACCCATCACAGTACAAAGCCTAGGAGGGAAATCCTACACTTTAGTGATTGTAGATGACTTCTCTAGATTCACTTGGGTGTTCTTTCTAAGGAAGAAGTCTGATAACTTTAAGTGTCTGACAGAGTTTCTCAAATGTATAAAGATTGAGTTCAATACTCACATTGCCCTGATCAGAAGTGATCATGGGACAGAGTTTGATTCTCTTCTTATGCAAGAGTTCTGCCAGAGTGAAGGGATCAGGCATACTTTCTCAGCTCCTAGAACTCCTCAACAAAATGGGGTAGCTGAAAGGAAAAATAGAACCCTTATTGAATCTGCCACTACATTGTTGACAGATGCTCATCTACCTCTATCCTTCTGGGCAGAGGCAGTGAACACCTCCAACTATGTGCTGAACAGAAGCCTGATACATAAACTAAAGGGAAAGACTCCCTATGAATTACTCAAAGGGAAGAAACCTAAAGTTGACTATTTCAAAATTTTTGGTTGCATTTGCTATATTCACAATAATGATAAGAAACATCTAGCAAAATTTCAAGCCAAAGCTGATGAAGGAGTGTTTCTGGGATACTCCATGATCAGCAAGGCCTATAGGGTATATAATAAATCATCATTAAAAATTGAGGAATCTGTTCATGTTTCTTTTGATGAAACTAACATGTCTTTCAAGGAGAAGATTTCTTCTACCATAGAACCTTTGCAGGAACACTCTCTAGTTGAAGATATGAACAAGCTACAGGTTGCTCAAGAGGATGAAAGTAGTGAAGATGAAAGCAATGCTCAACATATTGAAGCTCAACCGGAAGAGCCAGTTGTTGTACCACAAGAGGAAACAACAACACAGGTTGGTGAACGATCAACACCCCCTGTTGATTTAGTAACATCAAGAGACCATCCAATTTCCCAGATAATTGGAGAAATCTCAGCTGGTGTGCAAACCAGAAATCAGGTCAACCAAAACCTGTTGCACACCTGCTTTCTTTCTCAAATTGAACCTCAGTCCATTCAAGATGCAGAGCAAGATCCACACTGGATCATTGCCATGCAAGAGGAGTTGCATCAATTTGAGAGGAACAAAGTATGGGAACTAGTGCCCAAGCCTAAGGATCATTCCATTGTTGGAACAAAATGGGTATTCAGAAACAAACTGGATGATCAAGGAATAATAATAAGGAACAAGGCAAGGCTAGTTGCCCAAGGATATTCTCAAGAAGAAGGAATTGACTACGACCAGACCTTTGCACCTGTTGCAAGATTGGAAGCCATCAGGATTTTTCTAGCTTATGCAGCTCACAAAGGCTTCAAGGTTTATCAGATGGATGTCAAGAGTGCCTTCTTAAATGGAGACATCAAAGAGGAAGTCTATATCAGACAACCTCCAGGTTTTATCTCTCCAACTCATCCTGATTTTGTTTTTAGATTAAATAAAGCATTATATGGTCTCAAGCAAGCTCCTAGAGCATGGTATGAGACCCTAGCATGCTTTCTTTTGGAAAATGGTTTTATAAGGGGTAGAGTAGACCAAACTCTTTTCATTGGAACCCATAAGTCCCATACCCTACTAGTACAAATCTATGTAGACGATATCATTTTTGGTTCTACTGACTCAAAATTGTGCAGAAGGTTTTCTAACCTAATGCATTCTAAATTTGAGATGAGTAGCATGGGTGAGCTATCTTTCTTCCTAGGATTGCAAGTCAAACAACATGCTGAAGGCATCTTTATTTCTCAAACCAAATATGCTAATGAGCTGGTTAAGAAATTTGGCATGTCTGAGGCATCTTGTATGAAAACACCCATGCCTACGAATGCTGTACTGGATGCTGATGAACATGGGAAACCTGTTGATCAGACAACATATAGAGCAATGATTGGCTCTTTACTGTATCTTACAGCTAGTAGACCAGATATAATGTTTGCTACATGCATATGTGCTAGATTCCAAGTTAGCCCTAGAGAGTCACACCTCACATTAGTAAAGAGAATTCTCAGGTATGTTAAAAGTTGTCCAAATCTAGGTCTCTGGTATCCAAAAGATTCAGCATTTGAGTTAACTGGATTCTCTGATGCTGATTATGCTGGATGCAGAATTGACAGGAAAAGCACCAGTGGAACTTGTCAATTCCTTGGTGATAGACTTGTCTCTTGGTTTTGCAAGAAACAAACATCTGTGTCAACTTCAACTGCTGAAGCTGAATATATGGCTGCAGGCAGTTGTTGTTCACAAATACTGTGGATTCAAAATCAACTCCTAGACTATGGTTACAACTTAGAGAAGTCAAAAATTTTTGTGACAATACAAGTGCTATCTCCATAGCTCAAAATCCAGTCCTCCATAGTAGGACAAAACATATAGAGATTAGGCATCATTTCTTAAGGGATAATGTTGAAAAGAACAAAATTGAATTGCAGTATATCCCAACTGATTTACAAAGAGGAGATATTTTCACCAAGCCTTTGGATGAAAAGAAACATACTTTCTTCCTAAATCAGTTAGGAATGTTAGATGGAGGAAGTCTTAAATAATCCCCAAGATTTTGAAAGCTAAAAATGGACCAAGACTAGGCAAAATTCTGATTTTCCTTAGTGTCTAGGATTTCTCTGATCTCTGAACTACGCTCGACGATTTCCCCACAGATCGTCGAACGGAGTTCGACGATTTCCAGAATCGTCGAACTGAGTTCAGCGCCCCTCAGACAGCATGAACTGTCTCCTTCGGTCAACGATCGTCGAACGGCGCTCGACGATTTTGTTCCCTGAACGATCGTCGAACGGAGCTCGACGCCTTTCCAGATCGTCGAACGGAGATCGACGATTTTGGAGTCTCTTCAGATTCCTTTAGAAGCCTCGATCGTCGAACTGAGTTCAACGATCTTTCCTTTTCTGCGTCGAACCCTAATATAAAACTCTTTTTTCTCCATCGTTCTCTCTTGCGCTTTCAATTTCTCTGCAAACTTTTCTTCCCTCCAAACAGTTCTACCTTGGTCGTTTTGTCTGTTGATTTTTGCAGGTACCATGGCCGTTTCAGTTGCTGTACTCTCTGCAATGAAATTTGATGCAGGCTTTGACATCGATCTCGACTCCTTCAACACAACCGATCAAATCTTCCAGGATACTCTCACTTTATTCAAAGATCAGCAACTGTCTGCCCTGATGACAACCAGAATCAAACTTGCATCTGATGAGATTAAAGAATGGGTATACACTGCCCACAACCTTGACAACAATACCATAGTTGGTTCTATTGGTGGCACCCAGGTACCTCTGACCCCAACAGTACTCACAGAGGTTTTTGGTTTAAGAAATGGTGAAGATTCTGCTGAACTCTCTGGAGATGAGTTCTCTGATATTCTTGCCAGGATGGGTCATCCTGAGGGGAACCCTAGCAAGCTGTTTAAGAGGAACCTGTCTGTGGAATACAGGTTTATGGTTGATGTAGTAGGCAAGGTTCTCTTGGCCAAGCATTCTGCTCATGACACAATCTCCAGATATCAGCTCTGCCTTATGGGAGCTCTGGTAGATAGAAAAAGCTTGAACTGGGGAGAAGTATTTTTTGATTTGTTGAAGAAAAAGATAAACAAGACATTTGTGAACTTTGGAAGAATACTGGGAATCTTCCTCCAGGCTAAGTGCCCTGCCCTGCTAGTCTCCTCTGGAGTGCACATCAATGCCTCCAAGAGACTCACCTGTGCCCTTTTTGGGAAATGGGACAGGCAAATCTCCAAGCCCAGCAGGCCCTCTTCTTCTGGCCCTTCAGGCACTAGGACTCTAAGAGTCACTCCACCCCAGGTCTCTGCCCCTGCAGAAGACCTGCCTGCTGCTAGTGCTGCTGCTTCTCCTCCTCCAAGCTCAACCCTACCTCCAGCTCCATCCACCACTCCAGCCTCATCCACCATTACAATCTCCAGCCCTTCCCCAACCTCAATTCCATCCCCAGCAACAACTTCCTCTCCACCAGCAGACCACTTCCATCCCCTATTCTCTTATCCCCCTCCAGATGTCACCTCATCCCCATCCCTTCCATCCTTCACACTTTTGGATGAATCCTACATGGATGATTCCCCCTCCTCTCCTCCAGATTTGCCATCCTCCTCCACATCTTTCCAAGACCTTCTCCACCAGATTATTGATCAACCCACCTTCACTCCCTCCATATCCATCCCTCTATCCTCCATCTCTACCATCCCCTCTCCTGAGCCATTCATTCCACCCTTCAGCCCTCCTCCTCCAGCATCCTCAGCCATCCCTCCACCCTCTACCTCTGCTCCTCTCATTGAGCATGTAGATCTCCCAGCCCTTGCTGATCAGTTGTATGAGCTCCTTGCACCTAGGCTCTCTCTTCTCATGGAGGCCTCTTTAGCTCCTCTACAACAATCAGTGGCAGCTCTCTCTGCCAGGCTTTCCTCCTTCCTTGCTCCTCTAGCAGCACCCCCAGCAGTGTGCCTTGATGCACAGGTATCTGCATCCAGGCAGGGGGAGATGCCCTATGAAGCTGTTGCTGCTGTTGCTGCCCCTGCTGTTGTTTCTGCTGCTACTGCTTCTGTGTCTGTTTCTGCTGCTGCTGCTACACCAGTACTAGCAATAGACCTAAGGTCCTTGCTATCTACTTTTGATACTGCTTACTTCAGCTGCCTCCCAGAGCCATATCCTGTCCAGCCTCCAGAGGTTCTTGCTGCCCAGTCAGAAGATTTGTCCAAGGCTCTAGTGCCCTTCTCTTGCTGTGACCCCAGAATCATTTCTGATTTTCTTCTGTCAGTGACTGCTGCTTCTGATGTTACTGCTGCTGAAGACAATACTGTGTCTACCTCTGAAGTTATATCTGCTGTTGTTGAGCCCATTTCACAGGATGTTTTGATGACAGAGGCTGTTGCTTTTGAGCCTGCTGTAGAAGTTGTTGTTTCTGAAGCTGCTGCTGCTGCCCTCATTCCTGTTGTAACATCTGATGCTCCAGTACCTATAGTTACATCTGCTGCTGCTCCTGTTGCTCCTCCTGCTTCTGTATCTGTTGCCCCATCAGCTGCTGTTAAACTGAAAGAAGATTTGATGAAGAAGATTGATGCATTGTATGATGCCCAAAGTTCTGAATCTGAGGATTATAACACTGCTTCTGATGACTCATCTGCCACAATTGCAAAGAAAAGAAAGGCAAGAAGTAAGGCCTTGAAGAGAGTTCCTCCTGCCAAAGTCAGAGATGACAATGATGTCCCCTACTATATTCTGCACAATTGCCCAATCACTGAGCATTGGATGCAATTCTCTAAGAACCAGTTAAAAGCTATGAAAAAGAAGAGGAAGTATGAAAAAGATTCCACTCAGTTCAAGCACCCTCATCCTCTCCCACCACCTCCACCTGATGCAGGTGCAGGTGGCAGCTCTGCAAGATCAGGCCCTGCTAGAAGCCAGGCTCCCTACCAACCTCATGCAAGAACTTATCAAAGGGAAAGCCAGTCTAGGGGGTCTTACTCTAGAAGGGGAGGATATAGGGGAAACCAAAGAGAAACTCAGGTTTACTCTAAAGGACACTCCAGGCAGCATCCTTACTCAAGGGGAGGACATGTTTCTGCTAATACATCTTCTGGTCCTTTCCCCTACAAGCTCAAAGATACTGTGACTGCCAGGACTCCTCAAGATACTACTTCCAACAGGTATGAGCCACCTGTTCCATTTGAGAACCCTGAGAAAAATCCTATGGCTTGGACTGCAAGGATGAAAGAGCTGGCTGCTTTGGATCAGATAAAGAAAGCAAAAGAACAAGGGCTAGACACTTCCAACATATCTACAATGTCAGAACAAAGGCAAAAAGAATTAGAGAGATATGCCTCCAGCAAATTTTTTGATGCAGACAGGTACATGGAGTTGCATCCAGCTGCAGTGGTTCCCAGGGCTTCAAAGCAAATTTATTTGGGTGCAGCTGATGATACCAGATCCAAACAACAAGCTTTAGATCCCAACAGAGAAATTAAAATGGTAAAAGGCAAAGAAAAGGAGTAACTCTGTAAGGTGACAACTTTTGGTTCTTCTAACTGCTATCTGGATAACACAGATATATATATATATATATCTCTGTGATGGTTCTGCTCTGTGTCTTGTTATTGTTGTTTTATGTTTTTCTGACTGTATGATGTTGTTTGTTTTTCAAAGTCTGTAAATAGTTTTCCTAACCCAAATAGGGGGAGATTGTTGGAACACCCTATTACTAATTTGGGTCAGGATCACTATGTCTCTAGGAATTTATGCTTTGACCTTCTGTATAGATAATAGGTCAATTAGAATTGAGTCTAAGGGATCAGGAGTCTAGGTTTGGAAGCTGCCCTGAAGACCCAAGTTTTTCTGGAGACTAAGTCCAAATCGTCGAGCTCAGCTCGACGTTTCGTCGAACTCCGGTCGACGATCGTCTAGCTCAACTATTGACAGATCGTCGAGCTTCATTCGACGATCGCTGAGCTCAACCCTCATAATATCGTCGAGCTCTGGTCAACGATCGCTGAGCTCAACTTCTCAATATCGTCGAACTCCATTCGACGATCGCTGAGCTCAGGTCGACGATTTTGACTCTGCACTGGATCCTTATCTCTGAGCTCAGTTCGACGATCTTTGAGCTCAGATCGACGATTTCTTTGCTGCTTGCTTTTTCCAGTTCGCTGAGCTCAGCTCGACGATAGCAGAGCTCAGTTCGACGATTTCAGTTATCTTTCAGAATTCAAATTCAAATCAGATAGAAGTTATTCTGCATTTAATTCAGAAGATCTGCCAGCCGTTTTCATTTACTTCTGGAGCAAGTTTCAAGGGATTTTTCAAGGAATAATTCAGTGGACTTTCCTTCAGAACATTTTATGCAATTAATGCTGTAATTAATTCAGACCAACGGCTATCTTTGACAGAGCAATTTTCTATTCAGACTCAGAGAATAAAAGATAGAATGTTTTTTTAATCAGACAGAAGATAGACAAGAACAAGAGAATAGAGATTGACAAGAACAGGACACAACTCAATACACAGAGACTCTCTCAATCTTCTGTCAACAAGAATTCAGAAGAACACTCATCAAAAAGAGATCAAGCTTTCAAACATTTTTCAGATCTCTTCAGCTCTCAAGTGTTCAAGGCCAACATCATCTCAAGACTCCAGACACTCAACATTTCAGCTTGCTGAAATCATCTTTTGCTGGAGATCTATCTTTGAAGGCCTATCACCCTCAGCAAAGCTCATCTTCCTGAAGATTTCAAGGACTCAGGGGGAGCTTTGACAACATCACTGAATCCACATAGTCTTCTCAGTTGCTTGAGAAAGAGAAGACTGTCATCACTCTCTCACCCCCATTCTGTAAAGGGTTTTTCAAACTCCCTTCAAAAGTTTGAAGCTGGTTTTTGAGCACCTTGTCAAAAGCTCATTGGTGGCAAGACACCTGATCAAAAAATCTGATTTGGTTTTTGAGCACCTTATCAAAAGCTCATTGGTGCCCAGGACACCTGATCAACTCATCCTGCAGTGGATTCCTACCTAGTGTGGTAGAAGAGTGGATGTACCCAAGTTGGGGAACCACTATATTTCCTTGTGTCATCTGGTTCTGCATGTTTTCTTTTTTGTTTCTGGCCTAGATTTTCTTGTGCTTAATATCTGCATAGCTTAGTTTTATTTCTGCTTCCCTGCTTACACTCATTACAACAATTGTTGTAAAGCTTTGCAAAAAGTTTTCTTTGTGTTTTTAAAAAGCACCATATACTCTATTCACCCCCCCTCTAGAGTATATCAGATCTAGTTTCCCCTTTCAATCATGCTAGTATTGGCATGGCTCCTTATGAGGCTCTGTATGGGAGGAAGTGTCGGACACCACTATCTTGGGTTCAGGATGAGGAACCTAAGGCGCTTAGGTCAGATTACGTCGAGGACACGGGCGCACTCATTTGGCTGATCAGATACAGGACGCTAGAGGCTCAGAGTCAGCAGGCGAAGTATTATGATGCAAGGCATCACAAGGTATAGTTCCAGGTGGGGGACAAGGTGTTTTTGAAGATACGTCTGATACACTGTGTTTTGCGGGTACGTAGACACAAGAAGCTCATCCCTAGATATATGGGACCTTATACGGTTCTAGAGCGGATTAGCCCCTTGGCATACAAGCTAGAGTTACTGTCAGATTTGGCAAACCTGCATGACTTCTTCCTTGTCTCCTCACTTCGGAAAGCATTACTTCGGCCAGAGTAGCATATTACTTCTACCTCGGGCCCGTTGCATCTGATCGGTTAGTTCGTTTGGAGCCAATCTGGATCAGCAATACAGTGGTCCGAGTTTTATGGAAGAAGAACGTCCCTTTGGTAAAACATGTTGTGGTCCAATGATGGGCAGGAGGAGCACAATTGGGAGCCCTTTGACCTCATGTAGAAGAAACACCCGGAGCTCTTCGCCTCAGGTACAAACTAAAACAAGTTGATCTTTTCTCCACTTGTAAAACACGTAGACCCGAGCTTGAATTTCGAGGACAAATTTTTTGTTTTGTTCATTGGAATTTGGAGGATCAAGCGCATACCCAACTGCACCAAAATCCCGGACTGTTGGAGAGGGCGCTACTTAATTTCTTAAATAAGTAGCAAAGCACTACGGGTCAAGTGAAGGAACGCCGGACCCAACAATCCCCCCCCCCCCGGCGTCCAGCACAACCTGTCGGCTCAGCGGTGGAGTTACCACCTGGCTCAGAGGTGGGGTTACCACATGTCCACGGTTGCCTGACCCGCCGGACCCACACAGGTAGAAGGGAAAAATCAGGATTTAATAGCGCCCCCCCCCCCTGGTCTGGAACCTGTGACCTCCTCTGATACCAATTGAAGGATCAAGCGCATACCCAACTACACCAAAATCTCAGACTGTTGGAAAGGGCGCTACTTAATTTCTTAAATACGTAGCAAAGCGCCACAGGTCAAGTGAAGGAACGCCGGACCCAACAGAATTTATAACATCCCCCACACTTCCAGACCCCCTAAAGTTATGGTTAGGACTAGAGTGGTGCATGGAGGCCCTAGTGTGACCCTCGCTCAGCTTGAACTTAGGGAAATGACTAAGTGCACCCTAATATCCACAAGTCAACCTAGGTCAATTCACACTCACATGAACTAACCGCCTCAAGGTAAGCCCACTAACACTTCCCTAACCCTAAGAGAGAGGCAACCAAGTAATGTACTTAAGGCTAGGTCAATCTTGTGGGTTGAATTGACCAAAGTCAACTTTAGATCAATATACGTTAAACCTTCACCTAAGAGGTCTTATTGGCCTCAAAACCTAAAATTGACCTCACCCCTAGCCTTGTAATGTCATTAGGGGCCAAGTGGACCTAGAAACCCCATCATGGGGTCACCAAGTTGACCAATTTGACCAAAGTCAAACTTGGCCCTATTTAGGACAAAATCACACTATTTGGCAAAGTGGGTCCAATTGGAGCATCACCATGATCCAATCAACATTAGATGGTGTCAAGGGACTCAAGACACACCCCTTGGACCAGTTAACTCATCAAGTTGACCAAAGTCAACCTCAAGATCAACCATGATCAAATTAATACTAAAGGCTAAATGAGAGCCCAAGCCAATTCAAGTGGGCTAAGGCCATGCCCAAGTCCCATCCTAAGGCCCACTAAATTTTCAGATTTATTTAATCTGATTTATGATTTTAATTGGGGGATTTAATAGGGTAATTACAAGGGAAGTTTCATTTGGAGGGGGGAATAATGGAGGGAGGCCAAGTGACACTCCTTTCTTCTTCCCCAACCCCTCTTTTCATCCCCCCTGATAAAGAGGAGTTTCCAGCAATTATAGGTCGGACACCATCAAGGAGAGCCATTAATGGCCATGACCATAACCCCCAGAACTTGGATCTCCTATATAGAGGATCCCAAAGCTCATTTCGACCCTTTCATCACCTTCAGAAGGCCTCAAGCAGTCGAAATCGACACTTGGATCGCTGCAAACGATGGAGAATCGAGATCGGGAGAGGTTCGCTGGAAAACTCTAAAAACCATGGCCACCCGCCAGAGTATCCACATCCAAGCCCAAAATCAGGCATGTTTCTCCCCCTCTCCCCTTGTGCTAGCTTCCTAGATCAATAGGACTTGAGGTCTAGCTCAATTGAGCTGATTCCAATTTTGAAATCCAAGGAAAAAGCTTGAAATGGACTTCCTCTCAGTATCGCAGGAAAACACCCCTCCGACGGTCAGGCCGCCACCCAGCAATAGCCACCACCTCAACGGAGGTGGTCGTGATGGTGGACGACTGGGGACGGGGCTGGATTGCCGGCAAATGGCTTGGAAAATGGCTCCAGGTTCGGCCAATCTCGGCCTTAGGCTAGAGTAAGAAGATGAAATCGCAACCGTTGATTTGATTTATATTGATTATTATATATTTTTGCCCCTTTAATATGCACTCTTTGAACAATAAAAATGAGGCCCTTAGGAGTAGAAACATAAAAGGTGCCAAAAATAAAAAAGGTATACTGATGAGTCTACTTTAATTAGAAATTGAAATCAGGTCATTTGGGTATTGTATATCCTTGTAGGACAATTCTTGTGGGACGGGTCCTTAGGGTAGGACAGTCACTATTTCCTTAATAAATTTTAATTGACCAAGGGGATTGACTTGAAATTTGAGGCATGTAAGTATATACCATAGATACACCTACAGTCCAAAAATGGAAAATTTTGGATAGAATTTTCCTATGGTTTTAGGAAAATGTTATTTTTCATATAAATGGAATATTTTGAAGAATAATAATTATTTTAATCTCATATTTTGGTGAGATGTTCATTATGGAGGTATAAAGCCCTGGTAAAAATTTCATGTCCTTTGGAATCCTGTAGGTTGGTGAATTCCACTTGTAAGTTGTCATGTTGTATGTGATGTGTGCATTTAGCCAAAAGGTGTATCTTGTGAATTTAGCAAGATTGGCTTGTTCAAATCAAGTAAAATTTCATACATGTAATTATTTAGTGAAAGTACACCTCCTCATGAAATTTTAGAACATTTGAAGTTGATTTACTTAACAAATGAATTAATTAGTATTTTTATTACGCAAGAATATTAGTGAAATTAGGGTGACTAAAATAGTTGCAAAAATTATAAAACATTTCCAATAGCAATGATTTAGTATGATAAACACTTGACAAATTAATTGGAATTTTTGAAATTTAAAATCTTAGGGTTACAGTAATAATTACCATTTTTTCCCTTTCGATATTATTGCGATAATTATGCTCAAATTGAGTAATAAAATTGTACATTTTTGGAATAAATAATTATTTACAATTTGTAACCTCTAGTATTGGAATTATTTGATGCATATTTATAGTACTTTAGGTGTAACATGACCTAGTAGATCAGATTTTTGTAATTAGAAATTAAATATCAAGTATTATTGAAATGATGTAAAATTTGGTCCAGAGCCATTATTACTCAAGATGATGTCAGGATAATTTTATTTTGCTTGTGTAAAAGTGACACTTCATATTCAAAATCACATATAGCAATAATTTGGAAAAATTATAATAATTGCTGATTATTTTAGGAAAATTATAAATCTCTGGAATTAGGTCTAATATGTCATGATATGTCTCAAAAAATAATCTTAGGCCCTAGGGTCAAGAATTTGGAGGATTCCTATTCATACACACATACAAGATCATATGGTGTGTATTTAGCAATTTGGAAAATCAGGTTTTTCAACAGTTGTTGTTTTGGGGAGGTCACACACATAGTAACTATGGGAGTGAATTTGGTTAAGGGTAGCATAACATTACTAAGTGCCTTGAGAAAGGGAAAGATGGGCTTCAGACCATCAAAGTTACTAGTATAGTTGCGAGCCCTTCACATGGTAGACCTCGGGAAGTCCAAGGTTAACAATAAATTGCAAAGTAATTTGGAAGTTAGACAAGAGTAGTCTGATAAGATTAAGGAATGTTATAGCGATCTCATCCATGTGTTGGTTTGAGTGATATAGGGCTCGTTGTTCCTACGAGCTGGTGGCACGGGTTATTGATCTACATCAGGACGGGTTGGTATTGCGAGCTGGAGGCTCAGGACGGTGTTGTTATACCTAGTTTGTGCCTATATGGTGGGTCACTCGGTATTGGTTCAGTCGGCACACCGACAGAAGTACAATGGCTCTGGTGCGGCGTGTAGACCTTTAGGGAGACTGGTAGGATGTTTATACTGAGGTCTGGATGACTATATCCCCTAAGAGCACACCGACCATGGAAGACCGGTAGTCGCCAGAAAGAGTACACACGGGCTTCACTATTTTGTTCTTAGCATTGAGGCATACGAGAGGTCTAGGCCTAGTAGTGTGCATACCCACTAGGAGTGGAGACACCCGCTCCACTACCACCATGAGCCATGATGGTTGGTACCTGTGAGGTTGGCCACCTCCAAAAAGAGGGGATGCATGAAAGTTCTATTCACAGAGTCGTGTGTGTGAGTTACATAATCATTGCATTACATAGCTTGGCATAGCATACGCACTTGCAGATCCTCATCATATAAATTAGTATGGGCTCTTTTATATGACGAGTTACTATTTTGGAAAACTTAACTTATAAGTTTGTATGAGCATTCATATATATTAGGGTACACTTTTGTGATGCTAGTGTAGTTGTTTTACCTTACTAGTTTAACTTAGCTCTTCTTACTGTACTTTTTTTATTAAGCTAGATATTATTCTTCTTTACTGCTCATACTGATATATAACTGCTAGAAAATTATATATATATATATATACCATTGCCTCCTACTTGTATTTTCTGCTATTATTGTTCCTCCGCTTTCTTCCTCCCACGCTATACCTAGGAGTTGCGGGGGTTAGGTGGGGATGAAGCAACTGAGTCTAGTTTGACTGACGGTCGTTTGACCACATCATTTTAGGGTCACGTGGAGACGCCGCCGCAATTCGACCAAGCGGAGCCAGAGATTGAGACACTAGGATCTGAGGAGCCAAAGCCGCACACTACCACTACTACTACCCAGTGTTAGGTTGATGATCATATGGTTTAGCTTCCGCGTTGTTAGTTGAGAGAGAGTGATATTTTTATGATATTTATGTACTGGGCATAATCTCTATTACTTGTACTTTTCATTCAAGTCAAGTGGACCTTTATTTGGGTATTTATATATTTATGATGTGATATGTGGACCTATTTACTTCTTCTTTTGTTGGTTGTGTGAAAAATCATGTTTATTGGCAGGGTTGCAGTCTTATGGTGGCAACTAGCTCGTAGTTGGTGTCATTGTAAGGCGACTGTCCTAGGCATAAAATCTCTCATCGGTCGTGCCCAATTTGAAAGAATTGGTTTCAAGATGTACTAAACACCTAGGGGGGTGAATAGGTTCAATTCTTTTTCTTAGGCAGATAGTCTTTTTACTATTAGATTACAGATTATTCAGCACAGCACAATTCACAGCACAGATTAAACAACACAGTCATACAGATGACACATAGTTTTATAATGGTTCTCTAAGTGATGGGTACATCCACTTTCTCCCTTCGCCTATCTAGCAGTATACTAAATTCGGCCTAACTTCCTTCTTCCTTCTCAGATCCTCAAAACTTACAACTCTGAATCCTGAATGGTTCCTACAACTCAGACTTCAGCAAGTCCTACAACTCAGATTCACTCAAAGAATCCTACCTCAGAATAAGTCCACACTCCTACAACTCAGGCAATTAAGCCCTACCTCAGCCTATTCCCAGGCCTACAACTCAGAGAACTTAATCTCCTACCTCAGGAACTCAACCCTACCTCAGCCTTTATAAATTTAGGCTTACAACTCAGAGAACTTAATCTCCTACCTAGGCACTCAGCCCTACCTTAGCCTTTATAAATTTAGGCTTACAACTCAGAGGAATAATCCTCCTACACTCAGATCTATATAAGATCCTACAAAAAATTGAAAATAAAGAGAATAATTCCTTCACTCGGATAGAGAGAGAAAGGGTGAAGGCTTCTTGATCAGTTCTTGATAGATCTGACCACTCTAGAATCAACCTGTCTTAGCTTCTTCAAAGCTTCTTGAATCTGAACAAAGTAAGGTTGATCTCCTTGAAGTTGGAGATGATCCTCAATCCAGCTTCTTCTTAATCAAATGTGATCCTGACTTCTTCTTGCAGATTGTTCAGGATCTGTCTTCTCTGGATGACTTGTCGATTTTTGAATGAAGACTTCTCTCTCTGTTGTTAGTTCTTCTCTCTTCTTTTCTCATTCTAATTGTTGATAGAACTTGTCTTTATATAGACTTCATCCGAGATTACCGGCTAGTCCGGTTTATAACGACCTTCTGACAGCTCTGACAGATACAACAACTGTGTTGATCATGACAGCTGTCAAGTCTCCAGTTATTATATCTGATACTTCAATGAACTTCAGCTCAACAGCAAAGTGTCGAGACAATACTACAAATGTGTTAACACAAATAGTTCATGTGTCGACATAATCCTTGGTGATGTCGAAACAGCTTGCATAATGTCGACACAACACTTCTCTATCTTCTTGACAGAGCTTCTGCGGAATGTGTCGACACAAGTCCTGTGTGTCGACACAATCACTTCTTGTCTTGACATGGTTGCTTTCAACAAAGATTCTGGTGTGTGTCGACACAAATCCTGTGTGTCGAAACATTTGTTGTTGACTAAACTTTCTGTGTGTCGACACAAGGCCTGTGTGTCGACATAGTTGTTGTTGACTGAGCTTTCTGTGTGTCGACACAAGTCCTGTGTGTCGACACAGTTGTTGTCGATAGAGCTTTCTGTGTGTCGACACAAATCCTGTATGTCGACACAGTTGTTGTCATCAGAGCTTTCTGTGTGTCGACACAAGTCCTGTGTGTCGACATAGTTGTTATCGACAGAATCTCTGTGTGTCGACACAAGTTCTGTGTGTCGACACAAACTGGCTCCTGGTGTCGACACAGTCGTTGTTGATAGATTCTCAGTGTGTCGACACAAGTTCTAGGTGTCGACATAATCTGTCTCCTTGTGTCGACACAACCTTTCCCATGTGTCGACACAATGCTTCTCAAGTGTCGACACTTGTACTTAGAAAATTTTCTTTCATTTCCTTAACCTGCACATGGAAACTCAACACCACATCAAATACACCTTGATGAATATCATTGAGTTAGGTGAGGCTTCTCCAAATCTAGTACACATTTTCCAATGTACCCAACAATCTCCCCCTATTTAGAGAAGTCATAACCCTAAGTCAATGATATACATCACTTATAATAAAACAAGATTATGATGTATAAGAGCATTATTCAGACAGGTTAATAAACAAAACCAGCATAATATCATCACAAAATATGATAATATATAGAGAACATGAATCAATATTTTGTTTAACTACAAAAAGTTTCTGAACATAGATTACATAGATTTTAAAACTAAAGATTACAAAGTTCTAAAATCTAGTCAGTCTATTCTAGGGTTGATCAGGCTCCTTGATTACAATGCCTTTTGCCAGACTAAATCCTTGTTTGTACACTAGGTTAAGAGTCTTCAGCTGACTTAAGATCCTTCTTCTTAAGCTCTTCAGCCTTGATCTTTTGCCTTTCAAAATAATGATAGGGCTTTGGAAAGTATTTGCTGGGCTTCACAGCAGTAACATGTATCTTCCCAGCTTTGTGATCTCTTCTAAACTGATGAATGACATCTTGTCTCTGTTGATACTTTGTCCACTCTTGTTCAGAATACCACTTGCCTCTATCATGCATTTTGTCTTTAACAGCTTGCCAGGCAGTGAGGATTATATTTTTGGAGGTGGGACTCCATCTTTCAAAATCAGGTTTTAACTCAGCCTGCTCTCTAAATCTTTTCTTAGAAAGTTAAGCTTCTTGCTCTCTTTTCAAGGCTGCTTCAGGCATCTTAACAATAGCTTGAATTCCTTCAAAGTTAGCAGGTGGATAAATGATTTGAGCCACTTCCTGCTGAGCCCCTTCATTGTAAGCAGCTTGAATGCTTGACTCAGCTGTGTTGTCATCATCACACAGAGGTGGATATCCAAGAGTGGCTCTGATAGCATTAGTTATCCATTTAGCATATTCAGAGCCTGCATTGACTAATACTCTCTCCCCCTTTATGACTTCTCTTTTTACAATAGCTCGCAAGATAATTTGTATCTTCTTTGTAGAATGACCTAAATTTCTGTAGCTGATCAGAGATATCCAAGAGAGGCCTGGATAGCAGTGTTAATATCAGTAAAATGTGCTGTGAGTTGTATATCAAACTCTGACTTTGCTTTAACCAGGCTAGCAGTGATAACAGTATCTTGATTCTTAAGTTCTGTAACAATAGCATTATGAGACTCAGTAAGATTGTCATTCATTCTTATTTGATTTTCCAATACATAGCCTTGTTTCACTACTATATCATCTATCTGTGTTTTGGCTTCCACTTGTTGTTTGGCTAAATAAACTACAACATTACCTCCCTTATGGAAGCAATCGGTCATCTCTTTTTTATGTTGATTAACTTCAAATCTGATAGATTTGATATCTTGAGTCAAAGTAAATTGCAGTTCTTTATGGCTCTCATCTACATATTCCTCAAGAGCTAGTCTTTGCTCATCCATTTTAACTTGCAGTGCCACCAATAGTGAACTAAAGTCAACTGCTGGAGCTGGTGGTTGAGAGACAGTCTACAAGGCTTTCTTATAGCTTGAGCTCTTCTTTCTGTAGACCATCAGTTTCCTCTTCTTTACATTGGAAGCTTTTTCATCATCAGAAGCAGATGAGATTTCATTGTCCACTGTATCTTTTGAAGTAGGGTCAGTGATTGGCTGATCCTTCTTAGTGCTTAGCAGCTCCCCCTCAGTTCTTGGCAGCTCCCCCTCAGTCCTTGCTTCATGGATGTCAGGAAACAACTACTCTAGAGTGAACTCTTGTTGCATTTGAACAGGAGGAATATCTTGCTCCTGTGTAGTAGATGGAGTGTTATCAACTGCAGATGTGTCCTCCATTGTAATTTCTTGTGCAGGGACATTGTCATGGGTAATATCAAGGATAGTTTGAGTGGCTGTTTCACTCTCTAATACAGCTTGCTCTTTCTCATGAGCAACTCCTGAAGGTAATGCCTCTTGTTGAGCTAAAGCTGGAGAAAGCTCATTGGCTCCCCCTAGATGAGGCACTTCTTGGACTTGATTTAGTTGGATGGTGCTTTCTGGAATCTGCTCTCCCTGCACCTGACTATCACCTATATTCTCAGGAGCAGGTGATTTCCTAACAGTGTCTGGTCTTTCTTCATCTGAGCTAAAGACCACTTCTTCTTCTGAATCACTGGAAGATTCAGCTGTCTTGTGGGTTGTTTTCTTCTTTGGCTGTATCTATTTTGTTTGTTTCTGTGGTGTAGAAACATCCTTGGTCAGGACCCTTTCTCATATGGAGAGTATTCTCAAATCCATTCTTCTTATATGATTGATCTTAGATCCTGCAATCTTATTCATTACTTCAGGAATATTCTCGGCCAAATATAGGCATAATATCCTTCAAAGATTTGGTTTCTTGAAGCTTTCTTTGATCTTTTCAAAGATCACAGCAGACCAGTTGGTTTTGACCTTGAAAATGACTCTGGTCATTAGATTGAACATGTAGGCAGATATCCATTCATGTCCACCTGGTTTGCACAGAATTACTTTGCCTATAATTTTAGAAAGAAATTTACCATGGGAGTTCATTCCCTTTCTAAGCATAGAAGATCCAATCTTGGTGGTGGGATCCAGTCCACACCATTGGAGAGCTTCTCTGGTCATGGAAGATACTATTGCATCATCTTCTTGAAATCTGGGCAAGTGTAGTGTCTTCCTAAAACTCTTCAGGGTGAGTTTTATCTTAGTTCCATGAATAGATGACTTAATTTTCATGCCCATTGAATCCAGTGTTGCTGCCGTGTAAAATTCAAGAACCTCCTTCTTCCAAATCTTGGTAGGTTCTGAGACCAGGTATTATAAGCCATTCTCTGTGATTAGGGTAATCACGTCTTTGATTTCTCTAGATCCACTCGCAAAGGCATCATGAACTAGTTCATAGCCTTCGTTGATGTTGTCTTCTAGCTTTCGCACCATGAGGTATGAGAGAGATAGAAGAAGGGAGATGAAGGTCTGTCGACAAAAAGGATTATGTCTCGAGAATATTGAGAGCATAGTCGACAGGGTTTTACTTTCACCTATTTATATGTTTCTAAATAAGGAAGGTCAACAGGCGGGTTGAAATAAACCTATTATGTCGACATTGTTGGGATTGTGTCGACACAGACTACTTAAGTCTCGATAGAGAATTACTATACTATGTGTCGACACCAACTGCGATGTGTTGACACAAATAATCGTAAGAGCTTACACTAAACTCTGTATGTCGACACAGACGACTGTATGTGTCGACACCAACATTTAAGTGTCAGTATAGCTATGTGTCGACACCAAATTCTGAGTGTCGACACAATCTTCTATATGTGTCGACAAAATTTTCTTATGTGTCGACGTCATTTTCTAAGTGTCTACACCTTTGTCTTTAAGTGTCGACATACATTTACTTAGTCAAATTTGTCATTCTTATTCTATGTTTAGCATGTCTAATTCAATTTTAAAATAATTGAATTTAGTTTCATCCAGTGGTTTGGTGAACATATCAGCAATTTGAAAATTAGTATTGACAAATTCTAAAGTGATATCTTCGTTTTCAACATGATCTCTAAGGAAATGAAATCTTATTTCTATGTGCTTAGTTCTGCTATGTGAAATAGGATTTCTAGCAATAGAAATAGCACTAGTAGAATCACAAAATAATGGTGTTCTACTTACCTGGATTCCATAATCTTCAAGTTGATGTTGAATCCATAATAGCTGAGCACAGCAGCTGCCTGCAACAATATATTCAGACTCAGCTATGAAAATAGCCATACTTGTCTGCTTTTTACTGCTCCAAGACACCAATCTTCCACCTAAAAACAAACATGTGCCACTAGTACTTTTCCTGTCTTCTTTACATCCTGCAAAGTTTGCATCTGAATACCCAGTCAGTAGAAAATCTCTATTCCTAGGGTACCAAAGGCCAATATTTGTTGTTCCCTTAAGATATCTCAAAATTCTTTTGACTACAGTATAATGAGACTCTTTAGGGCAGGCTTGATACCTAGCACAGACACATGTAGCATACATGATGTCTGGTCTACTAGCAGCTAAGTATAAAAGGGAGCCAATTATCCCTCCATACAAAGACTCATCTACAGGTTTCTCTGTATCATCTTTGTCAATAGGCATACTTGACCCCATTGGAGTTCTCATGGTGGAGGCTGACTCCATGTCATACTTCTTAATCAACTCCTTGGTGAACTTAGACTGGGATATGGACAAGCCATCATCAGTCTGTCTAACTTGGAGTCTCAAGAAGAATTTAAGCTCACCCATACTACTCATCTCAAACTTCCCTTGCATAAGTTTGGCAAACTTTCTACAAAGGTTATTTTCTGTTGATCCAAAGATAATGTCATCAACATATATCTGGACCAGGATCATTTTGCCTTTTGATTCCCTAAGGAATAAAGTTGTCTATTTTCCCCCTTGAGAATTTATTCTCAATGAGTAATGCAGACATGGTTTTATACCAAGCCCTAGGGGCTTGTTTCAAACCATATAGTTCTTTCTTAAGCCTATAAACATACTTAGGATAGAGAGAATCTACAAAACCTGAGGGTTGTTCAACATAGACTTCCTCTTTTAAGTCACCATTTAAAAATGCTGACTTGACGTCCATCTGGAATACCTTGAACCCTTGGTATGTTGCATAGGAGAGGAATAGCCTTATTGTTTCCAACCTTGCCACTGGAGCAAAAGTCTGATCAAAGTTTATTCCCTCTTCATGTCTATTTCTTTTTGCTACCAGTCTTGCTTTATTTTTGACTATGATGCCATTCTCATCTAGCTTGTTCTTGTAGATCCACTTAGTCCCTATGACATTATGATCCTTTGGTTTAGGAACCAGCTCCCAGACTTTACACCTTCTGAATTGATTCAGCTCTTCCTGCATGACATCAATCCAGTTTGGGTCTTATATGGCTTCTTCAAATTTCTTGGGTTCCATCTGGGACAGGAAACCTGAGCAAAGAACTGTGTTCACATTCCTACTCCTTGTCTGGACACCATGTCTTGGATCACCAATGATTTGGTGTGCTGGATGATCCTTTAGATGCCTTGTTACTGGAGGCAATCCATCTACATCTAGATTTCCTCCAATCTCTTCAACGTGTTGTACTTCATTGTCTTCTTCAACAGCTAGAGGGTCTTGTACTCCCCCTGGACAGCACCCATCAATTTCTTTATCCTACCTTTCAGGTTGGTCTTCATTAATGGTAAGCTTGTCCAACTTTTCTTTCAAACCTGTAGAGCTACAAGATACACTAGACTGCTCATAGTTGATTAGTTCAGTTTCATCAAAGACTATATGAACAGATTTTTCTACAACTTGAGTAGTCAAGTTATAGACCCCGTAAGCTCTACTATTGTTGTTGCACCCAACAAATATCTCTACTTGGGATTTGGCAGCAAACTTAGTTAAATAAGACTTGTCATTATTAAGTACATAACACTTGCTACCAAAGATCCTAAAATAGGATATGTTTAGTTTTCTGCATTTCATAATCTCATAGGGTGTCTTTTTATGACTTTTAGTGATGGATTCTCTATTGAGAACATGACATGCAGTGTTTACTGCCTCAACCCAGAAATATTCTGGGAGAGAAGTGTCACTTAGTAGTGTTCTACCAGCCTCAATAAGAGTCATATTCTTTCTTTCCGCAATACCATTTTGCTGAGGAGTTCTAGGTGAGGAGAACTCCTGATGAATTCCTAATTCTTCACAAAACTTTGTCATACATTCAGACTAAAATTCAGTCCCATGGTCACTTCTGATTTTGACCACTAAACTGTTAAGTTCATTCTGAATTTGCCTAACAAAATTATGGAATACAGTAGGGGTTTCAGATTTCTGCCTCAGGAAGAAAACCCAAGTAAATCTTGAGTAGTCATCCATAACTACAAGTGTATAGACTTTCCTACCTAGACTATGAATTGGCATAGGACCAAATAGATCCATATGCAGGAGGTACAAACACCTCACAGAGTCTTTAGTATCATGTCCATGAAAAGTGGTCTTCGTTGGCTTACCCTTTTGGCAAGTTGAACATACATCCTCTTTCATGCACTTGAACTGAGGATCATTCCTCACTAACTCCATGCTATAGAGTTGGCCTATAGTCTTATAGTTAAGATGAGCTAGCCTTTGTGCCATTTGACACATTCAGATGCTTTTTCATATGCAACTAAACATATAGGAGATTTCTTATTCTCACAATCAAAACTGAGACAGTAAACATTCCCCTTCCTATAACCTGACAAGATGATCTCTTGATCACTTGCCCTTCTAATTTGACACCCATTTTTAATAAATGAAGTGTCATAACCATGATCACTCAGTTGGCTTATGCTTATTAGGTTGTGTTTCAAACCTTTCACATAAGCCACTTGGGTGATAGTAGTTGAGCTATTAGAAATGTTACCAAACCCTTTGATGATCCCCTTTTTAGATCCACCAAAGATTACTTTGGTTCCATTCACTATTGGAGTGTAGTCCTTCAACATCCTTCTTGTTCCAGTCATGTGCCTGGAACAACCACTATCCGAGTACCATATTGGGGTATGACCACTTGGACGCACCTGCATCAAATATAATTACTTAACCTTAGAATCCTAATTAGTATTGGGTTATAGGTTCAGGTTAGTCTGAAACTTGACTGATTTCCCTGCAATCTTTCTAACAGGTAAGCTGACATTTTTCCTGACACTAGTGTTGTGCCAAAAATCTATGGCATAATGCCCAACCTTGTCACAGCACTAGCACTCAGATCTATTGTATCTCCTTTTAGATACAGTCTTAACAGCCTTGCTGTTAGTTGTCCTTTTGTTTAGTGTTGGGGCTGGTGCATCAAATACCAATGATTCCTGAAGAACATGGTGAGTGTGTACATGGGCTGCCCTATTGACAGTTGCATTCTTGTCATTCAGAATACCAGCCTTACAGTGACCATGAGTAGTGTCATGGTCAAACCTATTAGTAGGCTGCACCACTTTCCTAAAAGCAATGGGGGGTTTGAAGGCTTGTGGCTGAAATGGAGCTTTGCCTTTTCTTTTAGAATTTGCTGCCCTAGTTCTTCTCTTAAAACCTAGACCTGTCTTACCCTTTTGTTGAATAAAGTCATCAATCAATGGTAAGATAGACTTTGGCTTTGAGAATTTAGCCACAAGTTCCTTTTCTCTTTGTAGTCTGAATTCCAGACCCTTAATCTGATCATTTTTGAATGTAATTATTCCCATCTGAATAAAAGTTATATTCTTCAGTTTGGCAACTTCATTCATCTTCTGATCCAGCAATTTTTTTGAATCAGATGCAGCCAACTTAAGAACAACAATTTCCTTAGCCTGGTTTTTGACAAGATTTCTGCTTCTCTTAAGTGCATGCAACAGATCACCATATTCATCAATAAGTTGATGAATATCCCCTTCAGATTCTGAACCATCCACATCTCTTGATACAGATGCTTCTTTTTCTGATCCAGTATGATAGTCAGAAACTGATGAAAGGTTGTTTACCTTACTGGGACCAGGCTGATCCTGGCACTGATCTTCTTCAGATATAGCCATCAACCCTTTGCAATGAAGATCAATCCCACTGATAGAATCCAGCATTTGCAAGAATTCTGTCTCCTCTGAATCCTCTTTAGTTGTAAACAGTCCTATGTAGGCTTCAGTTTCAGTCTCAGCTTCAGAATCTGATGATTAGGAATCAGTCCAGCTTTCCTGATTAAGCATAGACTTAATGTCCTCTCTCACTTCTTCTGATCCCTCCATGTAGACAATCAAGGTGTCCCAAATCTCCTTAGAGGTTTTGCAGTGAATCAAGTTTTGGAATGTTGAGTCATCTATAACACTAACTATTATGTTTTGTGCTCTCTTATCCATAGTAGCCAAGATGATCTCATCCCTTGTCATTTCAGAATAATCTTTTGGTGTCCTGAGATTTTCATCAAGAACTGAGATTTTCATAGGGATGAATGACCCTTCTTTAACTGTAATATAGATTCTTGGGTCAGATGCTTCCATAAACAACCTGACTCTCTCTTTCCAAATACCAAAAATTTCTTTCCTACAGATAGGTAATTTCATGGATCCAAGTTCCTTGTGATTTTCTCCTGAACCCATTTTGCTTAAATGTTAACTTCCTTTTAGATTAACTCAGACTGTTAATTCAAATCTTGAGTAACCTCCCTATGATACCACTTGAAAGAATTGGTTTCAAGATGTCCTAAACACCTAGAGGGGGGGGGGTGAATAGGTTCAATTCTTTTTCTTAAGACAGATAGTATTTTTACTGTTAGATTACAGATTATTCAGTACAACACAATTCACAACACAGATTAAACAACACATGCACACAGATGACACACATTTTTATAGTGGTTCCCTAAGTGATGGGTACATCCACTTTCCCCCTTCGCCTATCTAGCAGTATACTAGATTCGGCCTAACTTCCTTCTTCCTTCTCAGATCCTCATATCTTACAACTCAGAATCCTGAATGGTTCCTACAACTCAGACTTCAGCAAGTCCTACAACTCAGATTCTCTCAAACAATCCTACCTCAGAGTGAGTCCACACTCCTACAACTCAGGCAATTAAGCCCTATCTTAGCCTATTCCCAGGCCTACAACTCAGAGAACTTAATATCCTACCTCAGGCACTCAGCCCTACCTCAGCACTTATAAATTTAGGCTTACAAATCAGAGAACTTAATCTCCTACCTCAGGCACTCAGCCCTACCTCAGCCTTTATAAATGTAGGCTTACAACTCAGAGGAATAATCCTCCTACACTCAGATCTATATAAGATCCTACAAAAAATTGAAAATAAAGAGAATAATTCCTTTACCCGGATAGAGAGAGAAAGGGTGAAGGCTTCTTGATCAGTTCTTGATAGATCTAACCACTCTAGAATCAACCTGTCTTAGCTTCTTCAAAGCTTCTTGAATCTGAACAAAGTAAGGTTGTTCTCCTTGAAGTTGGAGATGATCCTCAATCCAGCTTCTTCTTAATCAGATGTGATTCTGACTTCTTCTTGCAGATTGTTCATGATCTGCCCTCTCTGGATGACTTGTCGATTTCTAGATGAAGACTTCTCTCTCTATTGTTAGTTCTTCTCCCTTCTTTTCTCATTCTAATTGTTGATAGAACTTGTCTTTATATAGACTTCATCCGAGGTTACCGGCTGTTCCGGTTTATAACGACCTTCTGACAGCTCTGACAGATACAACAGCTGTGTTGATCATGACAGATGTCAAGTCTCCAGTTATTATATCTGATACTTCAATGAACTTCAGCTCAGCAGCAAAGTGTCGAGACAATACTGCAAATGTGTCTACATAAATAGTTCATGTGTCGAGACAATCCTTGGTGATGTCGACACAACTTGCATAATGTCGACACAACACTTCTCTATCTTCTTGACATAGCTTCTGCAGAATGTGTCGACACAAGTCCTGTGTGTCGACACAATCACTTCTTGTCTTGACATGGTTGCCTTCAACAAAGATTCTGGTGTGTGTCGACACAAGTCCTGTGTGTCGACACAGTTGTTGTTGACTGAGCTTTCTGTGTGTCGACACAAGTCCTATGTGTCGACACAGTTGTTGTCGACAGAGCTTTCTATGTGTCGACACAAGTCCTGTGTGTCGACACAGTTATTGTCGTCAGAGCTTTTTGTGTGTCGACACAAGTCCTATGTGTCGACACAGTTGTTGTCGACAGAATCTCTATGTGTCGACACAAGTTCTGTGTGTCGACACAAACTGGCTCCTTTTGTCGACACAGTCGTTGTCGACAGATTCTCAGTGTGTCGACACAAGTTCTGGGTGTCGACACAATCTGGCTCCTTGTGTCGACACAGCCTTTGCCATGTGTCGACACAATGCTTCTCAAGTGTCGACACTTGTACTTAGAAAATTTTCTTTCATTTCCTTAACCTGCACATGGAAACTCAACACCACATCAAATACACCTTGATGAATATCATTGAGTTAGGTGAGACTTCTCCAAATCTGATACACATTTTCAAATGTACCCAACACAATTCCCAAGAGGGATTTTACAGAATGGGAACGCGCTTGCTTTGGCTTCTGATCGTTCGTTTGGAGGACCAAACAAGCTCATAATTTTGCTAGAATAGGGTCGCTAGAATTGTATCGGCGAGTCGATTGAAGTTGCGACAAAAAGTATTCTGTTCGACGAAGATTATTTATGGGAACAACATTATATTTATTTTATTTTTTTTTCTTAGAGTTATTGTTTTTAATAAAATATTTATTTATATTTCCCCTATTCCATAGAGCCGATTTGCTTCTTAACAATAGGGGGCACTTGATTTAAATATCAGTGTTGGACTATTTGACCGTTTGTATGCAAGGGTCCAATTTGCTAATGTGGCCACAACTAATTCTAATGAACTCTAGCTAATGGATATCCCGAGCGGGTCTATATTGTGTTGAAATTGAAAGTGAATCATATATATATATATATATATATATATATATATATATATATATATATATATATATATATATATATATATATATATATATATATATATATATATATATATAATCTGACAAAGTCAATTTTATATCAATATAATATCTACGTCCAAGGTTATGAAAGTTTCCTTTTGATATGTCATATGTGAATTGATTTTCAACTTCCCCTTCACCTCCCCTGTTCTAAAATTATTTTTGAACATTTGGAAGGCCTCTAATTTGTTGGTTAGAAAATATATCCACATATATTTGGTGTAATCATCTAATAGGAGAAAGTAGTAGTTCTTACATCCAATAGATTTAGTGATTGTGGATCCCCACAAGTCTCCACGAATTAACTCCAAAGATGTTGATGATTTTTTTCTGAGTGCGTAGGAAAAGGCAGACAATGGGCTTTTCCCGCTACACAGCTTGGTCAGAGCTTTGTAACTTTAGGTAATTGAGGAAGTCTTGTTATAATTTGTTTCTCCTTCATAAGATGGATAACATCCCAATATACATGGCCCAGTCGATGATGCCACAATTGAGGATCTGAGTTGTAGCCCTGTTGACAAGTGAGTGCAGACTCTTGCTTGAAAACTGAAAGATCTAGTGAAAAAACCCTATTTTTTCCCATTTCAGCTGTGACTATAAGGGATCCTGTTGTTTGGTCAGTAATTTTACACATATTTTGTGCAAATGAGACATTGTAGCCTCTTTGTAGTAGTTGACCTACACTTAGTTAGTTTTGTGCTAACTTGGGCACATATTGAACATCATGAATCATTTGCATGTGTCCTGAGGGTGTGGTTATAGTGATGCTTCCTTTTCTTTCTATCTTTGATGCTTTTCCGTCCCCAAGATAAACTTCTGCTTTATGGTTCTCATCCAAGGTTGTGAAAGCTTCCTTTTTGTATGTCATATGTGATGAACATCCACTGTCAACATACCGCACATTTAAGAGTTTCACCTCTGTTTTTTAAGCAGGAATAGAATAGGCTTTCTGCTTCAACTTTTTTTTCTTTTTCACCAAACCGGGTTGTATCCTTGTACTAGCAATCCCTCTCTGAGTGATTAGGGATTTTGAACCTCTTGCACTTGGAATGACAGACACGGGATTTGTGTGTGGTCTTATTGTATATGATACAATAAGGTGTTGAGTTGTCAGTAGTTCTAATTTGAGATGGTATTGGCCTTTTGCCTCTTCCTTTCATTCCTTCACTCCAGAGCTGCTTGCCCCTTCCAGGGCTGCTTATCCCTTGCCCATGGGCTCTTTTTGTTATAAGTTCTTTTGATAGTGATCTCCTTTCTGAACCACATTCCTTGGCTTACCAAATCTCATCTTTGTTTGCAAGGCTTGCTCCAGATTTTGTGAGTTTCTTGCTAATCGATCTTCGTGAGATTTTAGTGCGCCATTAATTAAGTTAACGACAACTTGTAGATGTCTTTTGACTACGCAATCACTAATATTGCTGGAACTATGCGTTTATCCACTACCATATCACCATAATTTTGAATTTGATTTATTAAACTAACAACTCTAGCAAAAAATACTTGAACAGGCTCACAAGCTTTCATGCTTACCAGGTCCATCTATGCCCAAAGTGTTTGTAACTTCATGGAAATTACTTTAGAAGATCCTTTGTATTCTTCAAGAAGAATATCCCATGCCTCCTTGGTAGTTTCAGTAGTCATTATCTGTGGGAAGATTACATCTGCTACACCTTGTTGAATGAGCATGTGTGCTTTGGAATCCTTCCTTAGAATTTTTGTATTCAGTTGTATATCCCCTATTGTAATACCTTTTTCTTTGCCTCCTACAGGTATAACAGGACCTTCTTGCGCAAGCTCCCATAGACCTTGAGATCGAACATAGTGCGCATTTTGACACATCAGTGTTGATATTTTTCACCATTAAATACATGGATGGAAGAGTGAGAATAGTTCCCTGGTACTGTGGTAGATGATGAAGCCATAGTTGATCGTTCGATGAAAAGATGTTCATGCAAAAGGAATGCCCCAACAAAGGCTCTGATATTGGAGAGTTGGCTTGTCACCCTCTAAGGAGCTCAGACACTTGAAACCTCAAGGAAGATATATAGTGGACTATGACTCGACACCAATTCGGCCACATGGGTTAACACACTTTCCGGATTTTTCACGCTAAAAAACCCATGTCATTGATGCTTTGTTTACTTTTAACTATTTGTGCGCCCAATATAATGACTTGGAGCTAAGGCCGTTAGATTCTCGAAAAACTGGGTGACCCATAACAAAGGTAAAATTAGATGGAACGGAATTTGAATATAGAACCTAGAATATATATATATATATATATATATATATATATATATATATATATATATATATATATATATATATATGAACAGGGCGTGTGGTGACTAAAGTAATTGTTCCGCGGTGATGGTAAAAGAAAAAAAAAGAGCATACAAATATCATGCATATAAAAGCTATATATAGCCATAGTCTCGGTGAATCGCACGAAATAATTAACTTGCATGCATATATCACTGCAGGATCCAGATCCTCTTCATTTCAAATGAAATGGAGGGGATCCATTTCATATCTAATGGAAAACATCTGTTCAAAAAAGATCTAGTGGATAAGAATTTTCTGAATAAAAAAATATAAAAGGATGGGTAAAAGAGAACCCGTTGAATCAAAAAGCAATGGATCTTATCCGTGAAATGGATCCCCTCCATTTCATCAGAAATGGAGAGGATCCTGGAGCATCACTGCAGTACTCCATCACATTTGCATGTTTACAAATAGCAAGTTGGCTAAGTCCATGCAAACAATAGAAAATCTCCTTATGATCTTGACCCAGATCCTCCACACATGTCATAAATGTACTTCTTCTTCTTCACAAGCTAGAGAGAAAGAAAGTGATAAAGAGAGAGACGAGTTAGAGAGAGAGAGGGGGTGATGCATGATAAATAACAAGTAATCTCTGTTAAATTTTCTCAACGTGGTCAGCAAGATAGCCCAAACGCCAAATTAATATCTTCGCCACTACCCAGTTCGCACGTTGAACCAGCGGAAACCAAGGAACAAAGGTTAATTCCAACAAACAATGGAAGCACAAGCAGGTGTATTATTCATTCACTTCTTTACACCACGAGGCATACATAGCGAGACATGATTTCGCTAGTATAACAGCTGTAAACAGAAAGCACCAAAAACAAGCCGGGCGGACAGCACCGGAGTCCGCCGAGACCGCGAGGTCGCCGAGTCCGCTGAGATCGCCCAGGCTAAGCTGCAATCCGCCGAATAGCCACGGAGTCCGCCGAAGCCGCGAGGCCGCGCGGACACACCGTTATTCGTCTCCAGCTGAACCTAAACTGAGGAACACCCCTACCCGCCTGAAGCCGGCGGACAGGTTATTGAAGCTGGCAAAGATGAAACAGAACTAACAAGTCGCAAACCGACCTCCTGCTGAGTCCGCAGAGACTGCACACTTCCAAGTACTTGACCGAAGTCACAGCCAAACTCCTGGCTCCATGAAGCTACCCGCGCGACCTGCACACAGCAAACGCCAGCACTGAAACAATCCGTGCGGACTGACAAACTGAGATCGCAGCACTTCGCTCAACCCAACTTACTATTCACTCAAGTTACTTAGGTTACTGTAGATGTGCCAGGGGGGTCCTATTTATAGGCAAGGTGAGGAGTGTGGTCACCGCCTAAGAGATAGCGACACCGCCCCAGCCCGCGCGATAGCAAAACTCCGTCCGCCGAGTCCGCAAGGACTTAGCCGGATAACAAGGAAAACTGCCAGGAGCAAGGCAACCATTGACGAACCCTCTCCAGTCCGACCAAGCTATGCGGACAAGGCATCAGCCCGCAAGATCCAACCACTGCAGGACAGCAATCCCCCTTCAATGGCTGTCCGCACAAACCCGAGGCAGTCCGCAAGACTCACACCTCAATCCGCCACAAGTCCACGACCAAAGGCAGACAGCAACAGTCCGCCCGGTCACAACGGACTTGCCGGATACTGCGGACACCATGGTCTTGGCACAAAATGTGACCAAGTCCAAAACCATCAAAGGCCAATGCGAACATGGCGGACACAAACTCTCATCCGCCAAACACCCTAGCACAGACCGCCATCAGTCTGCGAGCTCCTCGCACTCCTGTACAACGCAGCAGCCTCCTCCCGGACTCCAAAACCAGTCCGCCAAAACGATCTCCATAGCAAAGCACCTGCTGTGCCACCAGAGCTCGACAAGGCCTCAGCCAAGCTCTAAGCTCAGTCCGCACCAGCCCAAACCGCGGACACGCCAATCCGCAAGCTTCTCGCGAACATGAGCCAACCCGCCAGTCAGCACAAGCTTGCACCCGCGGCCACTGAGCAATGCACCAGTCCGCAAGCCTCCATCCGCTTAGGCCGCTCCTTGGCAAAGCCAATCAACAAACACCCTATCCGCATAAACCAGGCCGCATAGTCTGCGGACTCCATGCAACAAGCCGCTTAGAAGACAGCCGGCTTTCCACTAGACCTTCCACCAGGCCACACATCACAGTCCGCCCAGTCCGCCTAGTCCGCCAATACTGTCCGCCCCAGGCCGCCCGGCCTGTCCCGTCAACCACTTCCACTTCACAAAATTCAACACTCCCCCTTGAAGTGGGAAGTGGTGACCAAGCCCAGCAAGCTACGCAAGCATTCAAAGGGCCCCTTCGACAGTGGCTTCGTGAAGATGTCAGCAAGATTATCTTCACTCCGAACATGCCCGACCAGCAGAGATCCTTCTAACACCTTCTCCCTGATGAAATGGTGATCAATCTCTATATGCTTGGTCCTGGCATGACACACTGGATTGTTAACCAGTTTGAGAGCACTCTCATTGTCACCCCGGAGTAAAGTAGGCCCTTGCACTTCTTCATGAACATCCTCTATAAGCCTCCTCAACCAAACGGCTTCCCGAGCAGCTAAGGCCGAAGCCTTATACTCCGCCTCCGTGGTTGAAACTGACACCGAGTCCTGCTTCTTGCTACACCACGAGATGATAGCTGAACCGCAAGTGATCACATAACCTGAAGTATACCTTCGATCATCCGAATCACCGCCATAGTTAGCATCCGTGTACCCGAGCAACGCAAACTCCGCGTCCCTTTTATAGAGGAGTCCCATATCAGAAGAAGCCTTGCATACTTCAGAATACCCTTCGCCGCCACTAGATGAGATTGCCTTGGTTCAGCCATATACCGACTTACTCGGCCAACAACATAAGCAATATCCGGCCTTGTAATCGTCAGGTAAATCAAGCTCCCAACAAGAGCCCTGAACACCAAGGGATCATGAAGAACCCTTCCCTCATCTCGTCGAAGCTTCAGCCCAGATTCCAGTGGTGTAGAGCACTTCTTCCCTTCGCCCATGCCAAACCGCTTCACAATGCGATCAGCATACCCTTTCTGGCTAATGAGAACCTCGCACTCTTTCCTCTCCACTTCCAGACCAAGAAAGTGATGCAACTCTCCCAAGTCTTTCATCTCGAAGCATATAGCAAGCTCTGCCCTGAGCCTTGCTACTTCCCCCTCCGAATTCACTATGATGATCATGTCATCCACATACAGCAGGACCAAGACTCGTAGCTCCCCCTTCTTCTTGACGAACAAGCTTGAATCCGAGTTGGAAGCAAGGTATCCACAGAATTGCAAGTACTCTGCAATCTTCCCATACCACGCTCTAGGAGCTTGCTTCAACCCATAGAGAGCCTTCCTGAGTTTGCAGACATAATCCGGATGCTTTTCAGAGACAAAACCAAGCGGCTGATCCATGAAGATGTCCTTATCAATCTCTCCGTAAAGAAAGGCATTCTTCACATCGAGTTACCACAACCTCCATCCCTTGCTAGCAGCCAAGGCGATCACCACTCTTACAGAAGTCATCTTCGCAACTGGACTGAATGTCTCCTCATAGTCTTCTCCATACTGCTGTGAGAATCCTCTAGCGACCAGGCGAGCTTTGAACCGATCAATGCTCCCATCAGCCTTCTTCTTCAACTTATACACCCACTTGCAAGTAACCGGAGTAATGCCATCAACCTTGGGCATATGGTCCCAGGTTTCATTCTTCTTCAAAGCATCAATCTCTTCCTTCATGGCACCTTCCCACTCCTTCACTCCAGTGGCCTCGTTGAAGTTTGCAGGATTTCGCTTATCCAGAGGACCTGCAAAGAAGCAGGAGACAAAGCTCACTGTATTCCCATCACAGTACCGAGTCGGTGGCTTAACCACCCTCTTCGATCTCCGAAGACACGACTCCTTGCTCACAGCTTCCGTTGCTTCTTCGGGCTCCACTCCTATCTGGGGTAAGCATTGAGCAGTGCTCCCCCTGCTTCCTGAGCCAGAAGGCTCAGCCTCGGAGTTCGAAGTAACAGGAGCTGCTGGTGAAACAGCAAGCTCTTCTTCCAAGCCTTCAGCAGCCTCCACCGGTGATTCATCAACCTTGCTACTTCTGGTTAGCTCCACCGAGCCACCTCCATATGACGTCAGCTCGTCAAAGACAATGTCTCTTGACACCACGAACTTCTTTGTCACAGGTTCCATGCATTTCCATCCCTTCTTCCGCTCATCATAGCCAACAAAGACAAGTTTCCTTGCCTTTGCATCCAGTTTTGTCTGTGAAGCATCCGGGATATGCACGTAGCAAGTTGAACTGAACACCCTAAGGTGTCCAACACACGGCTTCTCCTTCAGCAACAGCTCAATAGGAGTCTTCATGTTGATAGGGCTGAGTGGCATCTGGTTGATAACATAAGTAGCACAAGACATCCCCTCCGCCCAAAAGGACCTTGGGATATCTTTCGCATGAAGCCAGCATTTGCAGGTCTCCGTCAGATGATGGATCTTCCGCTCCGCTACCCCATTTTGTTGTGGAGTGTGAGCACAAGTAAGCTCCCGTTGGATCCCGTGCTTCCTGCAGAAGTTAGAAAACTCAGAGGAGACAAACTCACCCCCGTTATCAGTTCTAAGCTTCTTAATCCGCAAGCCAAGCCGGCCTTCTACCAACTCCTTAAACTCCACAAACAAATGGAAGGCTTCCGACTTCTCCTTTAAGAAGTACACCCAAGTATACCTTGAGTAGTCATCAACCAAGACAAGCATGTATCTGCTTCCACCAAGGCTGGCAGTAACCGTCGGTCCCATTAGGTCGCCATGAATACACTCCAGTGGCATCCTGCTCCTTGTTTGTGATTTATCAAACGGAAGGCGATGTGCCTTACCGTATTGATAGCCCGCGCAAACATGCCCATCACCAAAGGAGGACAACTTCGGCAACCCCCTCACCAGACTTCTACTTGTCATCGCCTTCAGCTTGTCCATGCCAACATGCCCCAGCCTCTCATGTCAGATAGCAGCGCTATCATTGGCTCTCATTTTATCAACATAAGCACTGGTGGAAAGAACAAACAAGTTCTTCACCCTCCTCCCAACATGAGCAACATCAGCCTTTACCGCTGATACGTTACGAAGGAACCTCACGTTTGTTGGCCCAAACAGAATGTGATATCCAGCATCCACTGCATTGGTCACCGAGAAGAGGTTCTTCTTCATGCTCGACACGTGATACACACTCCTTAACGTGAGTGGCACCTGATCACTACCCAAAGACACGACCCCCTCTTTCTCTACTACATAAACAGTATTATCAGCAGTGATAATAGCTTCATTACCTGAGTAAGCCTGGATGGAGGTGAACTTTGATTTGTCTTCGGTGAGGTGATGACCACACCCGGAGTCCACGATCCACTCGCTGTTGAAGTCCTCAGCAGACAAGGCCCGGACACAAGTGCCCGTCATAAAAGCTCCGCCCCATTCTGCTTCTTCACTTCTCGAGCAAGCTTCCTCCTTTCCCGCAGCATGCCCAGGCTGCAGTTTGACCTTGCAGTCCCGCTTGAAGTGCCCTCGCTGATGACACCGGTAGCACTTCAGATTCTTCTTCCAGTCCTTAGGAGCATTGCTCCTCTCCGGCGGATATGAAGTTGAAGTCTCCTTCTCACCAACGGCCTGCACCTTCTTCTTCTTCTTCCCTTCCCATCCTATCTTCTTGCCTGAGAAGAGAGCTTTGCTGCCTTCCTGATTCAGGTTCACTCCATCCATCTGCCTTGCTAAG
The DNA here is from genome assembly GCA_039583875.1 of Platanthera guangdongensis. Classification (NCBI taxonomy): domain Eukaryota; kingdom Viridiplantae; phylum Streptophyta; class Magnoliopsida; order Asparagales; family Orchidaceae; genus Platanthera; species Platanthera guangdongensis. The sequence continues at coordinate 167,903,487 of CM077156.1, read as the reverse complement.
CTCTCCTGCGAGGCAAGCAGATTCTCCAGCTCCAGCAAAGACGGCTGAGTAGTCCATCCTTGAACAGATGTGACAAAGGCCACATACTCCTTCCGCAAGCCGCGGATAATGTGCCTTTTCATCTTCGCCTCAGAGATAGGCTCATCAGGATCCAGTGCCGACAGCTCAGCACATAAGCTCTTCATCTTTAAGAAGTACTTGGAGATGGAAAGGTCTCCCTGAGTTGCCCTGGCCAACTCATTCTCCATGAACTGAAGCCGCGCCACATTCTTCCTATTGAACAACTCATCAATGGTTGTCCAAATATCAGCAGCCGACTCACACCCAACGATGTGATCAAAAAGTTCCGGAGACACGGCTCTCTTCAGAATGAACTCTGCCTTAGCATTTGTTCTTCTCCAGAGCCTAACCTGCTCAGCAGTACTGAAAGCAGCAGTGACTTTCTGCCTGTCGTCACCACCGATGACTTCCCACAACTCCTCGCCAAGAAGATAACTCTTCATGCACGACTTTCACTTCTTGAAGTTAGTCGGCGTTAAGAGTTCAATGCCAAGACCCCTTGCAAAACTCCCTTCCATTGCAACACCTCTTGGCAACCTTTCAGCAGCTCCGAGCAACAACACAGGTTGATCACCACTCAATCACTGAGTAACAACACTGGCTAACTTCCGCTCATGCAACTGAATCTCAGAAACCTCGCTCTGATACCATGTTAAATTTTCTCAACGTGGTCAGCAAGATATCCCAAATGCCAAATTAATATCTTCGCCACTACCCAGTTCGCACGTTGAACCAGCGGAAACCAAGGAACAATGGTTAATCCCAACAAACAATGGAAGCACAAGCAAGTCTATTATTCATTCACTTCTTTAAACCACGAGGCATACATAGCGAGACATGATTTCGCTAGTATAACAGCTGTAAACAGAAAGCACCAAAAACAAGCCGGGCGGACAGCACCAGAGTCTGCCGAGACCGCGAGGTCGCCGAGGTCTCCGAGTCCACTGAGATCGCCCAGGCTAAGCTGCAATCCGCCGAATAGCCACGGAGTCCGCCGAAGCCGCGAGGCCGCGCGGAAAAACCGTTATTCGTCTCCTGCTGAACCTGAACTGAGAAACACCCCTACCCGCCTGAAGCCGACAGATAGGTTATTGAAGCTGGCAAAGATGAAACAGAACTGACAAGCCGCAAAGCGACCTCCTGCTGAGTCCGCAGAGACCGCACACTTCCAAGTACTTGACCGAAGTCACATCCAAACTCCTGGCTCCTTGAAGCTACCCGCGCGACCTGCACACAGCAAACGTCAGCACTGAAACAATCCGCGCGGACTGACAAACTGAGACCGCAGCACTTCACTCAACCCAACTTACTGTTCACTCAAGTTACTTAGGTTATTGTAGATGTGCCAGGGGGGTCCTATTTATAGGCAAGGTGAGGAGTGTGGTCACCGCCCAATAGATAGCAACACCGCCCCAGCCTGCGCGATAGCAAAACTCCGTCCGCCGAGTCCGCAAGGACTTAGCCGGATACCAAGGAAAACCGCCAGGAGCAAGGCAACCATTGACGAACCCTCTCCAGTCCGCCCAAGCTATGCGGACAAGGCATCAGCCCGCAAGCTCCAACCACTGCAGGACAGCAATCCCCCTTCAATGTCTGTCCGCACCAACCCGAGGCAGTCCGCAAGACTCACACCTCAATCCGCCACAAGTCCACGACCAAAGGCAGACAACAACAGTCCGCCCGGTCACAGCGGACGTGGCGGATACTGCGGACACCATGGTCTTGGCACAAAGTGTGACCAAGTCCAAAACCATCAAAGGCCAATGCGAGCATGGCAGACACAAACTCCCGTCCGCCAAACACCCTAGCACAGACCGCCATCAGTCCGCAAGCTCCTCGCACTCCTGTCCAACGCAGCAGCCTCCTCCCGGACTCCAAAACCAGTCCGCCAAAACGATCTCCACAGCAAAGCACCTGCTGTGCCACCAGAGCTCGACAAGACCTCAGCCAAGCTCTAAGCTCAGTCCGCACCAGCCCAAACCGCGGACACGCCAATCCGCAAGCTTCCCGCGAACATGAGCCAACCCTCCTGTCAGCACAAGCTTGCACCTGCGGCCACTGAGCAATGCACCAGTCCGCAAGCCTCCATCCGCTTAGGCCGCTCCTTGGCAAAGCCAATCAGCAAACACCCTATCCGCAGAAACCAGGCCGCATAGTCCGCGGACTCCATGCAACAAGCCGCTCAGAAGACAGCCAGCTTTCCACTAGACCTTCCACCAGGCCGCACATCATAGTCCGCCCAGTCCGCCTAGTCCGCCAATGCTGTCCGCCCCAGGCCGCCCGGCCTGTCCCGTCAACCACTTCCACTTCACAAAATTCAACAATCTCATGTCCTCCGATAATGTGATGGATAATTCAATTGTTGTTGACAAGAATCATCTATGTAAATGGAGCCCATCTCCTGTCTCTATGTCTCTCACTCAATCTCTCTTGATGGAGATCGGGATTGTTGCATCCTGGCCGTGACTCAGCTCTCTCTCACAAGTCACAATATATAATAAGTGTTTGTCGGACATATATGTTCACGGACGGTATTTGTTTTAACCAATTCAAAGTAGGTCCGGACGACGCATTAAGGTAGCATTTGGTTGGGATTTTGCCAATGGTGATGTGGAAATGCATCGGCGTTTTGGTAAAACAATGTGTTTGGATCCACTTATTTTTCAAACTCCGTTTATTTATTTCTTAGGTTTCCTGTTTATACCCAACTGGAACTTTTTTCCACTGTCGACCACAAACGCTCCAGATCTTCTTCTTCCTGATCTCAGTCCCACTCCCGCTTGCAGTCCTTCATCTTCTTCCTGATCTTTCCTCCCGATCTTCTACTTCCCGAACTTTTGATTCTCGATATTCCCTCTTGCTCGCAGCACGCGATCTTCTTCTTCCCAAAACCCAGGCGGCGACCTTCAAAACCAAGGCGGCGACTTTCGAAATCAAGGCGATGACCTTCGAATCCCAGGCCGCGACCTTCAAAGCCCAGGCCGCGTTCTTCCTCCTGAAACCCAGGTTTTGAGACGCCCAGCGAACGAGCAGCCTTGGTCGGCCCCCACAAGGCCGGCCACCAACTTGTCTACCCGACGCTCAGGCGGCCTCAGTTAGCCTTCGCGAGGCTGGCTGGGCCTTGGCACCTAGAGCGACCTCGGCTGGCCTCCGCGAGGCCAGCCGTTACCTGGATCCACTTATTTTCCAAACTCCGTTTATTTATTTCTTAGGTTTCCTGTTTATACCCAGCCGGAACTTTTTTCCACTGTCGACCACAGACGCTCCAGATCTTCTTCTTCCCGATCTCAGTCCCACTCCCGCTTGCAGTCCTTCATCTTCTTCCCGATCTTCCCTCCCGATCTTCTTCTTCCTGATATTTTGATTCTCGATCTCCCCTCTTGCTCACATCTCCCGATCATCTTCTTCCCAAAACCCAGGCGGCGACCTTCAAAACCAAGGCGACGACTTTTGAAATCAAGGCGATGACCTTCGAATCCCAGGCCGCGACCTCCAAAGCCCAGGCCGCGTTCTTCCTCCTAAAACCCAGGTTTTGAGACGCCCAACAAACGAGCAGCCTCGGTCGGCCTCCACAAGGCCGGCCACCAACTTGGCTACCCGACGCTCAGGTAGCCTCAGTTAGCCTTCGCGAGGCCGGCTGAGCCTTGGCACCCAGAGTGACCTCGGATGGCCTCCACGAGGGCAGCCGTTACCTGACCACCCAATGACCGGGCGGCCTCGGTCGGCCTTCACAAGGTCAGTCACCCCGTGTAACACCCCCTATCCGTCGCATAGCATATAGCAGTAGGTCCGGCCGGGGCCCGACGCCATATACCACAGACAGACCGGGTGGTTACGTATGGAAACCATCCAACCAATCTCAACGTCCTACACAGAGCATTCTAGCGGAAGCAATTTATAAGAGTTACAAATCAAGAACCCAGCACAAGCATGAATGTCCACTAACATGATAATAGGAATGTATACAAAAATACCCAAATATTCGGCCTTAAGGCCTTACAAAATATTTCACTTGTCTTTTACATGATTTCCAAACCTCGGCTCGCAGGCCGGCCATACATGAATAAAACATAAAACATTTCCACTTGGGCCTTCGAGGGCCAGCTTCGCAAAAAGGGCTTTAGCCCGCTATTGACCGCTTGGTCCAGCTGCACCTGCAAGCAAACAAACCACCGCACGGTGGCAAACAAAGCAACGGTCAGCAATGCTGACCAAATTATAACGATCCCGCCCCCAACTCGGGGCGGCGATGCTCCTTCCCTGCATTTCATTAGCACAAGCGAGCAATGCATATAACCATAGCCATTTCATCACAGACGTTGGCTCGTACGGCCACACGTCCCGTGCACTCAGGGCACATTCTCGGCGAACCGGTCGATGTCACGTCAATTAAAGCCATTAACATTCCGGACTCACCACCGCCACTTAGACGGCCATTCCTATGAGCAATTCGTCTTCATGGTATTGGTCACGTCAATTTAAGCCATTGACCACCGAAGACTCACATCTATGCCAACGGCGAGTGCCATGTACTTTAGGTCTCTCTAACCCGAACGACATAGAGCGGGTACGGCTCCATCTAACCCGTGCTCACATCGCAACGGCAATTTAAGCCATTTGCGCGGGTCAAGCTTTCACCGAGTCCCATTCTACCGCAAGACACATAACCCCGTTATGTTCATGTTGGCACTCAGGCCACCAAGTTGGCAAGACCTCGTGTCCGCCCAGTTTTCCGGGTGCACCTTTGGGTTAGTCCCCAAGGCTCCCTGCTGCAATCTACCGCGTAGAAAAACCCGAAAACACCAAATAGCACGGAGTCTTCTCCGGCCTTATGCAATGCAACATCACGATCCGAACTACATGTCCGGGTAGGCTTCAACCAAAATGCCTATGTCCGTTCTCGCATACGGACTCTAAACAACGGGGACTTCACATATCTACCCGAAGGAACGCCTCCAACTCTCCGCAAACTCGCGAGAGCGGGCTTCCTATGCAAAGAAAAGAGCGACTCATGCTCAAGATGAGGATCGTTACCCTTGCGTTCCTCTTTGGCGCCATCGAAATGTAACCGGATAGAAATCACCGCGCTTGCGTTGCCTCCGTGGATCCGGAGTCGGCTTGCGATTCGGAGCTCCGAAGCTCCTCCAATGGTGGATCTAGCTCCTCTTCCTCTAGCCTTGGCTCTTCTTTCTCCAAGGGTTTGGAGAGAGATCAAGTGATGAAAAGTGGATTTTTCTTAAGTCAAACCCGTGTATATCCTCCCAGGAACCATCCCCAGCCGTCGGATCTCAACCTAAGAAAACGAGCGGCTTTGATTCGGGGCTGAAATGCCCAATCTGGGCCGCACACGGCTTGGCACACGCCCGTGTCCAGGGCCGTGTGCCGCATTCGCCGTCAAAATCGAATCTTCTGAACACGCACACGGGTATCGAACACGCCCGTGTTCGAGCTGACACGCCCGTGTTCCAGCTGACACGGCCGTGTAGCCGGCCGTGTACCCATGATTTTTCCCCCGTTTCCAACCCGAGCACTGCACGGGTTCTAGGACACGCCCGTGTCCGTGCCCGTGTCACATTGACACGCCTGGGCCCCCAGGCCGTGTACACGGGACATTTCGTCGAGGGGAGAACGACGACTCGCTGACACGGCCTTGGACACGCCCGTGTCCGAGGCCGTGTGCCTTGTCTCGACGACCGTCGAGTGAATCTCGACGATTTCACCTTGACGCTCGTCGACACGGGTCGACACGCCCGACGACACGCCCGTGTCGCGGGCCGTGTGCCCATTCTCGACGAATCGTCGAGAATAACTCGACGATTTCACGGCTAAGTGTCGACACGGGTCGACACGCCCTGCGACACGCCCGTGTCGCAGGCCGTGTGCCCATTCTCGACGAATCGTCGAGAATAACTCGACGACTTCGCGACTAAGTGTCGACACACGCTTGACACGCCCTGGGACACGCCCGTGTCCCAGGCCGTGTGCCTTCAGCCAGAAACCAAAACTGGCCCAAAACGTCCCCCTTTGCTCCTTTGAGTTTCGGGGCGTTACAACTCTACCCCTCTTAAAAGAATTTCGCCCACGAAATTACATAAAGGGAAAAACATGTACAAAACAAAATTTGTACCTGAGCGGAACAACTCCGGATATTCGTCAAGCATTGTCTGCTCTCGCTCCCAGGAGAGCTCCTCACGACCGCAATTGTCCCACCGGACTTTGACCATCCTGATCTCTTTATTGCGTAGCCGCTTGACCTCCGAGTCTTCAATCCGCACGGGCTTGACCTTTGTCGTTAGCCCACTATCCACCGGCACTTGATCGACCGCGATCACTTGCGTAGGCTCTTGCACCGCCTTCCTAAGTACCGAAATGTGGAATACATCGTGTAAACCACTTAGCTCCACTGAAGGCTTCAACCTATAGGCCGCTTCTCCCACTCGCTCCAGAACCTCGAACGGTCCAAGGTACCTCGGGCTTAGCTTTTTCAATCGCCGCACCCGCGAGACACCCTTGAACGGCTTAACCTTCAAGTATACATAATCGCCCACAGCGAACTCCACGTTCCTGTGCTTGGCATTATAGTACTTTGCTTGCCGGTCCTGAGCCATGAGCAACCTCTCCCGAATGGTTCTCACCAACGAAGTAGCATCCTCCACTTCTGATCGCTTATACAACTTCGACTCGCCCGTTTCTAACCAAGACAACGGCGTGCGACATCGTCTACCATAAAGGGCCTCGAAGGGCGCCATCTGAATACTTGCTTGGTAGCTATTGTTGTACGCGAACTCCACCAAATAAAGGTGGTCCTCCCATTGCTTTCCAAAGTCCAAGACACACATGCGAAGCATGTCTTCCATGGTTCTATTGACCCTCTCGGTCTGCCCATCCGTTTGCGGATGGAAGGCTGTGCTAAACTTCAGCTTTGTTCCCAACATTTGCTGCACCAGCCTCCAATCATTGGACGTGAACCGCCCATCTCGGTCACTCACGATGCTGCGGGGCACACCATGAAGCCGTACTATATTATCCACATAAAGCTTCGCCAGCTTCTCCACCGGATCGTCCTTCCTATGCGGAATAAAGTGCGACACCTTCGTCAATCGATCGACCACCACCCAAATGGCGTCGTTCCCCTTCTGCGACCTTGGCAAACCATGCACAAAGTCCATAGAGATGTCGTCGAATTTCCACTCCGGAATAGGCAAGGACTTAAGAAATCCTCCCGGCTTTTGGCACTCCGCCTTTACCAAGGCGCAAGTTTGGCACTTCGCTACATATAGCGCCACATCCTTTTTCAAACCCGGCCACCAAAATAGCTTCTTGATATCGCGGTACATCTTCGTGCTCCCCGGGTGAATCGAGTACCTGGTATGGTGTGCCTCGTACAACAACTCCACCCGTAAATTGCCCACGCTTGGGACGCACAGACGACCGTCTTTCCACAACAATCCGTCCTCTACAACGAATTGGGAATTTGACCCATCCAGAGCCTCTATCATGAACTGCTTCATATGAGCATCCATATCCAAAGCCTGCCGAATCCGATCAGCCAGGTCATATTGGACTTCAGTCCAATTCAGCACTGCTTCAGCACTAGATTGTCTATCTACACAAACAATCTCCAACGCCTCCAGCTCCTGCACCAACCGCTCATCATGCACTGATAGCCAATTTGCTTGAGCTGGGGCTCGGCGACTCAACGCGTCCGCAACCGCATTCCCTTTGCCAGGCACGTAGTGGATCTTAAAAGTATAGTCCCCCAGGAACTCCATCCACCTACGCTGCCGCATATTCAGATCTTTCTGATCTACCAAATACTTTAGGCTCTTGTGATCGGTGTAGATGTCAATCTTCACACCGTACAAATAATGCCTCCACAGCTTCAAGGCAAAAATCACGGCCGCCAACTCCAAGTCGTGGACCGGATAATTCCTCTCGTGCACTTTTAGCTGTCTCGAGCCATAAGCTATCACGCTGCCGTGCTGCAATAGCACGCAACCCAAACCGCTGCCCGAAGCATCGCTATATATCTCATAGCCTTCGGTCCCAACCGGCGAACTCAACACAGGCGCCGTGGTCAACCGACACTTTAACTCCTCAAAAGCTCGCGCGTACTCCGGCGTCCAAACGAACTTATGCTCCTTCCTCGTCAAAGTAGTGAGAGGTAGCGCTATCCGCGAGAAGTTCTCTACGAAGCGCCTATAATAACCGGCAAGCCCCAAAAAGCTCCGGACTTCTGCTACCGTAGCAAGCTCAGGCCACTCCCGTATCGCAACAATCTTCGCCGGATCCACAGCAATACCCTCTCCACTCACTATATGCCCGAGGAATGCCACTGAGGATAGCCAAAACTCGCACTTCGAGAACTTGGCATACAACTGGTTTCTCCTGAGTGTCTCCAACACCAAATGGAGATGCTTGAAGTGATCCTCCTCACTTTGCGAGTACACCAAAATATCGTCGATGAAGACGATCACGAAATGGTCTAGGTACTCCCTGAACGTCCTGTTCATCAAATCCATAAATACTGACGGCGCATTAGTCAGCCCAAACGGCATGACCGTAAACTCATAATGCCCGTATCTCGTACTAAACGCTGTCTTCGGGATATCACTCTCCCTTATCCGCAGCTGATAGTACCCCGACTTGAGATCTAACTTCGAGTACACCGTCGACCCGACTAACTGATCAAAGAGATCATCAATCCGGGGGATCGGGTACTTGTTCTTCTCAGTCAGCTTGTTTAGCTCCCGATAATCAATACACAACCTCAAGCTTCCGTCCTTCTTCTTAACAAAGAGGACCGGTGCGCTCCAAGGCGAAGAACTCGGGCGTACATACCCTTGCTCCAACAACTCTTGCAATTGAACTTTCAGCTCCGCCATTTCCTTAGGCGCTAGCCGATACGGAGATCGTGACACAGGCTTTGCACCTGGCACTAGCTCGATAGTAAAATCTATCTCCCGTTGTGGCGGGGCTCCAGGAAGATCTGCAGGGAACACATCAGGGTATTCCGATACCACTGAAATACAATCCATAGCGGGCTTCGGCTTTGCAACCTCCACTAGAGTGAAGAACAGTTCTGCTCCGGCACGAACTGCCTTAACCACTTGAAGAGCAGACATCAATGTTTTGCTCGACCCCTTTAAGCCCTTAAACGTCGTCTCACGACTCGCTCCCAGCTTGACTTCCTTGCTACCGCAATCTATATGGGCCTGCTGCTCCGAGAGCCAGTCCATGCCAAATATGACGTCAAACTCCACTAACGGAAGTAAAGACGCCCGCAGGTCGAACTCCTGCTCTCCAATACGAGTCTTAACCTCGCAGATCCTAACCGCTCGTATCGAACACCCATTGGGCAATAACACATCCAACTTGTCCTTCGCCATCGAAGAAGGGACTCCGATGCGTGATATAAATCCTTCGGACAAGAAGGAGTGTGAAGCTCCCGTATCAAAGAGTGCTCGTGCGGGATTTTCACAAATCATTACAAATCCTAAACAAGCAGTGGTAAGGTAACATATACATAACAAGCATATAAAGGAATTGACTTGCTATAAATTAAACCGTACATGTCACCACGTCAGCTTGTTTAATGGCCTCCTGTTGGCCAAGATTATAGACCCTTGGTTGGGCCGGAGCATAGTGGGATGCGGTCGACTCCACCGCCTTTCCCTTCTCTTCGTAGGTAGCTCCTGGCCTCCTTTCGGACTTAGGACGTCCGCTCCAACAATCACGGGCAAAGTGCCCCGTCTTGCCGCAAGTAAAACACGCACCCGGGGTCCGACCCGTAGTCGCCCCAGAAGCGCCAGAAGGAGCTGGACCCGAAGTCCTATGCTTCTTGAAAGCCCTCCGATAGCCAGACTTCGAAGTAGTCGGCACTTTAAACTCAGATTTCTTTTCACCCAAGCTTTTCTTTGCCTGTACACTCCTCATGTCCTTCTCCAAGGACCGGGCAGTATTGACCAAGGTTAAGAAACCCTGCGTCATCGGCCCCGACAGTAATAGTCTCAGCTCATCCCTCAAGCCTTCATAGAAGCGATTAGTCTTGCGCTCCTCATCCATGATGGTAGAGCTCGCATAACGACTCAACCGCGTAAACTCGTGGAGATATTCATCCACGCTTCGCTCACCCTGCACCAACCTCAGGAACTCATTCTCCATTGAAATCCTCTGAGTAGAAGGGAGGTATCTTGCTAAGAACAATTCCGAAAACTCTTCCATCGGAACGTCTATCAATTGTCTTCCTCTCAGATGATGCAGCTCCAAGCCTTCCCACCACATCCTCGCTTCCCCGTCTAGAAGGAACGTAGCGATGGTGGTCATTTGCCACTCCTCCGTCTCCGTCGCTGTCATGACCTCTTCACCCTAGAGAGCCAGTCTTCAGCCTGAGATGGGGTTCCCAACCCCGAGAATAACGGAGGGTTAAAGCTCATTACATGCTTCAACTGCCTCTCAGTCGCCCTCCTTGGCACTATTGGTTCTACAACCACTTGCTCCATCCTCCTCGGCTCCGCCTCTTGAAGAGGTACTTGCTCCATCACAGGAGCTGGCTGCTGCGCTTGCCTCCCAGGCTGCGCATTTATCACGGCTAACACTGCTTCAGCCACCAATCTTATATTTTCAGCCGACAAAGGTGTTGCGGGAGCAACTTCTGGCGCACTACTTGCCTCAGAACCTCGGCGTTCTGACGGCCCAACACCACTTCTGGTCACCTATAGTGGTACAAAACACCGTTAAGCGACCAAATAACATTGCAAACAGCAATTATAGGAACACGCAGGTTCCTCAAACACGAGTATTTTCATTCCTAAGTGGACATTCATGGGTTCTTTTTACTGTTATACTGTTATAACGATGAGTTATACTGTTATAACGATGACGCACACAATGTGCTCACCACCCCTTAAAAAGAATTCGCCCACGAATTCAATTCAAGCCCGACCAAAACCAGAAGTCTGATACCAAATTGTAACACCCCCTATCCGTCGCATAGCATATAGCAGTAGGTCCGGCCGGGGCCCGACGCCATATACCACAGACAGACCGGGTGGTTACGTATGGAAACCATCCAACCAATCTCAACGTCCTACACAGAGCATTCTAGCGGAAGCAATTTATAAGAGTTACAAATCAAGAACCCAGCACAAGCATGAATGTCCACTAACATGATAATAGGAATGTATACAAAAATACCCAAATATTCGGCCTTAAGGCCTTACAAAATGTTTCACTTGTCTTTTACATGATTTCCAAACCTCGGCTCGCAGGCCGGCCATACATGAATAAAACATAAAACATTTCCACTTGGGCCTTCGAGGGCCAGCTTCGCAAAAAGGGCTTTAGCCCGCTATTGACCGCTTGGTCCAGCTGCACCTGCAAGCAAACAAACCACCGCACGGTGGCAAACAAAGCAACGGTCAGCAATGCTGACCAAATTATAACGATCCCGCCCCCAACTCGGGGCGGCGATGCTCCTTCCCTGCATTTCATTAGCACAAGCGAGCAATGCATATAACCATAGCCATTTCATCACAGACGTTGGCTCGTACGGCCACACGTCCCGTGCACTCAGGGCACATTCTCGGCGAACCGGTCGATGTCACGTCAATTAAAGCCATTAACATTCCGGACTCACCACCGCCACTTAGACGGCCATTCCTATGAGCAATTCGTCTTCATGGTATTGGTCACGTCAATTTAAGCCATTGACCACCGAAGACTCACATCTATGCCAACGGCGAGTGCCATGTACTTTAGGTCTCTCTAACCCGAACGACATAGAGCGGGTACGGCTCCATCTAACCCGTGCTCACATCGCAACGGCAATTTAAGCCATTTGCGCGGGTCAAGCTTTCACCGAGTCCCATTCTACCGCAAGACACATAACCCCGTTATGTTCATGTTGGCACTCAGGCCACCAAGTTGGCAAGACCTCGTGTCCGCCCAGTTTTCCGGGTGCACCTTTGGGTTAGTCCCCAAGGCTCCCTGCTGCAATCTACCGCGTAGAAAAACCCGAAAACACCAAATAGCACGGAGTCTTCTCCGGCCTTATGCAATGCAACATCACCGATCCGAACTACATGTCCGGGTAGGCTTCAACCAAAATGCCTATGTCCGTTCTCGCATACGGACTCTAAACAACTGGGACTTCACATATCTACCCGAAGGAACGCCTCCAACTCTCCGCAAACTCGCGAGAGCGGGCTTCCTATGCAAAGAAAAGAGCGACTCATGCTCAAGATGAGGATCGTTACCCTTGCGTTCCTCTTTGGCGCCATCGAAATGTAACCGGATAGAAATCACCGCGCTTGCGTTGCCTCCGTGGATCCGGAGTCGGCTTGCGATTCGGAGCTCCGAAGCTCCTCCAATGGTGGATCTAGCTCCTCTTCCTCTAGCCTTGGCTCTTCTTTCTCCAAGGGTTTGGAGAGAGATCAAGTGATGAAAAGTGGATTTTTCTTAAGTCAAACCCGTGTATATCCTCCCAGGAACCATCCCCAGCCGTCGGATCTCAACCTAAGAAAACGAGCGGCTTTGATTCGGGGCTGAAATGCCCAATCTGGGCCGCACACGGCTTGGCACACGCCCGTGTCCAGGGCCGTGTGCCGCATTCGCCGTCAAAATCGAATCTTCTGAACACGCACACGGGTACCGAACACGCCCATGTTCGAGCTGACACGCCCGTGTTCCAGCTGACACGGCCGTGTAGCCGGCCGTGTACCCATGATTTTTCCCCCGTTTCCAACCCGAGCACTGCACGGGTTCTAGGACACGCCCGTGTCCGTGCCCGTGTCACATTGACACGCCTGGGCCCCCAGGCCGTGTACACGGGACATTTCGTCGAGGGGAGAACGACGACTCGCTGACACGGCCTTGGACACGCCCGTGTCCGAGGCCGTGTGCCTTGTCTCGACGACCGTCGAGTGAATCTCGACGATTTCACCTTGACGCTCGTCGACACGGGTCGACACGCCCGACGACACGCCCGTATCGCGGGCCGTGTGCCCATTCTCGACGAATCGTCGAGAATAACTCGACGATTTCACGGCTAAGTGTCGACACGGGTCGACACGCCCTGCGACACGCCCGTGTCGCAGGCCGTGTGCCCATTCTCGACGAATCGTCGAGAATAACTCGACGACTTCGCGACTAAGTGTCGACACACGCTTGACACGCCCTGGGACACGCCCGTGTCCCAGGCCGTGTGCCTTCAGCCAGAAACCAAAACTGGCCCAAAACGTCCCCCTTTGCTCCTTTGAGTTTCGGGGCGTTACACCCCGTGCGGCCTTTTCTGACCTCTACGAGGTTGTCCATGCACCGGCCGCCCGATGCTCAAGTGACATCAGTTTTCCTTCTCAAGGTCGGCCACGTCGCGACCACCAAGTGCCCCGGCTGGCCTTAGCCAGTATCTGTGAGGTGGGCAATGCCTAAACCGCCAGGCGCCCAAGCGGCCTCAACAAGGTCGGTCTCCCAATGGCCGCCCGGCTCCCTGGGCGGCCTCGACCTGCCTCCGCAAGGTTAGTCGTGCCTTGGCCGCTCGGCGCCTGGGCAGCCTCGGCCGGCCTTCGCAAGGCTGGTCACCCCGCGACAGCCTGACACCCAGGCGGTCTTGACCGACCTCCGCGAGGTCGGAAGAGCCTTGGCCACCCGACACAAGGGAGGTCGTGGCCTTGGCCATAGGTCGCAGCCTTGGTTGTCGGGCTCATCGGGCCTCCTGTTTCCCCGAGCAGGTCTGTTTTGGCCCTGGGGAGGGGTCATCACTTCACTAAAAATGGCGATCCGTAAGCTCAAATCCAGTCATTTTTATTCGTTCGTCCGATTGTATTCAGTAAAATTACCAGACCGTCCCCTAAAATTCTGTAAATATCCCACATTTTCCCTTCATTTTCATCTTTTCCTTGCCTGAATTTCCGCTTGCATTTCTCTCTATATCTCTCTTTTTATCTCTCTACGGGTTCCCACAAAAGTTCTCCTTGACCATTGAAGCCTCCCTCGAATTCCTTCGAGCACTTCTGAGATCGCAGAAAGACCATCAACCACCTTCTGCCTTTTGCCGCCCACATGGCGCCCAAACAATCCACAAGCCTTTTTAGCACCAGCATTCCAAGCCCGCCAACTCCCCCAAGTTCGTGTGCCCTTCGCCACGTGCAGAAGAAAGACCACAGTTGTTGGGTTTTCTATACAAGAGTGGAACAACACATCATATGTATACAACGGAATAGAGTACAAGAAAACCCTAAAGAGAAACTGGATCTTGCGATGAAACATTGATCAAGAAGTAAAACTGAAAAGGGATTGCAATATACCTTAGAGGGATTGAGTCAGTACTGAACAAAGATGGTCTAGAAGGCTAAGTCCACGCAGAAATAGATCTAAGTCTCTATAGGTATCCACACGAGTGGAGGAGAACACCAAAACCATGTCCAACGACATTTGGGATGGAGTAAAGCATGCCCTCTGTGTCTCCACAAACTGCTAGGTTTGTTCCACGAGTGCCGTCGATGACAAGATGAAGCACGGTGGGATCTCGTGTTAGTGATGGCTTCAAAAACACACACTAACAGTTACTTGGAAAAAAATTTCAAGTCTATTTATACCCCGGGAAAACAAACAGACAAAAGTCTCCTTAGAAATCTGTCAAAACTAAACATGCGTCGACATGCATCGATAAGAAATCAACGCAACGTCGTTATACACTCGACAACATTTGATGCAACTGCGTCGACATACCTGCATCGAGTAGAATTCGATGTTGCGTCGATTTCTACTCAACGTAGCGTCAACAAAGCACCTGCTTAGACGTTGAGCTTGGATGTGTCGACATCAAGTCGATGTGCATCGATACGCACTCGACGCGCGTCGATACGCACTCTACGCAACTCGTCTGAATTCTTTATATCATAGATTTGGTCGCTTTATTATATCCCATATGAGAGGAGTCAACACAATCTTTCCTTCAATTTCTCCAAACACTCTTATGTGTGACCTTATAAGCTCATATCGTGTTAGCAGAGAGACTAACTGCTTGATTGCTTTGCAATCACCTTTGAAACACGAGCAACAGTTTCATGAGCAGTGCCTAAACATTCTCTGAGTGCCTCCCCTCTCTCACCTCACAAGTTATAATGAGTAGCAGTCTATCTCCCTCAATTCTCTTCAAAGCCCTGTAAAATAATGCTACATAGTGGAAGTTTGGTCGACGTCGAATTGACCACATAGTTTTTCACCCAGTTTACGGGCTTTCCATGTCAAGAAGACTTTTTCTTTGTATTGTGTTTTTCTAAATGTTTGAACGCTCGACCGATCAACAGGCTAAGGCAACTCATTTAGTCCGGTCTACCAAGAGCCTCAAGTGGACTGCAATAGTTTTGCATCTTCTGTGGGAACGGGATTCCCGGGAGTTCACAAGAAATCTAGAGCAAAATAACCGTCCTCAGAGGGAAGATCAAAATGACGAGACGAAGCACTCATAAAACCCAGGGATCGGTCCGCAGAGGCAGCGTTGATCCAGGTACATCACATCCACTCATCAACGCCCCCTGAACAGAAGAAGAAGAGAACGTACCACTAACATTTCGGACAGGGCGCATCGCCTGAATGGAAGAACCACGGGCCGAGATGTTAGCCCTACTAAGGAACCAGGGAATGCCTTAGGTCCATGTAACACATACTTCTCCAGCCGGTTTACCCCAACCAGTATGAGACACAAGGGTCGACCATGGAGAGGACTTTGAGTCCTCGCAATAAGATAGTACAACGCACCCCGCCCTCCATGCTCAGGTCTCCAAAGCCGGCCTACATAATCACCGCCAGCGGGCGGGTGCCTTTAAGAACCCAGACAGAGGAATGACCAGAAAAGAGATTAGGGAACTATTTGAGGAAGAGTACGGCTAGGTCGGCCGCCAACCCAAGCAGATCCACTTCCCCCTTAAAAATGGTTCACCATTCGCGCAAGAGGTTATGCCACACCCAGTCCCAACAAGATTCAAGCTTTTGAGCATCGAGTCCTATGATGGGGCCGAAGACCCCCATGAGCATGTGAACCACTCTTCCACGATCCTCTGAATCTACAATTTGCCAGACCAGCAACTCTATCAGGTGATCCCAGCCACATTGAAGGGCTAGGAGAGGACGTGGTTCTACTCTCTTCAGGAAGGAACAATTTGGAATTTTGCTCAGTTGACCCAGTAATTCTTAGTTCAGTTTATTGTCAATCGCAGGATCATCAAGAAACTGTCATATCTCTCCGGGATCCGTTAGAGTGAGGGGGAGACCCTTAAAGAGTTCTTCTGTTGGTTCATAGTGAAGGCAAGGCAGATCCCCGGGGTGGATCCCGAACTCCTGCGAGGAATCTTCCTCGAGAGACTCCCCTCGATGGAGTCTAATATGCCCTAATGAGGGAAATAGTACCTAGTTATCTAGCAGTCATGCTGGAGTGTGTACTGCCTTCGGACGTGGCTCGCCCTGAGGACCCTCACCCTGATAAACTCTCTAACAAAGCAAGATCCATGCATGTCGCATGTTGGTCTGGCTGCTGGGTAACGCTCAACTATACCATCGCCCAATAGAGGTGGACGCTAGACAAGATGACTGAATACTCACTTGCCAAGAAGTGAGGAATATGATCGGGGAAGAGTACATATAAGGCAGGAGCCACGCCGCGAATGGGCGATGTCCATTCCATCATGATCCCCCGCTCACTCCTTAGGTTCTAGCGTACCCCGTTCCGCACAGATTCAAGCTGCCCCACTTTGAGGCCATCGATGGGATATAGGACCCCCTGGAACATGTCAACAACTTCAAGACAATTATGTACCTATTCAACACGACAGATCAACTGGTTTGCCAAGTGTTCCTCGCGGCTCTAAAGGGTCAAATGCGCACTTGGTTTCACTCACTACAGAAAGGGGAGATCAACAATTTTGAGGAGCTCACACACCTCTTCACTTATCAATTCATAACAAACCTTGAAATTGTTAAGGAACCCTCCCATATGACTAACATTCTCCATAACAAAGGAGAGTCGCTTAATCAGTTCTTCCGCCGCTTTACCTTTGAGGCTCAATAAATCCCGGGAGTCGACCCGGAACTCATTCATGACATTTTACTTGGGGGCCTCCTCCCGAGCGGATTCTACTCTGCTCTAATGCAAGAAAAAGTGTTAGGCTATGCGGACCTCGTTCACTAGGTAGAAACCCAAATCATGGCAAATGAGGCCATCGTGTCCCACTGCCAGCAGTTCAAAGGAGCTTCCAAATGAAAGAGGGAGACAGAGCCCGCACCGCCAGCGCGTCGTAAGAATGACGACTACCGCAACAACCCTCACATTGATTGGGACATTCACTAGCACCGGGAATTCACCCCTCTAAACACCGACTGGGTGCAAGTCCTCATGGCCATTCAGGACTTTGATATGCTCCGTCAACCCAAGATGTAGCCCCCCTACCGGGGAGACCAAACGAAGTACTGCGAGTTTCACCATGAGAGGGGGCATAGCACGAAGGATTGCTCCTGACTGAAAGAGGAGATAGATCAATTCATCAGCCATGGGCATCTGGGGAGGTACATATAGAATCATACACCAAATCCACCCCACCACACCAGAAACGATGGTAGAAACCCCCGACTCACCAGGTAGAATGGGGGGAAGATAAGTGGTCGGGGAGGTTGAAAACAACACTAGCTCTCCATTCTCTGTTGCACATGTCCTATCCATCGCTCAGTTGGAGAAGGATTTGGAAAATCCGAATCCACAATCAGACACTGTCATCAACTTCGGCGACAAGGACTTAGACGGAGTGTGCACGCTGCACTAGGATCCCCTCATTATCAACGCAGGAATCAACAATCCTTGTTTTAGGGTTAGGAGTGGACATCATGTTCACATACATGCTACTCAACATGAAGGTCTCCCAAGAGTTCCTCGATCCAGTAACGGGACAACTATACGGGTTTGACAACAGCCTAGTTCACTCTCCTCATCACCATGGGGGAATTCCCAAGATAGGTCGTTAGGGATGTTCAGTTAAGGTAGTCAACTCTAGCTCGGCATACAACGCCATCTTCGGTCGGCCGCTCCAGACGCTCTTCAAGGTGATCCCCTCTATTCTACATCTCGATATAAAGTTTGTCACCCCTAGATGATAGGCATTGTACGAGTAGATCAGGAGGCAGCTTGACTCTGCTACCTACAACAGTCATACCCCGGGAGGGATCTAAATCATGAAAAAACCATGTAGAACCTAAGTTGTTCTCAGGGGGAGAAGGACGAAATGCTCTCCTCATTATCTACTATTTTACCTACTTTCACAAGAATAAGCCACGAGAAGATATTCGCGAGCACCTGTATCTTCCCTTTCAGCAACAAAGCATTTTCTTTCCCTGATGGATGGATCTCTGGAAGACGAACGAGCTTTATGACCCCCTACTACTAAGGCGAGATGGAAGAAAGTCCTTTTGCACCTCTTAGGTAAGATGGACAAAAGTTCTTCTGCACCTGCCAGACGAGATGGACAAAATTCATACTGTACCTCTCAGGCGAGATGGATGAAAGTACTTTTGCACCTCCGAGGCGAGATGGACAAAAATTCTTCTACACCTCTCAGGCGAGGCGAACGAATGTTCTTCGCCACCTTCACTCCGACAAACCTTGTTCCTCCTAAGGTGTGAACGAAGAAAGGTTCTTCGCCATCTCCGCATGAATGGACCGAGTCCTCCTGAGCTGCGAACGAACAAAGGTTCTTTGCCACCTCCACCAGGACGGACCCCGATCCTCCTGAGGCATGAACGAATGAAGGTTCTTTGCCACCTCCACGCAGACGGACCACGGTCCTCCTGAGGCGCGAACAAACCAAAATTTTTCTCCACCTCTACCCGGATGGACCCCGGTCCTCCTGAGTCGCGAATGAACAAATTTTCTTCACCACCTCCTCCGATAATAGAACTAACCACAAGTCCTTCCAAACACAAGAGGATGAATTTCTCTTGCTAACATCGCACCCTGCTCAAGCACTAATGCTCAAACCAAGCACTGGTCCATGACAACAATAGTTAAACACTAAACTTTGCGCATGCACACATTAGTGTTAACATAATGTAAAAGATTTGAAAAAAAGGATTTCCATTCAAACAAAAAGCTGCCCAACGAGCTACATCGTCATGAAAGAAATAACATACAACGACACAAAGTAGTGCCCACAAAAAAAAACAGAAACAAAGCAAGCAAACAAATGTGAGAATGGTGCAATAGGATCATCCCTCGATGTTGTTGTTTGTGTCATCGATAGAGGCATCCTCCACGTTAAGATCAGAATGCTCTGACATCCTTTGAGAAAGCTGCAACCCCTTGCTGAATACCGGGAGGAACGCGTCGCCGCACTCGTCCTCCAAAAGAGGATCAACCTTTGATGTCATCATCTCAGTACCAGTCCCCTCCACGGTCCGGGAACGCTCCACCTTGAAGTAATAAGACTCCTTGTACTCTACTACTGTCGCGGCTCACACAACTCAGCGTCCTTCTATGCCAAGAGCCACTGGGATCTCTCCTCCTTTAGCTGCTCCAACTCTGCTTCCAACTTGGATATTTCTACATCAGATGTCTCTGTACAGTAAAGCGACTCAGCAAGTTCCGCCTTAACTGCAGCAAGAATCCCTTGGATCTCCTCGGCCTTTGCCCTGGAAGCGGCCAACGCATACTCTGACCAGCCCAACTAGGAGAGAACTTTCACCCTCTTCGTCTGAGTAGCAGCCAATGACTCCTTGGATGTGGCCAGCTTTGCCCGAAGGGAGAAGAACTCATCCTTCATGGGTATATAACTATTGTCCTGGGTAAGAAGGACCTCCCGCAATTCATGTAACTGCAAAGAAAAAATCTAGATTAGGGAAACCAAAAAGGGCATAGAGAGGAAGCAAGTTAGCAGAACAGCCATATCTTCGACATAGCAGCTCAGAAGGAAGAAGACTCCCACTTCTTGCCTCTTGCATCAGCCGACGGCGGCACCATTCCCTCCCACAAGGTCGGCTCTTCCTCAGGAAACTCCGAGGGATCTTCAGCCTTAGGAGCAGTAGGTGGAGGACCACCACCAAGATCGTCTGAGGCATCATCGACAACCTCTATGAAGGGCTTTAGGTCATCCAAGGATGGACCTTCCTCCCCCTGCTTTAGCGAAAAGACCAGCATCCTCTTATTTCCCCACTCCAAGGGTACGATACAGCTCCACTCCAAGTAATTAAAGATGCCTGTCAGGATCAGCCTCTTCTCGCAAACAAATGTGCCAATCCAAAAGAGCACATTGGCCAGCTCGTGCGGATCTTCAAAACCTAACACATAAGTAAAGTCGTACTCTTTCCTCGCAAGATGACCACTATATCGTGGGAGCTCACGCCAAGTCTTGGGCAGCTTCCAGGGATTCCTGATGAATCTAAAACTATCCCCATAATGATAATCTGCCTTGTCCTCGAACGCAAACCACTTTTTATTGCTCCTAACCTTGATTTGGTCACATGAGCCGGGGCAGACTTCGCACCACTCGCGAAACAGCTACACGGACAAACGTGGGTAGTGCTTTCGAAAGACGCAGATAAGCTTCATTATCTAAAGAACTGTGTTATTGGGATATCGAAGAACTAGAAAATCTCGAGATCCTCCTTAGCAGGAGGGACACGAAAGCCCGCCTCAATCATCCTTTCGAGACAGCGAAATAACCCGAGGGAGGATTTTGGACTTGCTCTGACGAAGAACGAATCCTGATCCCCACATTCGTCATAATCTTTAAGCGCTTCTGCCATGTGCTCACCGGATCCGAGGTCAAATAAGAGGAAAGACGTATCAACCTCGACAGAATGTGACGCCTCGGAGCCTAAAAATAAAACCCAAGTCAACACAGGGAACCACTACAAGAAAAATCCCAGACAAGCGATATGCACTCACGCTAACACGGGCACTGCATGGCAACAGAAGCAATGCAAGGGAGCCATCGAGAGAACCACATGCGCTGCCATGTGAAGGCTCCGCCACCCATGCTCGTGCGGGCACCTCCATGCGCAACTGTGAGCTACCGTTGTGCGCGACATGCGGTCCACGTGCATGCCCGCGCGGTATATTTTGAAACCCGTATGGGAGCCACCGCACACGCCAGTGCAGAACCGTCGTATGCCCTCGCACGAGCACCGCCGCGCGCATACCCGTAGAGTCATCACGAGCGGGCACTGTCACACGCACCTACACAGCATTGTTGTGCACAGACACTGCAGTGCATGCCCACGCAAACTCTGTTGCATGCGCTAATTGAACTTCGCTGCATGCACTGATCGAACTTCGCTGCCTGCAAAACACCATTCTCGTCTGCTTCTCCTTCATTGAGCTTGGACTAATATCATGAAAACACTCACCTTTCTGGATGAAGACCTGACAACGGTGATGTTGGAATCTTATTACTGATTTGGGCTAGGATCACTATCATTTGTTTAAGATGATTAGTTTGACCCACTTTATATAGTCTTGGGTCATAGGTTATTTCCAGGGTTATTGCCTTAGAAGAACTCCAGAGAAATCCAGTTAGAAGAATGCAGAAAATCAGTTCGACGAAAGTAGAGCTGCGTTCGATGAACTCCGAGCTCAGCTCGACGAACTCAGGGTTCTACCTCTGAGTTCAGCTCGATGAAAGTTAAGTTCCGGTCGACGAACTCTGAACTCACTTTGCAGTTCAGCTCGACGAAAGCTGAGTTCCGTTCGACGAACTCTGACCTGAACTAAGCAGCTCAGCTCGACGATAGCCTAGCTCAGTTCGACGAATGACATTTTCAGTTCGACGAATTCCAAGCTCAGGACGACGAAAGGTTTGCTGAGCTCGACTAATTCTTTGTAGTATCCAGGCAGTTTTATATTCAAAAGCAGAATAATTTTAAATAGCGTAATTTCAGTCAGTTATACTCTAGTATTTAATGCTAAATATTCTTAATGAATATGGTCGTTTCTGGCAGCATTAAATACGGAATTATCACAGAGTTATTATTCTAATTAATCACCAAGTCAGTTAAGGAATGATTTTTTTCTAAATATTTGAATATAACCATTACAAATTCTCAGAGATTCTTTAGACTATTCAAGAAATGTTTTTAAAATTCAAATGTTTGAATTCTTCTCCAAAAATATATATTCAGAAAATTGTTGTCTATTCAAAGTGACATATTCATACAGACATATACAGATATACACAGACAGACACAAAGATTTTTTGATCACTTGCTTCTGACTCTCCAAGAGACAACAAATTTTACATCAGTCTGAAATTGCTACTAGAGAGAAACAAAATTATTGAAGGCCTACACTCTGAAGAAAAGCTTCTCCCTTAATTACAAACTCTACTCAACATAAGGGGAGCTTTTTGTTTTAACATCAATCTACTAGTCTTCTAAGAGAATCTTAATAGAGAAGACATCATCAACTTTTTTGTTTATCTCATAAACTGTGTACCGGGTTATAACTCCCTTCAAAAGTTAATCTCATGGTTCTTAAGTCACCTGATCAAAATACTTAGACTGGTTTTGGGGCACCTGATCAAAAGCTCAAAGGGTTGCGAGATCTTCCTTGGAAAATAGATCTTCTGGTGGTAGGACACCTGATCAAAAACTTGTAGTGGATTCCTACCAGGGTGGTAGAAGAATGAATGTACCCAGATTTATTGGGGAACCACTATATTTTCTTGTGTCGTCTGTGATTGTCTTACTTTCTTTTATTTGTGTGCTTTGATTATTCTTTATATATATCACATACTTTAAATCCGCTATAAAAAATAAATTAAAGTTTTTAACATACACTATTCACCCCCTCTAGAGTAAATCAGATCTATCTCTCACTTTCAATTGGTATCATAGGGTGGCTCTTTGGTTTGATAGGCTAACACCTAAACCAACAAAGATCCTGATAGATGTCATTTTCCCTAGTTTATTTTTCTATCATGACACAGAATAAATAGTATGCAAGCACTAGACCTCCTATATTCAATCTAAATATGTTTGTATTGTGGAAAACAAGGATTAAATTATATATGAATTTTATTGATGAATGTATTTATAATTCTATCTTGATAGGTCTACCTCAACCATTGGCAACAACTAGCACCGGTGCTGTACCACCTCCAGAATGGACAGAAGCCCAAAGAAAGGCTAAAATTACTGATGTCAGAGCTATGAACATCTTAGCTCAAACTATGTCAGATGACATCTTCCAAAAGGTTGCTGAATGCACTTCAGCAAAATCCATTTGGGACTCCCTCAATACCATGGTTGCTGGATCTGCTGATGAGAGAAAGGACAAAAGATCACACCTTATCTCTCAATATGAGAACTTTAAAAAGGGAGAATCTGAATCTGTAGCAGAAATGTACACATGACGCAGTCTCATCATTAATGAGCTGAAATATTTGGAGAGGGACATTACACAGACACAAGTCAGTGATAAGATCCTCATGTGTTTTCCTAGCATATGGGATTCAAGGATCTGTCCAATCAAAGAATCCAGAAGTTTAAATGAAATTTCCACTGAGATATTATTGGGCAAGCTCAAATCTTATGAGCAGCTCATCAGAACAAGAGATGCTGAACAAAGAACTTCACCTGCAGTAAGGAAAGAGAAGTGCATAGCTTTCCAAGCAACAGAAGAAGCAGAAGTTCTTCCACAAAATGAAGATCTTATAGGTCTCTTGGCTAAGAGATTTTACAAGATGGCCAGAAAGGACTTTAGAAAAAGATCTTCAAGAAACAATGACAAACCAAGGTATGACAAGACACCCACTAAATAAATTGTGTTATGGGTGCAGGAAACCAGGACATATTCTCCCAGAATGTCCTGAGAATCAAAAGAAGGATAAGAAGAAAGAGAAATACTCCAAGAAGCACTCCAACAAACATTCTTCCAGTAAATATACGAATAAGGATAGAGGTTTTATTGCTGAAACCTGGAGTGAATCAGTTGATGAAACTTCATCCAGGTCAAGTGAAGATGAAGAAGAAGCAATGGCTAAGGAAGTCAGCTTGATGGCAATCAATGCATCATGCAGCAATTCTGAGTCTGAATCAGAATCAGAAGAAGATCAGGTAATCTCTTCACTTGATTTTACTTCAGATCAGTTTAAAAAAGATTTTAAGTTACTATGTAATGATTTGATAAACTTTGAGAAGGAAATAAAACTTCTCAGAGAGAATTTAACTGAATTAGATAATCTCTCTTCTGAAAACATAAAACTCAAAGATGATTTGAAAATTACTTTTGAACAAATAGTATCTTTAGAAAACACATTATCTGAGGCTAAAAAGTTTGAAAAATACCTTAATGGGAGAAGCATCAAACAGATGGATATTACAAGCATAGTTAATGCCAGACTAAATGGCAAACTAGGCTTGGGGCCTTCATCTAGACAGCCTTATATTTTACAGAAAAATATTTTATCCACACTTATAAAATTCACCTCTGAT
This sequence comes from Platanthera guangdongensis, assembly GCA_039583875.1. Classification (NCBI taxonomy): domain Eukaryota; kingdom Viridiplantae; phylum Streptophyta; class Magnoliopsida; order Asparagales; family Orchidaceae; genus Platanthera; species Platanthera guangdongensis. Next base: position 167,878,953 of record CM077156.1, on the reverse strand, counting down.
AAAGGTAAAGAAAAATTAGAAGACTTAGATAAAACCACAGAAGTTGTACAAAATCCTAAACAAAATAAAATGTACATAAAAATTATATTCAAAATAATTCTGAAAGAAAGGGGATAAATCTGATTTACTCTAGAGGGGGTGGGGTGAATAGAGTAATTAAAACTTTTTGGCTGTTTTATAATTTATCAGAGTAAAGTAGGTGATAATATAGTAGTATAACAGGAAATGCAATCTAAGCAAAACCATACTATCACAGTAAAGAAAGAACAGAAAGAAAATAGGCAACCAGACAACACAAGAATTTTATAGTGGTTCCCTAACCTGGGTACATCCACTCTTCTACCAACCTGGTAGGAATCCACTGTCAGTTTTTTGATCCGATGACTGTCACCACAAGATCTATTTCCAGGGAGATCTTACAACCCTTTAGGCTTTTGATCAGGTGCCCAAAAACCAAGAATAAACTTTTGAAGAGAGTTAATAAAACCTTTGTACAGGAGGTTAAGAGAGAGTTGATGGTCTCTTCTCTTTCTCTAATCAACCGAGAAGGCTAGTGGATTGCTGTTATCAAAGCTCCTTCTGAAATGAAGATTGATTCAGAAAGATTGGAGCCTTTCTTAGGGTGTAGGTCTTCAGCCTTGACTTGAAGTGATCCAGGAATCTTCTGACTGATTTAGAGTTGTTGTCCTTGAATATTCCTGGAGTAGAAGTTGAAGAAGACTCTTGATATTTTTTTGTTGTTCTTCTTCAGTCTTCAGTAAGTACAAGGGGAAAACATGTTATTTTCTGCACAGAAAAGAAGCATTTATTCTTCTGTATATTTTTGTAATTCTTCTCTATTAGTTCCTTGGTTGTTCTTCTGTCTAAAAAGAGAAAAATCTTTTTTATATTCTGCTGTCGAATTCTCCCTTGAAATTTTGAATTCCAAACATTGATTGCTGATCTGTTTGGGGAATGAAAACGGCTGGAATATAATCTTTAATGAGTTTTCCCAACTGTCTCAATAAATTAAGCAAGTAATTAACTCTGATGAAAACTATAATTAATGTTGCCAATAACGACTATATTCAGGAGAATATGAGCATTAATTACTCAGGAAGTCACTGCTAAATAATATAGGAAATAAGGACAGAAATAAGGAAAAACTCTAAGTCTGGCACTGGACAGAAATCATCGAGCTCTGAACAGATTTCATCGACCGAAGATCCAAGTTCGTCGAGCTGAGAAATCCTGTTCGTCGACCTGCGCTCAGTGAACTGCATTCTGCAAATATCTAGCCAATTCTGCGTTCTAAGTTCGTCGAGCCAAGAATCTGTCTTCGTCAAGCTGATTTCAGAGAAAATAATCTAGATAGAATATGTTGAAGTGGAACTCTAGAATTTGTCAACCTGAGCTCGAATATCGTCGATCTCAACTCAGAGAATTAACTCTGAGTTTGTCGATCTGCGATCGACGATCATCGAGCTGAGTTCGAAGAATTTCGAACTGATAATTTTGAACTTGAATTCTTCTAAGTTTTGAGTCTCCTGAAGTCCTCTACTGGCTGGTCCATAAAGGTAGAACCTAATGACTAGCCTAAACACTAGGACTCATACACTTGACCCTGGCTATACAATATAGGTCAGACTCATCCTAATTAGTGAATCTAGCCCAAATCCAACTAGGGATCCAACAATCTCCCCCTATTTGGGTGAGGTCACTAATATAAACAAAAAAATAATCACAAAGCAAAATAAAATATATCTGGCAGAAAATTTAAAATATCCAGCAGATATGTACATAACAAGAGCTTTATGACAGATTAAACAAATAGAGGTCAGAAAACGAAAAAACCAAACATAACTGTCATTTGTTCTTCTTGGCCTTTTCTTTATCAGTTCTGTCAGACTTCTCAGAGGGCTGTCAGAATTTGATTTCTCTGTTGGGATTAGCAGCTTCTCTTTTTGACAGTCATGTTTGCTGCTCCAATGATATTGAGAGAAGTTGCTCTTGGTACTACAGCCTCTGAATGTAGATTCATATAATCATCTACATTGAAAAACTTGTTAGCTTTGTCATACCTTTTCAATTCTTCTCTCCTGTAGGAAGTCATTGTATTATATTGTGATGAATCTTTGCCCTTAGATTTGGCTTTGTTTATCATGGAGAGTCTAACTAACTCTTGAAATCTGGCCATTTTAGCAGTCGTTTATTGTTCAGGATCCACAAAAGGGATTGGAGGAGATTCTGGCCTTTTTTTGACTATTATCTCTTTCGGATTTATCAACTTCAGATACTATATGTTGCTTGTCTTACTTCTGATATTGTTGTTGCTGTTTGATGTTGCTTGAATGTTTGTGCCGACTGCTTCCTTGAAATCTTGAAGATCTATCTTGTTGTCTTTGGTAATTCTGAGTGTAAGATGTAGATCTTTGAGAAATATTCCCTGAAGCACCTGCAGTCGGAGGAGGAGGAGGAGGACCTCTCTAATTCCTTTGAGAAGGAGGAGGAGGAGGAGAGTACCTTCTGCTCTTTATCCTGGCTTTTTGCTCATTCTTAGATAGCCACATCCATGAAGGCATCCATGGGTAAGGAGTAATCTTCTGCAAAATATAGTAGGGAGTGTCATGGTTGGGATTTAGCTTGGGCAGCCTTAGGAACAACTTTTCTTTTCTTAGCAACTTTCTTCTTAGCTTTTGAATCATCAGAATCATTAGATGATTCTAGAGGGTTGGCATAAAGATCATCAATTTCTTTCAGAATATCTTTGGAGATTTGTTTCTCAGTCTGAGGAGGCACTTGAGGTTCTGCAACTTCTGGTGGAGCAACAATATTTTCAGAAACTGTCTTACTTTCTTCTGCTATATCTGCAAGAATAATTTCATCCAGATCTGGTAAAGGACTATCATCCATTTTATAGGTAGGAGGAGAGATAGCCTTTTGCTCTGCGATAGAGACTAGTTCAAGAACATTCTCAGTCACATGTTCTTCTGTAATTACAAGAGCTGCAAAGCTTGCCTTCAGTTGCTTAACAATGTTGAAGCCAAAAACTGACTTCGACAAAAGTTCGAAATTCAGGGGTGTAGTCAACATCTACTCGCCCCAAGCTCTGCCCTCCGACTGATTGTAAAGGACTAGAAACCAACACAAAGCCTCAGTTGGGAGGTCCCACCACTTACCCGGAAGATCTCTGAGAGCTTCCCCTCCAAAGCCAAAAGCTGCGCTTGGAGCTCCTTAGAAAGCACAAGAAAACTCTTAAAATCCCGGGAAAAAAGGTGCTTCTGAAGAACTCCTATGGGCCTATTTATAGTTTTCTGAGTTGGATCTGCAAATAACCACACTAAATTGATCTGAAATTACCAAAGTACCCTTGATTGGGTCTGCCAACAGCCAAACTCCGCTGTTCTGAGGAGTTATATACAGGCCACTAAGGGCAAAAGGGTAAAAATTACCTGGGGTAGAAGAGTAAAATCCCTCATGGGTATGAAATTATCAAAACAGTCCTCTCTCTGTATGACGAGTAGGGAAGCACCTAGCGGGGAGACGAGCCCTCCTGGCCGTCTCGCAAGCATCCTTCACCATGGGGTCCTCTCGCCGTTAGGGGCCTACTCGCGCCACAAAAGGCTGTCTCGCCCACTGCGGAGACCACTCGTCTCGCCTCCTGCGAGTGGACCATGTGGTCCTACTCGCCTATCCAGTCCCTCTCGCCAGCTTCTGCTGTTCTCCCCTTGAGGGCCTCTCGTGAGCTCGAGGTTATACACAATCTCCGCTCTTTTCGAGGTTGTTTAAAGTTCGGAAAGAAAGTCCAACCTAGGGTCGTGTCATTAAAGCGTGTTTGAGACGTATTTATGAGGGAATCTTTGATGTGGCCCTCCACCAAAACCTATAAATATAGGGTTCCTGCCCCGAATGGAGGATGCCCCTTTGTCAAATTTCCTCCTTCTATCGCAACTATGTCTCATAGCCAGAGTTTTCGCGAGCACCTTGAGCAGATTTACTTACGGGTGAAAACAAGTCGAATTCGAGTCGAGCTTGATAAAAATTCAAAGCTCGAGCTTGAACTCAATGCCGATTAATCGAGCTCAAGCTGGTCACGAGTTTTTAGCTCTTGAGCTATATTTGACCTTAATATTTTTTTAAAGTTGAAATAAAAAGATCGCAAGCTGGCTCACGAGCTCATGAACAATAACATATGAGTTTGAGCTCGAGTTTTTTTTGAGTCGGGTCATCGAGCTTTTGAGCCAGCTCAACTCAACTTACACCCCTAACTCTACCTGCGGTGGGTTACATGGCCACTACATTTTCCGTACTAGAATAAGTATTTCAATATTCTTTGGTCAATGTTATTTTATTTTGAATGATTAAAAAATTTTTTATCTCTTTAGTCCTATTTTCATTTTCCAGCAATGGTGCCAGCCGGGCTCCAGAAAAAAAGAAGAGTAAAAAACAAAGTTAATTATTATTGATAGCTCATAAATGAATATTTATAACACATTGATATTTGTATCTGAATTGGATATTTATACCCATAATTGATATTTGTACTCATACATAATAATATTGAGAAAAACGATGAGAACTCCGGAGAGACGTTAGCCGTGCCCGCACACCATGCATGACGTGCGGATATTCAAACCTTCCCCGGCGTAATCAAAATCGTCGTCGCCCCAAACCGCCTTCGCTGCTGCCGCGCCAACAACCATCATCGTCGCCGCCGGGCCAACCGTCATCATCGTCCACGCAAACCGTCATCGTCGTCCCCGCAAACCGTCATCGCCGCAAACCGTCATCGTCGACGGCGCAAACCGTCATCGCTGACGCTGCATCGAAACCGTCTCCGCCGTAAACCGTCACCGCCGTCGCCACAAACCGTCATCGCCGTCGTCGCCGTAAACCTCCACCACCGCAAACCGCCATTGTCGTCGCCGCAAACCGCCATCGCCGACGCTGCACCAAAACGTCCGCCGCCCCAAACCGTCATCGCCGTTGCCGCAAACCGTCAGCGCCGACGCCACACTGAAACCGCCATCGCCGCCGCTGCGCCAACCGGTATTATGTGTCTTCGGCTTTTAACTCATGGACTTGGGAGTGAGTTATTATTGGACTTAGCCTACTCTGTCATTATGCTAGAACATACACATTGACATACGACCTAAAACGAACTATTTATAGGTTGACTGGCGGCGAGGAGATGGGTGGAAAGCGCGACGGAATAGAGGGTATCATGGACGGCGAGATATTATTGGACTGCCGGCGAGAGACTGCGAGCAGAGAGCTGAAGGTTCAGCTGCGAGAGTTTAGGGCTTGAGAGAAACAGAAACGAAGTTTATGTTGGGTACAAATATCAGATAGGTTGAGGGAAAAATGCTAAATTTTGTATTATTTTTGATATGAATATCTAATTATGGAGTGTGAATAACAATTCTCAAAACAAGTAATGGAAATTAACTCAATTATTTCATTTTTTAATCCCTCGGATGCCCGGATAATTGGTTCCCAAACTCGACTCGTTGGATGCCCTCGCCCATCTCAAAACGAGTTGAGATCTGCTCCCTTTGAGATGTGTGCGGGAATTCACTCAAGTCATTGGATGTTTGCACTTTACCCTAAAGTGCAGGGGTGCACTTTACTCCCTCCGAGCAGGGGCGGATCTAGAGGGGGGCCCGAGGAACACTGCCCCCCCATTATTTTTCAAAATGTTTAGTGAATTTGGATTTCACTCATCGAGACAATGAATTTTGATTACTTATATGTCAAAAATGGTGGTTAGATGAGGAGAAACAGTTCTAATAATATGAAATCGTTCAAAAAAAATTTTGAAGGAGTTGATGACTGACCCCATGTTAAAATTGTTAAAACCCAGTGATGCTTTCAAAAAAAATTTATGCACACCCATTATTAATTTTCTGAATCAGTCACTGCCTCCGAGTCCTCTCTACCTAGGGGTGCAAACGAGTCGACTTTGGGTTGAGATTGACAAAAATTTCAATGCTTGAGCTAATCATTTTGAGCACAATCTCGAGCTCGACGAGCTGATTTTATCTTAACTCGAGCTCGAGTAGAGCTCAAGCTGCTCACGAGTTTTTTAGCTCTTGAGCCCTATTTGCTTTATATTTTTTTTTTATTTTTTTAGCTCGCAAGCTCACGAACAATAATATCTGAGCTCGAGCACGACTCGTAATCGAGCTCATTGAACTCGTGCTCCATAGGCTCGAGTTTCACATGCTCGAGCTCGAGTCGAGTTTTTTTCGACCCGGCTCATCGAGCTTTTGAGCCGACACAACTCAACTTGCACCCCTAACTCTACCTATAGGGGGCTACAAGGGCCGCTACATTTTATAGGCTAGAATAAGTATTTTTGTATTTCAATATTCTTCTCTAAATGATATTTTATTTTTATTGATTAAAAAAATCATTATCTCTTATCATAAAGTATGACTGATGGTCATTCTCCTGCTCTTTCAATGAATCCAATGCATGCTGCCACATAAGAAATAAATTCAAAATACTGATGTGGTTTTTGAATTCTTAGATGTTCATTTTTGCATTAACACGAGTGGGCAATGTTAATCGAGCCGACAAAGCGAGTGGGCATTGTTAATCGACCCGACATGGTGAAAATTTTGTGTCAACATGTGTCTATGCAGACTATTTGCGAACATGGGTCAGTATTGATTCGTGTGAATAGTCGAAAGACATGATATATGTGCTAGATTTCTTCAGACATTAATTGCGTGAGTTTCGTCAATTGGATATGCCTTGTCGGGAATTATGTCAACAATGTTTTTTATTTGAAAAAGTCCTCAAGATGAAGATGATTACACTAAGTATTTGATGAATGTGTTTAGTTTGTAGTTTTAAGGTATTAGATAGTGTAAGGGTAGCATAGGGCTATGTTGAAGCCTGAAAAATTCTGTGATTCAAAATATTCTGATCAATGCAGTATAAGGTTACTGGCCCAGCTGTCGGACTTGACAGCTAGACAAGCTCGGACACAGAAACATTGGGACAACTAAAAGCAACACGGGCTGACGACTGTCAGAGGACAGCGACCAAGAGGATGATCACTATTTCACGACTAAAGTCCTTTATAGCATGATCCTAAAGCCCAGCCAAAAGTCCAGAAAAAAGGTTTAGTCCAGATCTTTTATGAGATTCCAAGATTCATATCCTTATACCACTAGGGTCCTATTTATAGGCAAATACAATGGGTGGGGGCCCCAGACCTACTCGCCTGTTGAGGAGCACACTGGGGGACCTGCCGACTCGCCTCCTCCTCCCATAGACGGGATTAAAGATTATCTTGGTGACCCTACAAACCCAGTGAAATGAAACGCAGGACAGCCGAGCTGTTCATGAAGCACGCGCACATCATCCATTCGCTGGCGCAAGACAAGCAGGCGGCGGACAGGCGTATTGAATGGCTGGAAAGCGAGTGCGCCCGCCTATCTTCCGAGGTTGATGCCGAGTTAGACGTCAATGGAACCAACCCTGACGCCATCATCAGCGAGGTCGACATGCAGCTTCGTCTCGCGCGTCGTGGGCTTGAGTCCATTCGCGCCTTCCACTCGCGCAGCAGGCCTCCCTGCGCGGGAGCTCGTGGTGGCCGTTGGCAATGACACCCTTACTTAAGTCTGTCCGTCTCGCCCCTTCTCTTTCATTTTCTATTTAAATGCTGTAATAATAATTAAATAATGTTGTGTTGCCATATCGCCGGCATTGTCAAAAAACTTGGTGTCCGCTATATGCTGGATGGCATTTTTTGATCATTCATTACTGCTGTGTTAATTTCATTTTCTTTTAATTTCTCTAATTAATTATCTCGTGATTGTGACAGCTCGCGCCGCTCGAGGTTCTGGAGAGAGAGAGAGAGAGAAACTACCGCCGACTCTTCACCTTCCCCTGTACTTTTTCCCGCCTATCAATTATTTCATCATATTTGCTATAAATATCTCGGCCCTGGATCAGAAAGATATCTGCACCGTTTGCTCCTGCCACACCCAAACTCTTGCCTCTTCGCTTCTTTCGTCTCACCGACCTTTCTCGCCCTTTTCTCTCTCGATCATCTCTCCACTCCTCTTACTCTTCCTTTTCCCTTCGTCTCGCATAAAGCCGTTTCGCCAAAAGCCGTCTCGCAAACACCGTCTCGCCAAAGATGGTAAAGAAGAGGGTTGAGGAAGGCGAGGGGCGCAGCCGTTGCGGGAAGCGATTCACGGATCACGACTTCCCTCTCGGCCGGCTCTCAGAAGAAGACTACCTCAGCTTCGTCCACCAATACCTGGAGGAGGGGCTCGAATCGCCGCCTCCCAAAGTTGGCGAGTCGGTCAACACATATTACTCGGGAGAGCTCTCCTTCCCCGTCTCGCACTTTGAGGCGGGGCTGAGCTTACCTCTATAGCCTGAGGTGAAACATGTCTTCAAATACTTCGGCGTCGTCCCGGCGCAGTTCAACCCCAATGCCATCTCGGTGTTGGTCGCTTTCACCTGCTACATGCGCCGCGAGCGCATCGAGTTCAGCTTGACGGTCTTCCGCAAGCTCTTCATCTATCACGCCAACGCCGACGGCGTCTCGTATTTCACCGGGCAAGGGCTCAAGGTGTGTGAGACGCCCAACAAAAATCATCACTGGCTCACAAAGTTCGTCTTCGTCTGCGGCGACCGTGGCGACTTTGGGGGCATCCCGCTCGCGCTGGTGTCCCCCCCAGAGAGCTTCTACGCAACCCTGCAAGTGAGCGGCCCAGAGAAGCTGCTGTATGATTACTTCGTTGGCAAAAACTTTGAGGTCAACTATCTGCGGCGAGGCCTCGACTCGCTGCCACCTGTTCTCCCTGGCGAAGGTACTCTCGCTTTCTTGTCTTGCTTTGTGCTTCGTTGCTTTTCCGTCTCCCATCTCATCGCCTTTGTTTGTGTTTTCTAGGAGAGCGAGTGGTGCCAGTCCATCCCCCTACAAGAGAAACATCCACCCCTCCAAGGTTCTCTGTTGGGTACATTGGAATAAATGTACCTGATTTGAAGAAGCCTCACCCTACTCAATGATATACATCAAAATGTATTTGATGTGTTTTGAGTTTAGTTGTGCAGGTTAAATATTTACAGGGAAAGCTGAAAAGTTTCTAAGTCCATGTGTCGACACCCAGAAGAAAAGTGTCGACACTTAAGAAGACTTGTGTCGACACCCAGAGAAGCAGTGTCGACACTTGGAGTAATTGTGTCGACACCAGGGATGCAGAGTCGACACCAGAAGGAAAGTGTCGACACATACAGGCTGTGTCGACACTCAATGAAGAAATGTCCAGAGAGGCTGTGTCGACACTTAGAAGCAGTGTCGACACCCAGAGGAACTTTGTCGACATCAGAAAGTGTCGACACTTGGGGGCAGTGTCGACACTCAGCAAATTCAACAAATTCTAAGTACAAGTGTCGACATAATGAAGAATGTGTCGACACACAGCAGAAGACTCAACACATGAAGAAAGTGTCGACACTTGGAGGCTGTGTCGACACTCAGCAAAGTTCAACAAATTCTAAGTACAAGTGTCGACACAAAGGAGATGTGTCGACACTCAGCCAAAGTATCAACACAGAAGGCAAGTGTCGACAATAAGATAATGTGTCGACACTCAGCAAGTATCAACACAGAGGGCAAGTATCGACACTAAGAAAATGTGTCGACACTCAGCTAGTATCAACACAAGAAGATGTGTCGACACAAAGGAGTTGTGTCGACACTTACAAGAATTCAACTAAGTACTAAATAACAAGGAGTTGTGTCGACACACAATATCAGTGTCTACACATGTTGAAGAGGCAGTGTCGAGAAGCAAATTCTACAACACAAGGAGTTGTGTCGACACCATGAAGGCTAGTGTCGACACTTAGTCTACTTGTGTCGACACTTAGTCTATAAGTGTCGACACTTAAAGACTGACTGTCTCGACACTTTCAGACAGTTACAGATATTTCAAGAAGTGACTGGATGACTTGACAGCTGCCAATCCAGCCGGTCTACTGCAACTGTCAGAGATGTCAGAAAGTCGTTAGAAACCGGATCAGCCGGTCACCATGAAGAAAGTCTATATAAAGGCTTATACATTCAACAAATAATCAGTTGTTGGAAATCACCAAAGTGATCAAGTAATTCATTGAAGATTCAATTCAAGTGAAGATCTAAGTAGTTAGAGAGAGAGAGAGAGCTCCTTCCAAGAAGACAGCTGTTGAACCAGGCTGTGAAGAAGGTTGCAGATTGAGATCTGAAACTTAAGTTGTAGTGATTGAAGATCAGCTGCATAGAGAATCAACCCTACTATGTTCTACATTCAAGAAGCTTTGAAGGAAGCCAAGGGAGGTTGATCTCAGCAAAGTTCTTTCAAGAATTCATCAAGAAACCTGTCAACTCTTCTCTCTTATTCTGAGTTGAGGTTATACACATTGTATTTTTAATTTCTTGTAGGATCCTTAGGGATCTGAGTTGTAAGCCTGAAATTATAAAGGCTGAGTGGTAGGGCTTGTGAGCCTGAGTGTAGGAGATTCATTTATCTGAGTGTAGGCCTTGTGGCTGAGTGTAGGTCTTTGTGAAGACTGAGTGGTAGGGCTGTTGAGCCTGAGTTGTAGGAGTGGGATCACTCTGAGCTGTAGGAACCTGTTTGGGGTTCTGAGTGTAAGATCTGAGGATCTGAGATATAGTGGAGGAGTTTGGCCGAATCTAGTACACTACTAGATAGGCGAAGGGGGAAAGTGGATGTACCCAGACCTTGGGGAACCACTATAAAACTGTGTGTACTCTGTGTGTGTATGATTCTGTGGTTACTATTTTATGTGCTGTGAAATCTGTGATTAAATCTGCCTAAAAGTTTAAAAAGATTAAAGTCACCTATTCACCCCCCCCCCTCTAGGTGATTAGGTACAATTTCTTTCAAGTGGTATCAAAGCGAGGTTACTCAAAAAGGACATAACTGTCTGAGTATAAGATCCGGTTGGTAGATTCAGTATAATCAAGTGCAGAATCAAGAAAATCATGAAAATGGGTTCAATAGAGAATCATAAAGAACTTGGATCCATGAAGTTGCCAATTTGCAGAAAAGAGATCTTTGGCATCTGGAAAGAAAGGGTTAGACTATTTATACAAGCCTCTGACCCTAGAATCTATATCACAGTCAAAGAAGGGTCATATGTGTCTATGAAAGTATCAGTCCTGGATGCAAATCAGAGAACTCCTAAGGACTTTTCAGAGATGACTAAGGATGAGATTATTCTGGCCATCATGGACAAGAGGGCTCAGAATATAATTATAAGTACAATAGATGATGCCACATTCCAGAATTTGATACACTGTAAAACATCAAAGGAAATGTGGGACACACTGATAGTGTACATGGAGGGCTCTGAAGAAGTTAGGCAGGACAGAAAGTCTTTGTTAAACCAAGAATATGAGAGCTTCAGACAAGGCAGGTCTGATAGTATAACAGAATGCTACAAGAAATTCTATAGGATTGTCAATGAGTTGATGTCCTATGGAAGAGAATTCAACAATTATGAGCTGAATGATAAGTTCTTGAGATCCCTAACTAAAGACTGCGATACTAAGATTTGTGTCATAAGGGAAATGACCAAGTTAGCAGACATTCCTCCTCCAACATTGTTTGGAAAGCTGTTATCCTATGAAATGCAGCTAATGGTAAGGAAAGAAGAGGAGAAGACTACAAGAATTGAGCATAAAGAAAGAGCTGTGGCATTCAAGACAGAAGCCACCAAGAAATATAAAAGTAAGTCTCCATCTCCTCCTCCAAAAGTTGCTGAGACTGAGACAGATGAGTCAGACAGTAAGAATTCTGAAAGCAATGAGAGTGATGAGGACTTTGCAACTTTCACAAGATATTTTCAGAAGTTCCTAAAGAAGAAACAGTGGAGGTCTAAGCCATCCACTTCACAGAAGTCATCAAAGAATGTCAGGAGAAAGCCCAAGTCAAGCAGAACTACATTTTTAAAGATAGTATGTTATTGTTGTAACAAACAAGGACATGTTGTTGCTGACTGTCCAGAGAAAAGGAAAGAGTCTACTGATAAGAAGAAGACTCAAATCAAGGGCAAAAAGGAAAGGTCCTTTATTGCAAAGAAGGACAAAAGTCTGTCTGAAATGTCATCTTCAGAATCAGATTCAGAAGCTGAAGCTTACATTAGACTGTTTGCTGAAGAAGAGGAAGAGGAGTTCATCCAGTTAATGAACTCTATATATGAGCAAGAGGACAATCAGTGCCAGGGACTGATGACCTTATCTGAAGGTGACAAAATCCAGGAGCAACCTAGACCTATTCAGGTACTAAATTGTTCTGCTGATTCAATTTCTAGTACTGAGTCAGATTCAGATACATCATCATCAAGTGATGAGAGTGCTTTTGAATCTGAAGGAGATATTCATCAATTGATTGATGAATATAGAGTAGTATTGCAAGCTTTGAAGAAAAGCAAATCCTTGACCAAGAGTCAGGCTATGGAGATTGCTAATCTCAAAGTGGCTGCAACAGATTTTGATAAGTTGATTTATCAAAAACTAAATGAAATAGCCAGGCTGAAGAACATAACTGTTATTCAGATGGGGACTATAACATTCAAGAATGATCAAATCAGAAATCTGGAGATTAGTCTTCAGAAGGAGAGAGATATAGTTGCAAGGTTTTCTAAACCAAAATCTATTTTACCTTTGATAGATGAATTTGTACATCAAAAGGGTAAAACTGGATTAGGGTTTACACAACCTGCTAGGACTGTAAAGTCCAAGTCTAAGGGCAAAGCCCCAGCACTCAACAAGCCTGCTGTAGATAAAATAGCTAGGGTTGTACCTAAGCAAAGGTACAACAGATTTGAGTGCTGGTGTTGTGGCAAGGTGGGCCACTTTGTCATGGACTGTTGACACAATTCAAGTGTCAAAGTGAGTAGCAATCTGCCTGTTAGAAAAGCTACAGGTAGTTTTGTTAAGAGGAAAACTAACTAGCACCAAGGACCCAAGAATTCTTTGGGTTCTAAGGTTAACTAATCTGTTTTGCAGGTGAGTCCAAGTGACCATGCCCCAATATGGTACTTGGATAGTGGATGTTCCGGGCACATGACTGGAACTAGGGATTGCTAAAGGACTACACACCAATCAAGGATGATCCTAAAGTCACCTTTGGTGGTTCTGAAAAACGAATCATCAAAGGTTTTGGTAACATTTTTAGCAACCTTATAACAATTACTCAAGTGGCTTATGTTAAAGGTTTGAAACATAACCTTATTAGTATAAGTCAGCTGAATGATTTAGGATATGACATCTCATTTGTCAAAGATGGTTGTCATATCAGGAGATCAAATGATCAAGAGATCATTCTGACTGGTTACAGAAAGAGAAATTTCTATTGTCTAGACATTATGTGTGACAACAATGTTTCTCCAGTGTATCTTGTAGCTGATAAGAAAGACTCTCATTGTGTCAAATGGCACAAGAGACTAGCCCATCTTAACTACAAGACAATTGGCTAACTCTATAGCAAAGAGTTAGTGAGGAATGGTACTCAGGTTAAGTGTATTAAAGATGGGATATGCTCAGCTTGTCAAAAGGGCAAGCAGACTAGATCCACCTTTAATAGCATTGAAAACAAAGATGTTGTGAGGTGCTTATACCTCTTGCATATGGATCTCTTTGGTCCTATGCTAGTTCACAGCCTAGGTAGGAAGGTCTACACATTTGTAGTTGTAGATGACTACTCAAGGTTTTCCTGGGTGTTCTTCCTTAGACAAAAATCTGAAACACCTAGTATCTTCTATAGTTTTGTCAAATAAATTCAGAATGAGTTAGACAGTACAGTGGTCAAAATAAGAAGTGACCATGGTACTGAATTCCAGTCTGACAGTATGACAAAGCTATGTGAAGAGTTTGGGATATTTCAAGAATTTTTTTCACCAAGAACACCTCAGCAAAATGGCATTGCTGCAAGGAAAAATAGAACCTTAATTGAGGCTGGTAGAATCCTATTAAGTGACACATATCTCCCAGAATATTTCTGGGCTGAGGCAGTAAACACTGCATGCCATGTAATTAATAGGGCTACTATCACCAAAAGTCACAACAAGACCCCCTATGAGATTGTGAAAGGCAGAAAACCAAACCTATCCTATTTCAGGATCTTTGGTTGTAAATGCTATATACTTAACAATGGTAAGTCTTACTTAACCAAGTTTGCTGCCAAATCCCGAGAGGGGATCTTTGTTGGGTACAACAATAACAGTAAGGCTTATAGGGTCTACAACTTGACTACTCAAGTTGTAGAAGAGTCAGTACATGTAGTATTTGATGAAGATAGACTCATTAACAATGAATTGTCTAGAAGTATTTGCAGCTCCACAGGTGTGACTAAGAAGATGGACAAGCTCACTATTGAAGAAGGATCTACTGCAAGTCAGCATGTAGATGATAGTGGCGGCTGTCCAAGGGGAGTACTAGATGCACCTGATGTAGAAGAAGATCAAGGGGTACAGCAAGTTGAAGAAGCTGAAGGAGTTCAACATGAAGCCAGGCTGCCTCCAGCTACTAGGCATCTAAGAGATCATCCAGCAGATCAAATTATTGGTGATCTAAGACAAGGGGTACAAACAAGGAGCATAAATCTAAGTTCAGTACTCTACTCCAGCTTTCTATCCAAAGTTGAGCCAAAAAAAATTGAAGAAGCCATTCTAGACTCTCATTGGATTGAGGCAATGCAAGAGGAGCTGAATCAGTTTAAGAGATGCAAAGTCTGGGAGCTTGTTCCTAAACTAAAAGACCACAACATAATTGGGACTAAGTGGATCTTCAGGAACAAGATGGATGAACATGGAGTGATCATAAAGAACAAAGCAAGACTGGTTGCTAAGGGATATAGGCAGGAAGAAGGTATTGACTTTGATCAAACCTTTGCTCCAGTAGCCAGACTGGAGGCAATAAGAATGTTCTTGGCCTATGCAACCTATCAAGGGTTTAAAGTATACCAAATGGATGTTAAGTCAGCCTTTCAGAATGGTAATCTGAAGGAAGAAGTCTATGTGGAACAGCCATCAGATTTTGTTGATTCTACTAAACCTAATTATGTTTATAAACTTAGGAAGGCTTTGTATGGGTTAAAACAAGCCTGTAGGGCTTGGTATGAAACCCTATCTAATTTCCTCATTGAGAATAAATTCACAAGGGGGAAAATAGACAAGACTCTATTCCTTAGGGAATCCAGAGGCAAGATCATACTAGTCCAAATATATGTAGATGACATCATATTTGGGTCTACTGAAAATAGTCTTTGCAGAAAGTTTACAAAACTTATGTAAGGACAATTTGAAATGAGCAGTATGGGGGAACTTAAGTTCTTCTTGGGTCTCTAAGTTAGACAGACTGAGAATGGTTTATCCATATGCCAGTCTAAGTTCACTCTAGAATTAATAAGGAAGTATGGTATGGAATCATCCAGTACCATGAAAACTCCTATGGGGTCAAGTATGTCTCTTAGCAAAGATGATGCAGGGAAACCTGTAGATGAGACTTTGTATAGAGGGATAGTTGGCTCCCTATTGTATTTGACTGCAAGTAGAGCAGATATCATGTATGCTACATGTGTCTGTGCTAGGTACCAAGCATGCCCTAAAGAATCTCATTTGACAGCAGTCAAAAGAATTCTGAGATATCTAAAGGGCACTCCTTATCTAGGCCTTTGGTACCCTAGGAATGGAGACTTTGAACTGACAGGTTATTCAGATGCAGATTTTGCAGGCTGCAAGGAAGATAGGAAAAGTACAACTGGTACCTGTCAATTCCTAGGTGGAAGAATGATATCATGGAGTAGCAAGAAGCAAACAAGTGTGGCTATCTCCACAGCAAAATCAGAATATGTTGCTGCAGGAAGTTGCTGTGCTCAACTTTTATGGATTCAACATCAGCTAGAAGACTATGGTATACAAGTAAGTATAACACCTCTATTTTGTGATTCTACTAGTGCTATTTCTATTGCAAACAATCCTGTCTCCCATAGTAGGACTAAGCATATAGAAATCAAATACCATTTTCTAAGAGAACATGTGGAAAAAGGAGATATTTCCCTATAGTATATTAATACATATAATCAACTAGCTGACATGTATACTAAGCACTTAGATGAAACCAAATTCAATAGGTTCAAAATTGAATTAGGTATGATAAACTTAGAATAAGTTTTCAAAATTGGCTAAGTAAAAAGGTGTCGACACACAGAGTTGTCTGTGTCGACACATAGAAGTGGTGTCGACACTTCAGAGAAAAGGTGTCGACACATCTAGGAAGTCTGTGTCGACACTTCAGAGAATTAGTGTCGACACATGCAAGGTAGGTGTCGACACATCCAAGGTGGTGTCGACACTTAGGCTTTACTTAGAATTAGTCTAGTAAAGTCTTGACTAAGTGTCGAGCAAAGCGGTGTCGACACATAAACCAGTGTCGACACATATATTCTGTCGACTATACTTGTGTCGACACATAGTTGTCGAGACATTATAAGTCTGTGTCGACACTTATCAACAGTGTCGACACAATTTAAGTATTTTGACGCGCCCTTTCATCTTCGATTCTAGAAAGGTATAAATAGGTTTTTGTCATTTTCTGTCGACACGCTCACCCAAGTTTCGAGACCAAACTTGTGTGTCGACACCTCTCTTATCTCAAATCAAATTTCTTCAAACCCTAATGGTGCCCAAGCTAGAAGAGAAGGTGAATGAAGGTTATGAACTCGTGCGGCACGCATTTGATGACGCAGAACCTGATATCAAAGGCATGATAACCCTAATCACAGAGACTGGGTTATAATTTCTTGTTTCAGAGCCGATCAAGATTTGGAAGAAGGAGGTCCTAGAATTTCTAAATGGAGCAACAATAGATGAATCTGGACTCAAGATAAAGTCTAGAGTTCATGGGGCAAAGGTGAAAGTTTCTCCCAAGAGTCTGAGAAAGGTACTTCAACTACCTAGGTCTAAGGAAGAAGAAGATGTTTCTGCTACTAAGACTAGAGAAGCATTGACATGGTGTGGACTGGACTCAACCATGAAAATTGGATCAGTATTCAATAGGAAGGGAATGCACATGCAAGGCAAATTCCTATCTGAAATTGTTGGCAAAGTCATCCTAAGTAAACCTGGAGGACATGATAGAATATCTGCTTATATGTTCAGTCTAATGACAAGAGTTATCTTCACACTAGAAACTGATTGGTCTGCAGTTGTGTTTGAGAAGATAAAGGAGAGTATGAAAAAGCTCAATTTGGGTAGAATACTAAGTCTTTACCTGGCTGGAAGTATACCAGAAGTAATGACCCAAGCTGCAGGATCCAAAATTAATCACATGAGGAGAATGGATTTGAGGATCTTCTCTAGGTGGGATAGAGTCTTGACCAAGGAAATGCCAACTCCTGAGAAGGAAACACCCCTGAAGAAGAAGAAGAAGAAGTCAGCTCTTATGACTCAAGAATCATCAAGCAGCTCTGAAGAGCATGTAGTGTTCACTCCAGATGAGGAAGACACTGGAAATGCTGGACAAACTCCAGCAAGACAAGATTATGCAGAGAGGCAGGGGGAGCTACCACAGGCTAACCCAATTCACCTGGAATCAGTCCAGGGGGAGCCTCTACTGGTGGATGAGCCTACTCCACTAGAGAGTGAACAAGCTACTCAGACCATACTTGAGGTTATAACTGAAATCAACCAATTAGATTTCTCCATTGAAAATAAAGATATGACTGACAGATTGACTGATGTTAATCAGCAACCTCATATTCCTAGTCAACCCCAAGATGTTGTCATGGAGGACACATTTGTTGCTGATCAAGTTGTTGATGAGATAAGAGTTTCTCCAGCTCATACTCAACAGGAATTTACCTTAGAAGAACTATTCCCTGACCTTCTCCAAACTAACTTTGATAAAGAAAGTGCTGCTGCTGAGGGGGAGAAAGTAATTATTGAGGGGGAGCAAGTGGAGATTATAGAATACAATGCAAGCAAAGAGACTGAGGTGCCAAAGGATGCTGAGCAGGTTCCTAGGACTGACAAGGATTTACCTTCAAGCCCTAAGGACAGGGTTGATATTGCAAGCACATCTGCTTCTGAAGATGAAGAGGCTGCAAGAGCCAAGAAGAGAAAATTTCAAGTTTTCAAGAGGAGGAGCCAGACATATAAGAAAGCTTTACAAACAATAGCACAACAGCCTACACCATAGCCAGCCCCATCTACAGATTTTAGTTCTCTGATGGTTGCTTTACAAATAAAGATGGATGAGCAAAGGCAAGCAATAAAAAAATATATAGATGAGGGGCATAAGTCATTGCAATTTGATCTGGCCCAAGATATTAAGTCAATAAGATTTAAAATGAATCTGAATAAGAAAGAAATGACTGACTGCTTTCATAAGAGAGGAAATGCAGTAGTCTATCTAGCTACTCATCAAGAAAATATCAAAAAACAAATTGAAGACCTGACAGTAAAGCAAGGCTATGTCCTGGAAAACCAAATAAGAATGAATGACAATTTGACTGAGTCACACAATGTGATAGTCACTGAGATGCAGAATCTGGCTGCTGCTCAAACTACAGCAAGGACTACTGCCCAGGAAGAGTTTGATAAGAAGTTCCAAGAGCACATCACTGCTGTTAAAACTATTATAGAAGCCTCTCAAAAAGCTATAACTGACAAGCTCCAAAGGTTGAAACCTATCTATAAAGATGGAGTAAATTATCTGAATGCACAGATAAGATTTCAGAAAGATGATCTGAGGGATCACATTGAAAGAGAAGTCATAAAGGGGGAGAGGGTGTTAGTCAAAGCAGGCTCTGATCATGCAAAGTGGATTTCAAATTCCATCAGAGCCACCCTTGGATATCCTCCATTATGTGATGATGACAATGTTGCAGAGTCTGGGATTAATCCTGCATATCTTGGAGGGGAGCAAGCTGAAGTGGCTCAAGTAATATACCCTCCACCAGACTTTGATATGATACATGCAGATATACAGTCAATGTATAGCCCACCTGAGGGAAATCAGAAGGTCATCATAGAAAAAGTAGTTCAGCCAGTGCTAGAGGCTATACTGAAAGAACAAGAGGCTTTGCAGAAAGAACAAGAAGCCCAATTGTCTAAGAAGAGATTCAGGGAGCAAGCTGAATTGAGGCCTGATTTTGAACAGTGGAGCCCCACTTCCAGGAATATTATCTTGACTGCATGGAAGGCTGCCAAGGATAATATCCAAGATAGAAAAAAGTGGTATTCTGAACTGGAGTGGAGGAAGCATGAGTCCAGGCAAGAGGCAATTGTGCAATATAGAAGAAAGGCTAAGATGAGAAAGCTACCTTCTACTGCCCAGGAGCCTAGCAAGTACTTTCCTAAGCCTTATCATTACTTTGAAAGGCAAAAGATCAAGCCTGAAGATTTGAAAAAGAAGGATTTTAAAGGGAAGAAACATGCTGCTGCTGAAGATGTTGATGCCCCAGTCCAAGCAAAGATACAATCTGGAAAGGGCATAGTGATCAAGGAGCCTGAGCAGCAATAGGATAGAATTTTTCTTTAGTTTACAGTTGTAATCATTTGATTTTAAAACTTTCTGTAAACTTTTGAAATTATGAAAATGTTGAAGTTCTTAGAACTATGTGATATGTGTTAAGTTTATTATTGTTCTGAGATATTTGAGTATACATGTTTGTTCATACTGTGATTTTGTTATGTATGGTGTATATCATTGACTAAGGGTTATGACTTCTCCAAATAGGGGGAGATTGTTGGGTACATTGTAATAAATGTACCTGATTTGAAGAAGCCTCACTCTACTCAATGATATACATCAAAATGTATTTGATGTGTTTTGAGTTTAGTTGTGCAGGTTAAGTATTTACAGGGAAAGCTGAAAAGTTTCTAAATCAATGTGTCGACACCCAGAAGAAAAGTGTCGACACTTAAGAAGACTTGTGTCGACACCTAGAGAAGCAGTGTCGACACTTGGAGTAATTGTGTCGACACTAGGTGTTAACCCAGAAATCGGCGATCCTTCCCAAGGTGGCCAGCTGGCCAGTCGCGACCCTTAGGTTCTCCCTTTCGATCGCGACAAGTCCCCGCGTAGGCGGCAGTTTTCCCTGTCCGCCTAGGTTTCCTAGCAACCGCGTGCCCTGCGGGACGGTGGGCTATTCCCATGGCTCACCCTCGCGGGACATGCGGTTAGGTCCGCTAATCAAGCAGTGTTTTTCCTTGCAGGAGTTCGCCAACAGCACCACCCGGAGCGACCTCCTAGTCAGCCCAAGGGGCGGCAGTCTCCTGCCGCCATCCGTCGGGGTCGCCCACCAGGGGCGACCTCCCTGCTGCCCGAGAGGCGGCGGCCTCCTGCCGCCATCCGTCGAGGCCGCCCACCCGGGGCGGCCTCTGCCCGCCAGCCGGGCGGACTCCCCCGGAGTCCGCCCAGGCCGCCCGCAAGGGGGCGGCCAGGCCCGCCGGGCGGACTACCCCTGGAGTCCGCCCAGGCCGCCCGCTAGGGGGCGGCCCCGGCGACCAGCCGGGCGGACTCCCCCCGGAGTCCGCCCAGGCCGCCCGCAAGGGGGCGGCCAGGCCCGCCGGGCGGACTCCCCCTGGAGTCCGCCCAGGCCGCCCGCTAGGGGGCGGCCCCGGCGACCAGCCGGGCGGACTCCCCCCGGAGTCCGCCCGCAAGGGAGCGGCCAGGCCCGCCGGGCGGACTCCCCCTGGAGTCCGCCCAGGCCGCCCGCTAGGGGGCGGCCCCGGCGACCAGCCGGGCGGATTCCCCCCAAAGTCCGCCCAGGCCGCCCGCAAGGGGGCGGCCAGGCTCGCCGGGCGGACTCCCCTTGGAATCCGCCCAGGCCGCCCGCTAGGGAGCGGCCCCGGCGACCAGCCGGGCGGACTCCCCCCGGAGTCTGCCCAGGCCGCCCGCAAGGGGGCGGCCAGGCCCGCCGTGCGGACTCCCCCTGGAGTCCGCCCAGGCCTCCCGCTAGGGGGTGGCCCCGGCGACCAGCCGGGCGGACTCCCCCCGGAGTCCGCCCAGGCCGCCCGCAAGGGGGCGGCCAGGCCCGCCGGGCGGACTCCCCCTGGAGTCCGCCCAGGCCGCCCGCTAGGGGGCGGCCCCAGCGCCCAGCCGGGCGGACTCCCCTCGGAGTCCGCCCAGGCCGCCCGCAAGGGGGCGGCCAGGCCCTGCCGGGCGGACTCCCCTTGGAGTCCGCCCAGGCCGCCCGCTAGGGGGCGGCCTCCGGCCTGCCGGGCGGACTCCTCCCGGAGTCCGCCCAGGTCGCCCGCTAGGGGGCGACCTCCAGTTCTCTCCAGGAGCCTCCTTCCGCTTGCTTCCTCAGTCAACAGTGGCGGACGCAAAATCTCCGTCCGCGGAGTCCGCGCAGGTCGTCATGCTGATGTCACTGGGCCCCGCTTCTAGAAGAACTTCCCTGGGCCTATAAATAGCCCATGGTGCCTCTCATTGGGGGGGGGTTCCAGATCCGGAAGGTAGAGACAAGTCTTGCCAGCAGCCCCTGCGGACTCCGTTTTCCAGTCCGTCATCACCTCTCCAGCAAGCTCAGCGGACTCAGTTTCCTGTCCGCGCAGTCCTCCACAGCTCTTCAGCAGCTTGCCAGCAGACTCTGCAGACTCAGTTTCCCAGTCCTCCAGCAGCTCAGCAGACTATTTTACTTAGTCTCTGGCAGCTTCTCTTCTCTGCTTTCTGGCAACTTCTTCTCTCTTAGCCGCCAGCTTCTCCTTGTACCCCTTTTATTGATTTGTTGTAAAGGAGTACTTGTAAGCTTGTAACCTCTAGCTTTTAATAAAAGGAAAGCCCGTCGCAGGAGTGGCATTTAGGCCGCGACGGGCGAAGTGTGTTGTTGCCGCTGCTAGCGGCCCCCTCTTCTCTTCTCTGCTCAGCAAGCCTTGCTCCTCTGCTCAGCTCGGCTCCTCTCGGCTTCCAACCTGCAAGCGCAGCCGTTGCAATTGCTGTCTGCTCGACCGCTCTTGATCTCCCTCTTCCTTCTTTCTTGATCAACCCTCTCTATTGATCAAGGCTCGCCTCTCCTCTCAAGCCTCTCCCTTACCTCCGCAACCTTCTCCTTCATCCTCACCTAGCCTGTGAGGCCCAATCACCCCCTCGGTGACAGCTATCCCCCCGGTGCCGTTTTCGTGCATCAACATGGTGCGGTGAGCGTGGACCCGAACAGCTCACGCGCAAACCTTCAGATCAGAACAGGCAGTGAAAACAACAGCTAATCATGTCAGACCATCAGTCAGCTGAGAACCATGCTCCAAGTCCCAGTGAAGATCCTCTCTGGGAAGCCTTTGAGCAGTCGCGCCGAGAGAATGCTCAACAGTTCCAAGCTATCAACAAAGTTCTTGCTACTATAACGCAGCGATTAGATGCTCAACCAGCAGCCGCTCCAATCAACCCAACACCAACGGCAGAGCGTCAGCAAGCTTACTCTCAAGCTTGCCCGTCGTTCTATCCCCCGTACACTCCAACCTTTCCGCAAGGGCCTGCAGCTCCTTTGCGAACTCAAGATGAAGAGTTCGCTGCTCGCCATAACTTCTTCCGGGAAGCAGCCCGGGGAAGTCCAGCTAGAGTTCTCAACTTTCAGGGAAGTCATCCCTACCCTTCAGCTCCTGCCCCTGCTCCTCCTGCAGCAACTTTTCCTTGTTATCCTCATGCTCCTTTTGCAGCTGCAGCTTATGCTCCTTTCTTTCCCTATGCTGTAGGAGAGCAAGAAGAGCCTTCACCATTCGCGGAGAGTGTCCGCCATGAGCCAACTCCAGCAAACTTCAGAGAGCCTCGACTACCAACCTACACTGGAGAGACAGATCCAGTAAAGCACCTCCAAGCTTTTGAGTCAGCCGTTGCTCTCAAGACTCTTTCAGATGCAACCAAGTGCAAGCTTCTTGTTACCTCTTTTGATGGGCAAGTGAGGGACTGGTTCTATGGCCTCCGTCCTCACTCCATCGCTTCCTTCCTTGATCTTCGAAGGGAGTTTCTTCTCAGATTCTCTACGTCAACAAAGAGAAAGGGCGGTCCTGAAGCCCTCTTTGAGATCAAGCAGCGCGGGAATGAGACTTGGTCTCAGTTTGTTGATCGATTCCAAAGAGAAATTTTGGACATCGAGGTTACTGATCAAGAGATGTACCGAGTGGCTCTTATCCACGGTCTTCGTGAAGGGCCTCTCAAATTTGAAGCCAACGTCCGTGCTCCAAGGACATATCAAGAGTTGATCGCTCTAGCCAACTCATACATCCAAGGCGAAAAGAGCAATCCAGGCTTCGTCTCCAAACTTCTATCCGAGGAGGATCCCTCTCGCAAACATCCTCCAAGGTCTCCTCGCAATCACGCCCCAACTTACTCAAGGAAGGAGAGAAGGCTTCATCGCCAGCGATACTCCTTCCCGAGCCGCGATGTTCAAGATTCATTGCTGCCGCTAGCCCGTTCTCAAACAGCAGTTGTTCAACAAGAGCAAGACGATGACTTGCATGAGTCTGATCTCAACGACGTCGTGCAAGAAGTGATCCAAATAATGAAAGATAGGGCAAACTACAAGAAGCCCTATCGGCCGACCGATCAGAGGTCTAGAAACTCAGAGCCTTATTGTGAATTCCACAAAGAGTCAGGCCATCGAACAGAAGACTGCCGAGCATTCCGCCAGCTTGTGCAAAGGATGCTCCGGCAAGGCAAGATGCATGACTTGCTTCCTAAAGAAGATCGCCCTGATCCAGCAACTTCAAAGGGCAAAGAACTTTCAGACGCTCCTCACTCCTCAAGAGGGGTGAGCCAAGTCGAAGAATTTCCTCTCCTCGTTGTTAACAGAGAAGTCGAATGTTTCGATGCCAACGGCGAGGGTGTGCTGGGAATGATCAAATGCTAGCGATGGACTTCACAGTCCTCCAGAGATCTTTGCAACCTTCAGGGGTTATCTCAACCCTTTCTCTCTCTCCTTTTCAAACATTTTCATTACAACACTTCTCAGTGTTCTTTACTTGCTTTCCAGCAAA
Organism: Platanthera guangdongensis; assembly: GCA_039583875.1. Lineage (NCBI taxonomy): Eukaryota > Viridiplantae > Streptophyta > Magnoliopsida > Asparagales > Orchidaceae > Platanthera > Platanthera guangdongensis. The sequence goes on along the minus strand of CM077156.1, from coordinate 167,854,962 downwards.
GCTTTTATTCAGGGATCCCGTACTGACACAGTTCCCTTCTTGTGTTGCTCCTTCCTCTCTTCTCCCTCTCTTAGGATCGTTACGCCAATGAGATTTCGCCGAGTCTGAAACGTTCCCTCCGTAGTTTGTTCTCGCACTACCGCTTCGACCACACATGGCGGGAGTATACCCATGTGTGTAGTGGGAGCAGTTCATTCTACGATTATGGGCTTCAGACTTAGGATCTTAGCCAACATCTGACACAGAGTGTGTGCTAGGGGAGCCCCATGTGTTAGCTCTGTTGTGCATCCTATAGGATATATTACGGTTAGGATGATCTTCGCTGGACAAGCAATGGCAATCAAGCGTAGCCTTGTCTCTTTGCTCATCCTTCAACTGTGGTGGCCGAAGCACTCTCCGGTATCCTCGATCCGTGCCCTCTCGGGTTCGCAACTCCACTGATCAATACACAGACAAGATAGGCCTCTTGGCGCAACCCGTCTCATTGATCAGTGATGCTTGTACCCAAGGCGAGAGAGCGGTCCTTCTAGCGGTTCTTCTCCAGACCTTTCCCTTGCTTTTCTCTTTTGTGCCCTCCTTGAGGATGTGCGGCCAGCCCGCTTTGAGCAGGATCATGCTCGGAATGATTTTTCGGGCAAGTGATGCATAAGGCCCACGGGGAACACCTGTGGCAGCATTCAACCCTCCTTAGTCATTCCGAACATGGACCTCTTTTTCCTTTTCCCTCCTCCTTGAGGATGCGCGGCCAGCCTGCTTTGAGTAGGACTGTACTCGGGATGATTTTTCGGGCAAGTGATGCATAAGGCCCACGGGGAACACCTGTGGCAGCATTCAACCCTCTTTAGTTATTCCGGCTACAGACCTCCTTTTCTCTCTTCCCTCCTTTCACAGGTGAACAGGTTAATCCAACCTACCAAAAGGATTTCCAGCCATGTCAACAGCTAGTGCTCGATTCATTAATCTGTACTTCGTGATAATGTTCATCGGGCATTTCTCTTGCTACTTGGTCATATCGACCCTACCTCATCAACCTTCATGGGTTATCTCAAAAAGATTTTCAGCAATCACTTTGCTTATGCTCACCTCATATACTTTGCCTACTCAAGCTCTATCATACGGAGATTCACAGAGCTACTCATTATTCTTGCCAAATTCTAATGGCGTCAAACATTAATCGAGTCATATCAACATTTTTGGTATGGTTCGGGTGCGGTTATCCTCGCGTCTTATTTGCTTCTAATCTCTCTCCTCACAGAGGTTAGCAAACCCTTGCAAGCCTTCTCCACAGGTACTTGCAAGCTCCATTCATATGCAAATTGTCTGCTTCTAACTTTTCTCTTTGTAGAGAACAACAGACACCTGCAAACCTCATCCAGGTACTTGCAGTTTAAATCATTATTTTATCTCTGCTACTTACTCTTCACTTTGCAGTGCTTAGCAGACATCTGCAAGTCATTCAGGTACTTGCAAGTTACTTTCATGTGCTATGCATACTCTTAACTCTTCTCTCGCAGAGACCACCAAAGATTTGCAAGTTTCTTTCAGGTACTTGTAACTCATTTTTTCCGGTCTTGTATACTCTTTTCCCTTCTCTTCTTGCAGAGAATGACAGGTGCTTGCAAGCCTCTATCAGGTACTTGCAAGTTATTATGCCTTTCTGTTTTCCCTCACTATTGTTTTGCAGAACTTTACAGGAGAAGCGCCTTCTTCGTTTTGCAAAATCAAACTCAGGTACACACTCGATGTACCACTCATACGTGCTTACCTTTAATTTTCCTCTTGCAGGAAAATAAAACAGGAAACACCAAGCTTGTAAGGAGAGGCTTCAGGTTCTATCTCTCCTCGCTTCCCCCTCTCTTTCCTTTGGGGTGGATCATGATTTTCGTGGGTCTCCAACTTTTTCGAAGTTCCCTTCGGAACTTAAAAAAGTGCGGGGATTATGTTAACCCAGAAATCGGCGATCCTTCCCAAGGTGGCCAGCTGGCCAGTCGCGACCCTTAGGTTCTCCCTTTCGATCGCGACAAGTCCCCGCGTAGGCGGCAGTTTTCCCTGTCCGCCTAGGTTTCCTAGCAACCGCGTGCCCTGCGGGACGGTGGGCTATTCCCATGGCTCACCCTCGCGGGACATGCGGTTAGGTCCGCTAATCATGCAGTGCTTTTCCTTGCAGGAGTTCGCCAACAGCACCACCCGGAGCGACCTCCTAGTCAGCCCAAGGGGCGGCAGTCTCCTGCCGCCATCCGTCGGGGTCGCCCACCAGGGGCGACCTCCCTGCTGCCCGAGAGGCGGCGGCCTCCTGCCGCCGTCCGTCGAGGCCGCCCACCCGGGGCGGCCTCTGCCCGCCAGCCGGGCGGACTCCCCCCGGAGTCCGCCCAGGCCGCCCGCAAGGGGGCGGCCAGGCCCGCCGGGCGGACTCCCCATGGAGTCCGCCCAGGCCGCCCGCTAGGGGGCGGCCCCGGCGACCAGCCGGGCGGACTCCCCCCAGAGTCCGCCCAGGCCGCCCGCAAGGGGGCGGCCAGGCCCGCCGGGCGGACTCCCCCTGGAGTCCGCCCAGGCCGCCCGCTAGGGGGCGGCCCCGTCGACCAGCCGGGCAGACTCCCCCCGGAGTCCGCCCAGGCCGCCCGCAAGGGGGCGGCCAGGCCCGCCAGGCGGACTCCCCCTGGAGTCCGCCCAGGCCGCCCGCTAGGGGGCGACCCTGGCGACCAGCCAGGCGGACTCCCCCCCGGAGTCCGCCCAGGCCGCCCGCAAGGGGGCGACCAGGCCCGCCGGGCGGACTCCCCCTGGAGTCCGCCCAGGCCGCCTGCTAGAGGGCGGCCCCGGCGACCAGCCGGGCGGACTCCCCCCGGAGTCCGCCCAGGCCGCCCGCAAGGGGGCGGCCAGGCCCGCCGGGCGGACTCCCCCTGGAGTCCGCCCAGGCCGCCCGCTAGGGGGCGGCCCCGGCGACCAGCCGGGAGGACTCCCCCCGGAGTCCGCCCAAGCCGCCCGCAAGGGGGCGGCCAGGCCCGCCGGGCGGACTCCCCCTGGAGTCCGCCCACGCCGCCCGCTAGGGGGCGGCCCCGGCGCCCAGCCGGGCGGACTCCCCCCGGAGTCCGCCCAGGCCGCCCGCAAGGGGGCGGCCAGGCCCTGCCGGGCGGACTCCCCCTGGAGTCCGCCCAGGCCGCCCGCTAGGGGGCGGCCTCCGGCCTGCCGGGCGGACTCCTCCCGGAGTCCGCCCAGGTCGCCCGCTAGGGGGCGACCTCCAGTTCTCTCCAGGAGCCTCCTTCCGCTTGCTTCCTCAGTCAACAGTGGCGGACGCAAAATCTCCGTCCGCGGAGTCCGCGCAGGTCGTCATGCTGATGTCACTGGGCCCCGCTTCTAGAAGAACTTCCCTGGGCCTATAAATAGCCCATGGTGCCTCTCATTGGGGGGGTTCCAGATCCGGAAGGTAGAGACAAGTCTTGCCAGCAGCCCCTGTGGACTCCGTTTTCCAGTCCGTCATCACCTCTCCAGCAAGCTCAGCGGACTCAGTTTCCTGTCCGCGCAGTCCTCCACAGCTCTTCAGCAGCTTGCCAGCAGACTCTGCAGACTCAGTTTCCCAGTCCTCCAGCAGCTCAGCAGACTATTTTACTTAGTCTCTGGCAGCTTCTCTTCTCTGCTTTCTGGCAACTTCTTCTCTCTTAGCCGCCAGCTTCACCTAGCCTGTGAGGCCCAATCACCCCCTCGGTGACAGCTATCCCCCCGGTGCCGTTTTCGTGCATCAATACCAGGGATGCAGAGTCGACACCAGAAGGAAAGTGTCGACACATACAGGCTGTGTCGACACTCAATGAAGAAATGTCCAGAGAGGCTGTGTCGACACTTAGAAGCAGTGTCGACACTCAGAGGAACTTTGTCGACATCAGAAAGTGTCGAGACTTGGAGGCAGTGTCGACACTCAGCAAATTCAACAAATTCTAAGTACAAGTGTCGACATAATGAAGAATGTGTTGACACACAGCAGAAGACTCAACACATGAAGAAAGTGTCGACACTTGGAGGTTGTGTCGACACTCAGCAAAGTTCAACAAATTCTAAGTACAAGTGTCGACACAAAGGAGATGTGTCGACACTCAGCCAAAGTATCAACACAGAAGGCAAGTGTCGACACTAAGATAATGTGTCGACACTCAGCAAGTATCAACACAGAAGGCAAGTGTCGACACTAAGAAAATGTGTCGACACTCAGCGAGTATCAACACAAGAAGATGTGTCGACACAAAGGAGTTATGTCGACACTTACAAGAATTCAACTAAGTACTAAATAACAAGGAGTTGTGTCGACAAACAATATCAGTGTCGACACATGTTGAAGAGGCAATGTCAAGAAGCAAATTCTACAACACAAGGAGTTGTGTCGACACCATGAAGGCTAGTGTCGACACTTAGTCTACTTGTGTCGACACTTAGTCTATAAGCGTCGACACTTAAAGACTGACAGTCTCGACACTTTCAAACAGTTACAGATATTTCAAGAAGTGACTGGATGACTTGACAGCTACCAATCCAGCCGGTCTACTGCAACTGTCAGAGATGTCAGAAAGTCGTTAGAAACTGGATCAGCCGGTCACCATGAAGAAAGTCTATATAAAAGCTTATACATTCAACAGATAATCAGTTGTTGGAAATCACCAAAGTGATCAAGTAATTCATTGAAGATTCAATTCAAGTGAAGATCTAAGTAGTTGGAGAGAGAGAGCTCCTTACAAGAAGACAGCTGTTGAACCAGGCTATGAAGAAGGTTTCAGATTGAGATCTGAAACTTAAGTTACAGTGATTGAAGATCAGCTGCATAGAGAATCAACCCTACTGTGTTCTACATTCAAGAAGCTTTGAAGGAAGCCAAGGGAGGTTGATCTCAGCAAAGTTCTTTCAAGAATTCATCAAGAAACCTGTCAACTCTTCTCTCTTATTCTGAGTTGAGGTTATACACATTGTATTTTTAATTTCTTGTAGGATCCTTAGGGATCTGAGTTGTAAGCCTGAAATTATAAAGGCTGAGTGGTAGGGCCTGTGAGCCTGAGTGTAGGAGATTCATTTCTCTGAGTGTAGGCCTTGTGGCTGAGTGTAGGTCTTTGTGAAGACTGAGTGGTAGGATTGTTGAGCCTGAGTTGTAGGAGTGGGATCACTCTGAGCTGTAGGAACCTGTTTGGGGTTCTGAGTGTAATATCTGAGTATCTGAGATATAGTGGAGGAGTTTGGCCGAATCTAGTACACTACTAGATAGGCGAAGGGGGACAGTGGATGTACTCAGAGCTTGGGGAACCACTATAAAACTGTGTGTACTCTGCGTGTGTATGATTCTGTGGTTGCTGTTTTATGTGCTGTGAAATCTGTGATTAAATCTGCCTAAAAGTTTAAAAAGATTAAAGTCACCTATTCACCCCCCCCTCTAGGTGATTAGGTATAATTTCTTTCATTCTCGAACTCGTCAGCGCTGCGGCTGAGGTGACGAGAGAGTCCTTGATTCCCGCACATCTAAATAGGCCTGCAGGAGAGATGGCCCCCTCTCGCTCCAGCCCCCCAAAGAAAATGAGGAAGGCTGTGGCCGTTTCTAAGGGTAAGAAGAAGACGACCCCGAAGGAGAAGGGGTTACTGGGGTTGTCACAGCCCGTATTTTCTCAAACATTTAAATCATATCAGAGCAAGAGAAAATATGTGTTATGATGCCACGTCGTGCAGGGGATAACTGCACGCGCTCAGGCAAAACTCATACTCTAGTTCTTTTTATAAATCATAATTTAATATGAAAGAAAACCAGTTAAGTTTGATGGTCGTATCCCTCGGCACAGTGGATCATCTAGTCCACATTTAAAAATATAGTTTTATACGCAACGGAAAATACTTTGGTTAAGTTAATTTGACATCCTACGCGAGTGTAAACGTCCCCAAAGGACCACTCATGGAATGCAAGACTCTAGATTTATCATAGTATAAGAAAAATAGCCCTTTACGTACTTGAGAAGTAGTACTTTAGTTTTAAAATCATGACATGCATGAGATACATATAGTAATACTTTTAGGATTTAAAAATACCTAACATGCAACCTAGCATAAAACATTCCCAGAAGCAAGTAAACAACCGCCAAAAAGGCAAAACTAGCAGTACTCAGTTCATATTACATCACTAAAAGTAAGCCACCAGTGGGCGTCAACAACCTGACATGAACCCACTGCTGAGTGTGTATGTCTGTACAAAAAGAAGAAAACTACCTTGCCAAAATGAGGAACAACAACCTCAGCTACCCCGGAGGCCACAAGCAAGCTCCACCAAAAAGAACATTAGCCGCTCAATCGGCTATCACCTGAACCTGAGACATTCAAAGAAAGAATACCTCAGCAGGTATATAAGGAAAAGAAACGAAGCAATAGATCCATAAGTAAGAAAAGAGAGCTTACCAACCCTACAACCAAATGCTATTAAATAAGCAAAAGGAAATTGAATAGAACATCAAAGTTAACACACTGCCCAAGGCAGGATCAAGATGCACCAAGTGCGAGAGATAATCAACATATCCTGCTAAAATCTGCAGGAGCAACAAGGCAAGCATATGCCAAAATAACAAAGGAACGAACAGTCCTAACTTGTGAATTATTAGCAGTGGTAAAGCCATTACTCAAGGGTTCAACGGTGGCATCCCTAAGGTGCAACACACCAAAAACAATAGCCCATATCGGGGCCAAAAGGTGCTCTCTACACCATAAACAACCAGCCCATATCGGGGCTAAAAGGTGCTCTCTACACCATAAAACAACCAGCCCATATCGGGGCCAAAATGGTGCTCTCTACACCATAAACAACCAGCCCATATCGGGGCCAAAATGGTGCTCTCTATACCATAAAACAACCAGCCCATATCGGGGCCAAAAGGTGGCCACCAAGGCTTTACACCACACCACCCCTCACAGAGCCATCAAACAAAACCACATGCCATAATTCATGACTTGGCCGTCAGAACAAGCCGCGAAACACCAACAACCTGAAATACCCCATCTTAACCTCAAAATACTTAACCACAAAACCTGAAATTTCATCATACGCAAGCACGCAACATTTTCTATACAACAAACAATTTCCTACGTTCTTATTTCTACCTTCAGCCATGGTTTGGACACAAAATCAGCAACCCTAACTTCTATAGATAATATACTACACAATAGCCATAAGATATGAAAGTAAAGGAAAACTTGGCAAGGGCAAAGAGCACCACTTGCCTCAACCTTCACGGTACAATAGCCGTTATCTCAGCTTTAGCACAGCTAGGCAAGGTTATCCATAAAACCACAAAACCTGAGGTAAACAAAATAGGGAAAACTGAGAAATTCGACAGCCCATAGCTTCTACAATAATCCAAGAGCAAGGAAATGTTACCTAAGGAGAAAATTTAGGCGAGAGCAGCTGGTTCCTCCTTCCTTTCCTTCCTTTGATCTCTCTCTCTCTCTCTCTCTCTCTCTCTTTCTTGAAAATGAGGAATGAGAAGAAGAACAAGAATGGGGACAAGGAGAAAAACGCATTCTCGGCCTTATTACCCAGGGAAGAAGTCTGGTCCCTTAGATCAAAATAATAAAGAAATTGAACGGCGACACATTTTCTGAAATTTCACAATTCGGTCGTGACACGCCCTGTGACACGCCCGTGTCACTGGGCATGTACCTTAAGCGGCACACAAACCGACCATTCGGGCTTATCCAGACTGAACACCGCCAGGATACACACCCGTGTTGGCCCGGTCATGCCCGTGACTCAGGGCGTGTCACCCCTTTACGCGACACTCGACATTCGTCGAGCGAACTTCGTCGACCGAAGTTCGTCGACCCAGTGGGACACTCCCTGTGACACACCCGTGTCACAGGCCGTGTACCCCTTCTCTCGACAATCATCGACCTCAAGTCGTCGAAACCTCAATTCGTCGACCTCTCGACACGCCCCCTGTCACGCTGCCTGTCACGCCCCCTATCACGCCCGTGTCATTGGGCGTGACACCCCCGAAAACTTCGTCGACCGAAATTCGTCGACCACGCGGCCATCAGCTCAACTCGAGCTAGACACGCCCGTGACCCAGGCCGTGTCACTCAAATTTTGCAAGTTTTCAGAATTTGAAATGTTACAACTCTCCCCTGCTACAATAACTTTAAACCATAAATTTACACCTATGGAGGAAACCAGCAACCAATATGTTATAACCTCATATTCATATGTTACAACTTCTTATTAACCATGCTATTCCCGAGTAAAACGATTCGGGCTCGAGCAAACTATCTCGGAATGTAACAAAATTCACACAGTAGCTAAATACCCAAGCTACGAATCTAATGGCGAAGTTGAAATCAGCATCTGACAAACAAAACTTGGGCTAACCTTGCCCGAAGCCAAAACACAAGCATTCCCGAAGAGGCACCACCGAGTCACTAAAACAGACTCCGGCTTGCTAGGGAATCTTGCAAACAGGCTACCAAACCAGCCACTAAAAGACAAAAAGAGCGAAAGATCGCGCTCTAACAACGACAAAGTACAAAAATATGCCAACGTAACACCAAACAAAAATTACACAATTGCCAAAAAAATCAGGGGCGTTACAGTCAGTCCCCCTAAAAGAAAGTTTCGCCTCGAAACTTTACGCACAACACTTCTACTAAAGAAGGAACATAACAATCAAAGAGGTAAATGGAAGAAACCATACTAGACAAGCTTAAGGAAACAGATGAGGGTGAGCCTCCCTCATAGCCGACTATAATTCCCAAGTCGCGTTTTCCACGTCTTGGTTCCTCCATAACACTTTCACCATAGGAATCTTCTTTCTTCGCAACACACGATGCTGAGAATCCAAAATGCGGACAGGCAGCTCCACATAATAAATATTTGGCTCTAACTGAGGCACAAAATCTAAAACCTGTCTGTCGTTTCGCATACACTTGCGAAGTTGGCTTACATGAAAAACGTCGCCAACACCAGGAAAAGTTGCGGGCAATTCCAACTTATAAGCTGATACATCAATCCGCTCAACAATCATGAACGGTCCCACAAACCTTGGGTCCAACTTCTGATATTTACCAAATCTCTTTATGCCAACCATCGAGGAAACTTTAAGGAATAACAAGTCCCCCACAACAAACTCCAAATCTGATCTACGTCGATTGGCGTTCTTCTCATATCATTCTTGAGCTATCCGAAGCTTTTCTCGAATAAGCGTTATAGCAACTTTCATTTCTTCCAATGCATCGAGACCCAATAAAGATGTCTCACCAACCTCAACCCAAAAGAGAGGAGTTCTGCAACGTCTCCCATACAGGGCCTCAAAAGGAGACATTTGCAAGCTTTTTTGATAACTATTATTATACTCAAACTCCATAAGCCGTAAACGTTCATCCCATGCTCCTTCGTGGTCTAAGATACAACATCTGATCATACCCTCTACTATCTGATTCACTCGCTCTATCTGACCATTAGTCTGCGGGTGGTATGCGGTAGAATATCTCAAATCCGTACACAAACTTTCTTGTAAACTCTTCCAGAAGCGAGATGTAAATCAGGAGTCTCGGTCTGAAATGATGTTGACTGGAACACCACGCAAGCGGAGAATCTCATTCACATACAACTCGGCTATCTTCTTCATCTGATAATTAAGCTTATACGGTACGAAGTGAGCACACTTCGTTAATCGATCCACAATCACCCACACAGAATCGTATCCTCTCGGAGATCTCGGTGGACCTATTATGAAATCCATCGAAATGCTCTCCCATTTCCAAGTTGGAATTTCCAACGGTGTCAACTTGCCACCAGGCCTTCCATGATCGGCCTTAACACGCTTGCTAGTATAGCACTCGGACACAAATCTAGCTATGTCTCCTTTCATCTCATTCCACCAGGCAATTTGCTTAAAGTCATGATACATCTTGGTAGACCCTGGATGGTAAGCAACGCTTGAATCGGGAGATTCTTTGCATAACATATCTCGGATTTCCATAACAGCGGGGATACAAAATCTGCCACGGTACTTCAACGTACCCGCAGCATCAATCGAGAAATCAAGTAACTCTCCTTTCTCAGCTATATGATATAAGTGCAGCAAATCTGGATCATCTTTTTGATGAAGCCACGTCAGCGCAATCCAAGAAGGTTTTGCTGCCACCAAACGAATCTACAAGTCGCAGCACCCTACAGAAATATCCATCAACAGAAATTCTTCTACTAATCGATCGGTGGAGAGATTAAAAATCTTTTCCGTCTTCCGACTTAGGGCGTCGGACACCACATTAGCCTTGCCCGGATGGTACTGGATTTCCACATCGTAGTCGGCAACATAATCCAACCATCGCCGCTGGCGCAAATTTAATTCCTTTTGGGTGAAGACATACTTTAAACTCTTATGATCAATAAAAATCTTGCACTGCACGCCATAAAGTAGATGTCTCCACAACTTCAACGCAAATATAACAGCTGCAAATTCCAAGTCATGTGTAGGGTAGTTCTTCTCATGAGTCTTCAGTTGCCTGGACCCATACGCAATCACTTTTCAGTCTTGCATCAACACCCATCCAAGCCCAACATGCGATGCATCCACAAAAACATCATAACCCAAGCCCTCCGTAGGCAGAGTCAAAACAGGAGCAGTACACAATCTGTTCTTGAGTTTAAGAAATGCTTCCTCACACTTATCATTCCAATCAAAAGCCACATTATTCTGGGTTAATCGAGTCAAAGGTGCAGCCAAAGTAGAGAAACCTTCCACAAATCTTCTATAATAGCCGGCCAACCTCAAGAAGCTCCTAATCTCCATGGGTGTATCCGGTCTTTTCCACTCCATCACTACAGCTATCTTCTCTGGATCAACTGAAATCCCATGCCTATTGATCACATGGCCGAGAAACGAAACGTGAGGTAACCAAAATTCGCACTTACTCAATTTGGCGAACAACCTATGGTCCCTCAAAGCAGATAAAACCAAATGCAGATGTCGATCATGCTCCTCAGCATTGCGGGAATAGACGAGAATATCGTCGATAAACACAACTACAAACTTATACAGAAAGTCTTCAAACACTCGGTTCATCATATCCATAAAGGCTGAGGGCACGTTGGTCAAACCAAACGGCATTACTAAGAATTCAAAATGTGCATGCCTTGATCAAAAAGCAGTCAGTGGAATATCTGACTCATGGACCTTAAGCTGATGATAACCAGAACGAAGATCAATCTTCAAGAATACCGAGCTACCGCACAGCTGATCAAACAAATCGTCAATCCTTGGCAGGGGATACTTATTCTTAATAGTGACTTTATTTAGTTCTCGATAATCAATGCAAAGCCGCATTGACCCATCTTTCTTTTTAACGAACAGAACAGGTGCACCCCAAGGAGACGAACTTAGTCTAATAAAACTCTTTTCTAACAACTCATCGAGCTGGATACGCAACTCTGCCAACTCCCGCGGGGCCATCCGGTACGACGCCTTTGGAATAGGACGCATACCCAGCTCCAACTCTATCACAAACTCAACATCTCTGTCAGGCGGAAGACCAGGAAGATCATCAGGAAAAAACATCTCAAAACTCGCGCACAACAAGAATCTCTGCTAAACGCGGCAAATTACCAACGGTCTCCAAAACTGAGACCAAACAAGCAAAACAACCGGAACCTAGCAACGTTCGAGCACATACCGCAGAAATAGCTGGAGAATCTTAGCGCAAATCACCATAAACACTCTCAGGCTGACCGTTGTCCTTTCTGAAGTCCAAGCTCTTACCCTTGCACTAGATCATAATATCATACCTCGACAACCAGTCCATGCCTAAGATAACATCAAAATCTTCCAAGTCAATTACCTTCCGATCTGCCTTAACTAAGAAATCCCCCAACACAATCGGACAATCCAGAATGCCCTAATCTGAAAGCACAGAATCACCAGAAGGATACTTGATGCAAAAGGCATCCCCCATTCGATCTGGTGCCACACGGTACCGGTCCACAAAGGCTCTAGCCAAAAACGAGTGGGTAGCGCCAGAGTCGAAAAGAACACGCGTCCAGCGGTTCTTTACCTTAAAGTTTCCTAACAAGGTGCGCACATATCAAAGAAAACAATTGGTAAAGCTATAATTACGAACTAAACATTAGAACTAGGGAAACAGTCGAACCTAATACAACCTGAGTTAAGGTCTGAGCGTCCTCAGAAGAAATCACGTTCAGCTTTCTTTTACCTTTATCCAATCGCTGAGGCGGTGGTAATGCCTGAAGTGGCACTGGCTGAAACACAGGTTGAAGCTGCGGGCACTGAGTCTTGATGTGCCCCTTTTGTCCACACTGATAACAAACTTTGTTTGACCAACAACGGGCAACATCATGCCCCTTTCTCATGCACAATGTACACTCCAAGTCCCTCTTAGGAGCACTCTGACTCGCATGAACCTGCTCCTTCTTCTAAACTCCTAACCTCTTGAAACATCTCTCGAAGGGGTGGCCTGACCGACCACAAAAGCTAGAAACCTCTTTGCTCTTCTTCCTTAAAGCAGCATCAGACACCTGAGGGCTCTTCTCTTCCACTAGCTTCCTCTTATCATTCCTCATCCACTACCCTCTTTGCTTAGCATTTTCAATTGCCTCATCTCTCAAAGCAGCTTCTGTAAAAAGTAGCGAATACGCAGCTAAGAAATGGATAGAAATTTGAATAATTGAAATTTTATTATCCAAAAAAGATCTCATTTACAAATGTATGACCTCCCTTTTATAGAATGGAGGAGATATGAGAGAGTACAAACAAACAATATGGGACTAAACATGTACATGGCTGAGCGGCTAGATTTAAAGAGACCGCACAGGCCGCGCGGTTAGACAGATGGGTAAACCGCTCGACAACTCCAGCAGGATAAGAACAAGCCGCAATAGGAGACTGCTAGACCGCCCGGTCTCCAGGCAGCTTAGTGAGACCGCCAGACCGCTCGGTCACCAAACCGCCAGATAAGACCGCAAAGCCACCCGGTCTAATACTTCAACACTCCCCCTCAAGCTGGAGCATAGATATCAATCATGCCTAGCTTGTCACAAATGTGGAAGAAGGAAGTAGAGACCGGTTTTGTGAAGATATCTGCCAATTCCTTGTCAGAGGTGACAAACGGTGTACAAATCTGTTTCTTCAAAATATCCTCCCGAATGAAGTGGCAGTCAACCTCTATATGCTTTGTTCTCTCATGGAAGACCGGATTTTTGGATATGTATATAACAGCCTTGTTGTCACAGAACATAGGAAGAGGATAGTCATAGACCTCTCCTAGGTCAAGCATGAGAACCCGCAACCACTTTAACTCACACATGGTTGACGCCATACTCCGGTATTCAGCTTATGCACTGGATTTGGAGACAACAGACTGTTTCTTGCTCTTCCAACTCACAAGGTTTCCTCCAACAAACGTACAAAAACCTGATGTGGACTTACAATTGCCTTTATCATCCGCATAGCTTGAATATGAGTAGGCTTCAACCCTCAGATGCCCATTCTTCTAAAAGATTAGCCCTTTGCCCAGTGCTGCTTTAACATACTCTAAAATCTTCAAGGCAGACTGAAGATGACACTCTCTGGGAGCTTGCATAAACTGACTGACCTTGCCTACAGCATAGGAGATGTCGGGTCTGGTCACTGTGAGATAGATGAGTTTGCCCACCAACCGTCTGTACCTTGTGACATCAGATAGAAGAGGCGAGTCATCCGTCCACGTTTTGTCTTCTCCAATAGCCATGGGAAACCGAGCCGGTTTGGCACCTGTCAATCCTGCCTCCTGTAGAAGATCAAGGGCATACTTCCGTTGGGAGAGAACCAACGAGTCAGGCTTCCGAGAGATTTCTATCCCCAAAAAGTATTTCGGGGAGCCCATATCCTTTGTGACCAGGTGTTGACGGAGGTGTTTCTTCATCAAGTCCACCCCAGCTTGGTCATCGCTGGTAAGAAGAATATCATCCACATACACTGCCAAAACTACCAGTCCCGAGGCCGTTTTGCGAATGAATAAAGAGTGATCGGTCGAACTCCTTGTAAAGCCGATGACAGCCATAATATCACTTAACTTGTCGAACCACGCCCGAGGGCTCTGCTTTAGGACATAAATGGCCTTCTTCAAACGACATACGCGTGTCTCCCCCTAAGCAACATACCCAGGAGGTTGCTCCATATAGACGTCCTCCTGAAGATCGCCATAGAGAAAGGCATTCTTGACATCAAGCTGGGAGATAGCCCAATCCCGATTAACAGCCACAGAGAAAAGAACCCGGATGGTGCTAAGGCGAGCAACCGGAGAGAAGGTGTCAAAGTAATCAACGACGTAAGTCTGAGTGAAGCTTTTGGCCACCAGCCGGGCCTTGTAGCAATCCACAGTGTCGTCGGGGCGAAATTTCACAACAAAGACCCAGCGACAGCCAACCACATCAGTACCCACTAGAGGAGGAACAAGGGTCCAGGTACCCGATTCAGTAAGAGTAGCCATCTCCTCATCAATGGCAAATTTCCAATGAGGGATAGCAAGAGCCTCCTGGTAGGTGCGGGGAGTAGAAGCAGCGGAGATAGCCAAGGCAAAACACCTGCGAGAAGGAGAAAGCCGATCATATGAAACAACTGTCGCAAGCGGGTGTTGAGTACACGCCCGCACGCCTTTGCGAAGAGCAATGGGGAGATCCAGGTCGACGGGAGCCTCAGCGACCGGAGCGTCCGTGGCGGAGAAGGCTGGCCTGGGACTAGAGAGAGACGGCTGCGGAGAAGAGGGAGGAGGGGTAGGCGGTGAGACGGACAGGGAAGGAGACGGAGGAGGAGATGGGGGAAATGTGGAGACGTCGAGAGGCATGGAAGGAACAGAGAGAGGCAGTGGAGAAGCAGAGACATCAGGAGGAAGAGAGGAGTCAGGAGAGAAGTAGGAAGCATTCTCGAAGAATGTCACATCTGCGGAGACAAATTGTTTGCGCAAAACGGGGTCAAAACAGCAGTAGCCTTTTTGAGTGGTAGAGTACCCCAAAAAGACACACTTGGTGGAACGGGGGGAAAGCTTGTCGCGGGTAGCGGAAGGAGCGTGAACAAAAGCCGTACACCCAAAGACAAGGAGAGGGAGAGGAAAAGGTTCCTTGCGGGGGTATAGAATGGAGAAGGGGGTCTGGTCGTGGAGAACCGTGGATGGAAGACGATTGATGAGATAACATGCAAGGAGTACAGCGTAGCCCTAGTAGGAGCGGGGTACTTGCATTTGGGTCATGAGAGTGTGAGCGATATCAAGGAGATGACGATTTTTACGCTCCGCCACCCCCATTCTGTTGGGAGGTGTAAACACATGTGGTTTGATGAAGAAGACCATGTTGCTGAAAGAAAGAGGAGAATTCATGGCTAATATATTCCTTAGCATTATCAGAGCGTAAAACTTTAATAGAAATGTCAAATTGAGTCTTAATCATAAAATAAAAGGATTGTCAGACAGAAAAGAGTTCAGAGCGATCTTTTAATAGATACACCCAGGTACATCGAGAAAAATCATCTATAAAAGTGACAAAGTAGGAACTACCCCAACCAATGGTGAGGGTAGGAGCAAGACCCCATACATCAGAATAAATGAGATCAAACGGGAGAGAGGAGCCACGACCTTGCTTCGGTGGGATGGAGGAGCGATGATGCTTATCAAGCTGACACGCATCACAGTTGAGCGGAGGACTGGCCGGAGGTAAGTGGGCAGAAGCTGGCGAAGAATCCGAGGAGAAGGATGTCCAAGGCGAAGATGCCATTGAAGTAGATCTGTAGAGGAGCAGTGGGCGGACAGAGCGGAAACATCGTTGATGGCGAGGATGCCCCGCCATTTGATCGTGCCAACACGGACTTCTATTTTGATCGCCGTCGCTACATGTTCGTGGATGTTGATGACCGTTGCCGCAACCGTCGTCGCCGCCGCCGCCGTCGCCGCTACATGTTCGTAGTCATTAATGACCGTTGCCGCGAACGTCGTCGCCGTCGTCGCAAGCTTAATGGTTGGGATTTGGCCGCGACACCTTCCGCCAATGCCGCGTCAAAATATCCGCCGCATTTACGCATGAATTTATAATTTTGTTGTCTAAATTCTGCATTTTAATTTCAGCATTGTTTACCATTTTATTTTTTTGTTGTTTATGGCCTATGTTTAGCCATAATTTATGTGCATGAACAATTTGATTCTCTTGCCTATATAAGGGCAAAACAAGGTTGTAAGAGGTATTGAAAGAAGGAAATTAAAAAAAACCCTAAAGCATTTCTCACGTGTTGCTGCCGCCCCCCCTATTCGGCCAGGCCGAATCCCGACCTCCAGGAGCCGCTCGGCCTGCTGTTGCCGCCCTCTTGTGGTTGCCACTTGCCACTCCGGCGACGCTTCTCTCTCCTCCGGTGTGACTCCGAAGAAGGCGGTTTGATTCTCATCATCCGGTGCGACTCCGGTGGCCCGTGGAAGAGCGATTTCTCCACTAAATCTTGTTTCTCTTCTTCTTGAAATTCCGGTTTTGGGTAACGAATCTCTATCCCTAAATATTGTGTGAGTTTTCATCTTAATCTTGTGAGTTATTGGAGACAAGTGGTTTACAAATTTTATCCTAAATATTGAATCTAGTTGCCTTCATAAATCTGAAATTGTATTGTTTTAATTCCGAATTTTGCGAAGATTTCCGTAAGGATAGGTCCCTTTGGACGCTTGCAAACCGGGGTTGGTTCAACCTTTGGTTTCGAACGGATCAAGAGGATTTGGTATATCCTCGTAGGATTTTGTTTTGAGGGCGTATTTGGACTCATTTCCGAATTGCAATCTTAGTCCGGATAGCCTTCCTTGTGGATGGAAAATTGAATGTGTTGTGACGATAGATGCATGGTTAGGATACGCTAATGTATTTGCGATGTTCGTGTCAATGTTGTTGGGAAATACTCACGTGTGAGATCGCACAGTTATAAACAAAACTTTGCCGAAATTTAGAGTTTTGTACGCGCCCCACGTGTTCGCTAAAATTCCCCATAGGAATTTAGGTTTGTCATAGGATCTCTTCTTTGTCATTTTCTTGTTCTGGTGTCGCGAAGGGGTGGCCTGCATCAATTTGGTATCAGAGGGAGGTTTGTCAATTTCTCAACTTGGCAACGATCCGCTCTTTTCCATGCTACCCCCCCCCCCCCCCACTTGCACTTAGGTACGCTTCGTAATTTTTATTTCTAGTTATATAAAAAAAAATGTTTTAAGTTTCGTTCTTATTTGGAGTTATATTTGTTCTTTTTCGTGGTCCGTTATGGCGCACATTGGGAGTCCCCTTCCCTCACGTTCCTCGGTTGGTGCATTTCGCAGGGAGATGCACCACCAATTTGACGACATAAAGGCGTTAATAGCCCAAATTAGCGGTCAGCCACTGACACCTCATATTGCGCCCCCTAGGAAACCACTTAGGACGTTTGTCCCTAGTTCGTAGGGTAGTCTAGCGACTATGACACCACCACCGCGCACCTCTAGGCCCGATAGAATTCTCGCACCGACTTATGATGGGTTAGGTGAACCGCGAGTGTTTTTATGTTGGGTGAAGGATATGGAGCGTTATTTTGAGCAATATCATCTTGTGGACCCACACAGGATTCCCGTTGCGAGACTTCAATTATTTGGTCGCGCTCATACTTTCTGGCTCAATGTGGAGAGATGCTTTGGGGCGCCCCTCGACGACTTATGTATAGGTTGGCAGATTATGAAGAATTATTTAATGGATGAGTATTACCCTCCTTACTGCCGCTCTCAGTCTTCCGATTATCTGAGTGATTCGCCACCTAAGGTTTTGCTTACACCGAACCAGTACGTCCCCCCGTACTCCCGTACTAGGACGTCTCATGTTCTTATTCCTCCCTGCCAGGGCACTAGACACGTTTCTGACCATAGGAGTGGCTATCAGCCTCACGCTAGATCCTTGCCCCGCCAAGATCTGACTATCTCGAGCACATGTATACCTATCGTTAGGGAGAAAGAAAAGGTTAGGCCATCTGTCCCGCCACCAATCGTTGTCACTACTAGGAATGTTATAAAACCGCGGGTAAAGCCTAGGAAAGAAGTTAAGATTTGCAAGGAAGACACTACATGTTATGCTTGTGGGTTGATTGGCCATTATGCTGTGGAGTGCCCCACTAAGCCTAGGGTTCTGGCTCTTTTAGCGTCGACGTCTAAGCCCGCCACTGAGGGCGATGTCAATTTTTTCGACGACTGTAGTGACGAAGAGGAGAGTGGATATCCTAGTGACTTGGATGATGATATCTCCCCTGAGATATCCCTCCCTGGGATTAACCCATTTCCCCTCGACCTTATTTCAGGCCCATCTCCTAAGACCGTTGAGGGATCGTTTGATGGCCCTAAGTCGACGAATGTACCTATTATATTGGAAGATGTACCTGACGAGGGAAGATTATTTTTGGATGATGTTAGCGCTGAGAACCCGAAAGATGTTACTTTGATGTTATCTCTGTTGCCTGAAGCCCCATGTGGAATAAAAAAATTGTCGGGTTCGATTTTGCCTACTTTAGAGATCGTTACTGATTATGATTTGGATGAAATATCTAGTGGGTTGGAAGACATTTCGGCTGAGTTGTTAGAGTCAACCTGTGATGAATGTTTATCTGAGAGTGAGTTAGGTGCTGACGATCCGGTTGAATTTTCTATGAGGACGAATCCACTATTTGATCTTCCTCTTGATCCGATTGAGTTTTCTATGAGGACGAATCCACTATTTGATCTTCCTCTTGATCCGGTTGAGTTTTCTTTATTGTTATCACCATTGCCTGAATCTCAATATGAATTTGAAATTTTGTCGGGTTTGATTTGGCCGATCCTCCCGCATGACCCTGAACGCATCGAGTCTATTTCTGAGACCTATACTGATTCTGGATCGGATGATATATCTAGCGCGCTGGAAGAATTACATAGCAAGGGATGCATGCTTTCGGATGATCTGTGTAGTGCAAACCCGGATGATTTCTCTATGTCGTTAGCACCGATGCGTGACGTTCACCGTGCGTTAGAAATCATTTCGGAACTGATACCCCTGACCCTCCCTTTTGTTCCTTTGGATCGGCTAGCGGATTTGTCAGAACACATTGATTTTTTCTAGTCCTAGCCACTTAGTTAAACCATCGTTATTAGCACCTCCGTTTGAGATGACTAGCGAGGTATGTATTAGTGAGTATCCGCTGGTGGACATGTTTTCGTTTGCAACTTCGTGTGATTTCACGGTTAATGTGTATTTTGAATTGGTGTGATCCTCACGACATTGCTACCCACCAAATCAAATTGCACGAATTTTTCGACCATTCTGGTACGCTCTGCAAATACATATGTCGTTGCCTTATGACAGTGTTTATGGGTTGCTTCATTTTCACGACCGTTCACCTCAGAAAGTTTCTGACTATCGAACTGTTGATTCGACTTTAGTCTGGTTAGCCCTCGAGTGGATACCTTCGGGTTCCGTAACGAAATCATTACGTTGGAGCGCCGATCCTTTCATGATTTTCAAGAATTTTGGATTTAAAGCAATTTCTTTGGATTTTTACGATGCAATCGATTTTTCACCGCATTTCAATTTTTCGGATTTAATTGTGCAAATCTGGTCTCCATATGAGTGGTTTTCTCCGACGATTCTCTCTTCTACTTCACAGTCTCGTGGGTTGAGAGGTGAGATTTTCTCCGTGTCGCTCTTCCATTTGGGTTTACTGGTTCTCACATTGGATGGTAAGATTTGTAGTGCTTTTCTTTATGCTGACACATCTATGAGGTTTCCTGCTGTTCTTTATCCTTACAGGTTCTGTTCTATTGCGGATGCCCGCACTGCTGCCCCGTGGACGCCCGTTTTTACTATGCCACCAGTGGATGTTGTGGTCTATTGCTACTCTCTCCCAGGACACTCATCGGGGATGAGTGATTTCGAGCGGGGGAGGATTGATGGCGAGGATGCCCCACCATTTGATCGTGCCAACACGGACTTCTATTTTGATCGTCGTCGCTACATGTTCGTGGATGTTGATGACCGTTGCCGCAACCGTCGTCGCCGCCGCCGCCGTCGCCGCTACATGTTCGTAGTCATTAATGACTGTTGCCGCAAACGTCGTCGCCGTCGTCGCAAGCTTAATGGTTGGGATTTTGCCGCGACACCTTCCGCCAATGCCGCGTCAAGATATCCGCCGCATTTACGCATGAATTTATAATTTTGTTGTCTAAATTCTGCATTTTAATTTCAGCATTGTTTAGCATTTTATTTTTTTGTTGTTTATGGCCTATGTTTAGCCATAATTTATGTGCATGAACAATTTGATTCCCTTGCCTATTTAAGGGCAAAACAAGGTTGTAAGAGGTATTGAAAGAAGGAAATAAAAAAAAACCCTAAAGCATTTCTCACGGGTTGCTGCCGCCCCCCCTATTCGGCCAGGCCGAATCCCGACCTCCAGGAGCCGCTCGGCCTGCTGTTGCCGCCCTCTTGTGGCTGCCTCTTGCCACTCCGGCGACGCTTCTCCCTCCTCCGGTGTGACTCCGAAGAAGGCGGTTCGATTCTCATCATCCGGTGCGACTCCGGTGGCCCGTGGAAGAGCGATTCCTCCACTAAATCTTGTTTCTCTTCTTCTTGAAATTCCGGTTTTGGGTAACGAATCTCTATCCCTAAATATTGTGTGAGTTTTCATCTTAATCTTGTGAGTTATTGGAGACAAGTGGTTTACAAATTTTATCCTAAATATTGAATCTAGTTGCCTTCATAAATCTGAAATTGTATTGCTTTAATTCCGAATTTTGCGAAGATTTCCGTAAGGATAGGTCCCTTTGGACGCTTGCAAACCGGGGTTGGTTCAACCTTTGGTTTCGAACGGATCAAGAGGATTTGGTATATCCTCGTAGGATTTTGTTTTGAGGGCATATTTGGACTCATTTCCGAATTGCAATCTTAGTCCGGATAGTCTTCCTTGTGGATGGAAAATTGACTGTGTTGTGACGCTAGATGCATGGTTAGGATACGCTAATGTATTTGCGATGTTCATGTCAATGTGGTTGGGAAATACTCATGTGTGAGATCACACAGTTATATACAAAACTTTGCCGAAATTTAGAGTTTTGTACGCGCGCCACGTGTTCGCTAAAATTCCCCATAGGAATTTAGGTTTGTCATAGGATCTCTTCTTTGTCATTTTCTTGTTCTTGTGTCGCGAAGGGGTGGCCTGCATCAGTCGTCGAGGAAATAGTGGCTGTCATTCTTAGTCCCAGTAGCAATCGTCCGCTGGGTCCTCGGGTCCTGAAAAGAACAAGAAGTCGGAGTGAATAAGACGGAGCACTGAAGTTGCCGGCATAAAGTAGTAACATATAATAAATTGCACGGGAACTTCGAGACATAGAGAGTGTCCGCCAAGCGAAGCGACGGGGTGAGTTGAACCATGCCCGTCCCATGAACCGGGGACGGTGAACCATCCGCCACACGAACAGGGGGCAAGCGGTCATGCATCTCAAGACGGTAGAAGCAATGAGGGTTGCCAGTCATACGATTTGTAGCACTGGAGTCAATCAGCCATTTACCTTGGGTAACGATGTGGGCACTACCTGAAGTCGTGGCCACAGAGGCAGACAGCCGAGAGGAGGCGGAGGTCGCAGGAGCATCACCGGAAGGGCGAAGATGAGGATGTTTCTGCCAGCAGTGGTCAACAGAATGGTCGGTACAACCACAGTGAGAGCAGAGGAACCTGGACGAACCGCGCCCGCCGGAGTGGCTGCGGCCACTAGGGCCCCCCCTCTGAGCTTGGTGAGCATAGGAGTCTTGGTAAGGGGGGAGGCCAACAGAGGCCGTTGGAGCAGCGAAGTAACAGCGACAATGCGAGCCGCGGTGGCATCCAAAGTAGGAGATTCCGCCTCACCTAAGATCTGCTGGCGGATCATATCATAGGAATCGGGAAGACAGAGAAGATAACAAACAACCAGGAGTTCCTGGAACTGTTTGTGCTGGGCGGGCAAGTCCGCGGAGAAGGGGCGATTCTGGAGTATCTCTGCGCCAAGAGCCTGAACCTGCTGATAAGCGGCAGCAGGAGACATTGAGGGGCGGGCAAAGAGGTCCGCATAAAGAGTATAAATGCAGGACGTCTGCCCCCCCCCCCTTCGAGTAGAGAGCAGCTAGGTGAAGCCAGGCGGCCTTGACCGTCTCATCATGGCGAATGACGGGAAGACACTCATTAGAGAGGCTGTTGGCCAGCCAAGTGCGGATAAGGGCATCACTTGCATCCCAGTCATCAAATTCAGGATAGTTACGAGGAGGAGGGTCATCGGTGAGGTGATGACGCTTGCGCTGAGAGCGAAGAAGAAAGGTGAAAGAAACGCTCCAATCGGGATAATTGGAGCCAACAAGCTTAGAAAGCATGCCAAAGTTGCCCGAAGGAGTAGGAGGAGCAGGAGTGGCAGGAGCGGTGGATGTAGAGATAACGGGAGTGGAGAGACCGGAAGTAGCCATAGAGAAGGAAGGAAACCGCACGAGAAGAAGATAGACCGCTGGGAGAGAAAAATGGAGAGCAACCCGCTCGACCTAAGGAGAAGGCCTGGACGCGAGAAAGAAACCGCAGCGAATAAGTATGAAACTGCAGCGGGCTGAAGAGAAGAAGCTGCAGCAGCACGGTGGTAGGATACCAGCGGCCAGGAAGCAGACCAAAGTGCAGGGAAGAGGTCGCGCGAACTGAAGGAGTCCAAGCGAACATAAGAGAAGAGGAAGAAAAGAAACCAAGCCGCGAAGACAGGCCGCGAAAAGGAGAAACAGGTCGTGAGAACAGGTCGCGGGAAGGGGCAAGCCGCGCGAACAAGAGCAGCGGGTAGCAAAGAAACCAAGCCGCAGAAACAGGCCGCGGAGAAGAAAGAAGAAGCAGCGAGATCAAAGAGAGCGTAGTCAGGTGGAAAGGACCGAGTCCTCTGATACCATGTAAAAAGTAGCGAATATGCAGCTAAGAAATGGACAGAAATTTGAATAATTGAAATTTTATTATCCAAAAAAGATCTCATTTACAAAGGTATGACCTCCCTTTTATAGAATGGAGGAGATATGAGAGAGTACAAACAAACAATGTGGGACTAAACATGTACATGGCTGAGCGGCTAGATTTAAAGAGACCGCACAGGACGTGCGGTTAGACAGATGGGTAAACCGCTCGACAACTCCAGCAGGATAAGAACAAGCTGCAACAGGAGTCGCTAGACCGCCCGGTCTCCAGGCAGCTGAGTGAGACTGCCAGACCGCTCGGTCACCAAACCGCCAGATAAGACCGCAAAGCAGCCCGGTCTAATACTTCAACAGCTTCCACTGTGGCAGCATAGCTTGCTGCTCCATATGCACTTGCTAACTGCTGCACATAATTTCTTAGGCCACCAAGAAAATTCTTAACTCGATCCGCCTCGGAAGTTACCATGTCGGGGGCAAACCGACTCAGTTTGTTGAACTCAATCTCATACTCACTAAATATGAGCTGCCTCTGCTTCAAATGTAAGAACTCATTCATCAAGCTGTCCCGCCCGACCGAGGGTAGAAAATTCCTTAGGAGCATCCCCTTAAAAGATTCCCAAGAGCATCCTTCCATCAAGCTTTCCTTTTCTCGCAACCACCAGCTCTTTGCTAACCCCTTTAACTGATATGCAGCGATCATCACTTTCTGATCATTAGTGACGCCAGAGTAGGAAAACATTTCCTCCATTGCTATCAACCAATCATCCAACACCATGAAATCCGTTGTGCCATCATAAGTAGGTGGTCCAAGTCGCTGAAACTGGGAGATAAATGTCATCTCGGGTGGAACCACTACGGGAGGCACCAAAGGAGCAGGAGGGATAGGAACAGCTGGACCCACAGCAGGGTCCTGCACCCTCGGAGCAAGCCCAGACACCACAGAAAACATAGACTGAATCTGGGACTGCACATCCACCATTTGCCTTGCCAAGGCCTCATTACTATGTTGCAGATTCTCCATAATTGCATTGTTCTGGGCACCCGAAGACTCGCCCTCAGACTGGGGAGTCTGCCTCGTCACAGGACGCTTAGACATCCTATAATCAAATCAGCACAAATCAAGACCTAGCACAACTGCTAGCACAAAATGACCATGTATAGAAACACATACTTACATATGAACTTCAACTGCTAACTTGATCTGGGGGGTTTTCAATGATGATGTTATGCCTAACCTACGATGAGTCACCCTCATTACACTAACTCATGTGCCTAGACCATGAATACATGAATTTATATTCCTTTTTGACTCAAAACCATGTGTGTACATGTGTCGTCATGTACATCTTTAGCTTGGCACGTTGTGCTTATGCAATGTTATGCTATGCATGTTGTGCTATGCATTCTAAAAAGGCCTTAATGCATGTCATGAGCGGCGTACACATGAAAATATTATGCATCTCATACTACATAACATTTGCATGCAATGAAAAAGAAAACATGCTAGTCGCAGCCATGTGGTGAGGTTATGCATCCCATACTACATGACCCTCACATGTTACCCCTATGGTGGATCCATATACAAACACATATTATGCATCTCATACTACATAATATGCCCCGTATACTTCTTGTATGCTTATGAGTGTAGTGCTCATGCTTCAGCCAAGACGGACTGATGACACCTCGGTGTGTGTATGATATGCCACTAAATAACTAACACTAAACAAGGAAAAGTTGCCCGACCAATTGTCAAGCAAACCTCCCTCTGATATCAACTGTCACAACCCGCATTTTCTCAAACATTTAAATCATATCAGAGCAAGAGAAAATACGTGTTATGATGTCATGCCGTGCAGGGGATAACTACACGTGCTCAGGCAAAAATCATACTCTAGTTCTTTGTGTAAATCATAATTTAATACGAAAGAAAACCAACTAAGTTTGATGGCCGTATCCCTCGGCACAATGGATCAGCTAGTCCACATTTAAAAATATAGTTTTATACACAGCGGAAAATACTTTGGTTAAGTTAATTTGACATCCTACACGAGTGTAAACGTACCCAAAGGACCACTCATGGAATGCAGGACTCTAGATTTAGCATAGTATAAGAAAAATAGCCCTTTACGTACTTGAGAAGTAGTGCTTTAGTTTTAAAATCATGACATGCATGAGATACATATAGTAATACTTTTAGGGTTTAAAAATACCTAACATGCAACCTAGCATAAAGCATTCCCAGAAGCAAGTAAACAACTGCCAAAAAGGCAAAACTAGCAGTACTCAGTTCATATTACATCACTAAAAGTAAGCCACCAGTGGGCGTCAACAACCTGACACGAACTCACTAGTGAGTGTGTATGTCTGTACAAAAAGAAGAAAACTATCTCGCCAAAACAAGGAACAACAACCTCAGCTACCTCGGAGGCCACAAGCAAGCTCCACCAAAAAGAGCACTAGCCGCCCAATCGGCTATCACCTGAACCTGAGGCATTCAAAGAAAGAATACCTCAGCAAGTATATAAGGAAAAGAAACGGAGCAATAGATCCATAAGTAAGAAAAGAGGGCTTATCAACCCTACAACCAAATGCTATTAAATGAGCAAAAGGAAACTGAATAGAACATCAAAGTTAACACACTGCCCAAGGCAGGATCAAGATGCACCAAGTGCGGGAGATAATCAACATATCCTGCTAAAATCTGCAGGAGCAACAAGGCAAGCATATGCCAAAATAACAAAGGAACGAACTGTCCTAACTTGTGAATTATTAGCAGTGGTAAAGCCATTACTCAAGGGTTCAACGGTGGCAGCCCTAAGGTGCAACACACCAAAAAAACAGCACATATCGGGGCCAAAAGGTGCTCTCTACACCATAAACAACCAGCCCATATCGGGGCCAAAAGGTGCTCTCTACACCATAAAACAACCAGCCCATATCGGGGCCAAAATGGTGCTCTCTACACCATAAAACAACCAGCCCATATCAGGGCCAAAATGGTGTTATCTACACCATAAAACAACCAGCCCATATTGGGGCCAAAATGGTGCTCTCTACACCATAAAACAACCAGCCCATATCGGGGCCAAAAGGTGGCCACCAAGGCTTTACACCACACCACCCCTCACAGAGCCATCAAACAAAACACATGTCATAATTCACGACTCGGCCGTCAGAACAAGCCGAGAAACACCAACAACCTGAAATGCCCCATCTTAACCTCAAAAGACTTAACCACAAAACCTGAAATTTCGTCCTATGCAAGCATGCAACATTTTCTATACAACAAATAATTTCCTACGTTCTTATTTCTACCTTCAGCCATGGTTTGGACACAAAATCTGCAACCCTAACTTCTATAGATAATATACTACACAATAGCCATAAGATATGAAAGTAAAGGAAAACTTGGCAAGGGCAAAAAGCAGCACTTGCCTCAACCTTCAGGGCACAACAGCCGCTATCTCAGCTTTAGCACAGCAAGGCAAGGTTATACATAAAACCACAAAACCTGAGGTGAACAAAATAGGGAAAACTGAGAAATTCGACAGCCCATAGCTTCTACAATAATCCAAAAGCAAGGAAACGTTACCTAAGGGGAAAATCTAGGCGAGAGCAGCTGGTTCCTCCTTCCTTTCCTTCCTTTGTTCTCTCTCTCTCTCTCTTTCTTGAAAATGGGGAATGATAAGAAGAAGAAGAATGAGAACAAGGAGAAAAACTCATTCTCGGCCTTATTACCCAGGGAAGAAGTCTGGTCCCTTAGATCAAAACAATAAAGAAATTGAACGGCGGCAAATTTTCTGAAATTTCACAATTCGGCCCTGACACGCCCTGTGACACGCCTGTGTCACATGGCGTGTACCTTAAGCGGCACACAAACCGACCATTCGGGCTTATCTGGACTGAACACCGCCAGGATACACGCCCGTGTTGGCCCGGTCACGCCCGTGACTCAAGGCATCTCACCCTTTTACTCGACACTCGACATTCGTCGAGCGAACTTCGTCGATCGAAGTTCGTCGACCCAGCAGGACACGCCCTGTGACACGCCCGTGTCACAGGCCGTGTACCCCTTCTCTCGACAATTGTCGACCTCAAGTCATCGAAACCTCAATTCGTCGACCTCTCGACACGCCCCCTGTCACGCCGCCTGTCACGCCCCCTATCATGCCCGTGTCACCGGGCGTGACACCCCCGAAAACTTCATCGACCGAAATTCGTCGACCACGCGGCCATCAGCTTAACCCGAGCTAGACACGCCCTAGGACACGCCCGTGTCCCAAGCCGTGTCACTCAAATTTTGAAAATTTCCAGAATTTTAAATGTTACAACTCTCCCCTGCTACAATAACTTTCAACCATAAATTTACACCTAAGGAGGAAACCAGCAACCAATATGTTATAACCTCATATTCATATGTTACAGCTTCTTCTTAACCATGCTATTCCCGAGCAAAATGATCCGGGCTCGAGCAAACTATCTCGGAATGTAACGAAATTCACACTGTAGCTAAATACCCACGCTACGAATCTAGTAGCGAAGTCGAAATCAGCATCCAACAAACAAAACTTGGACTAACCTTGCCCGAAGCCAAAACACAAGCATTCCATAAGAGGCACCACCGAGTCAACAAAACAGACTCCGGCTTGCTCGGGAATCTTGCAAACAGGTTACCAAACCAGCCACTAAAAGGCAAAAAGAGTGAAGATCACGCTTTAAAAATGGCAAAGGCCAAAAATATGCCAACTTAACGCCAAACAAAAATTACACAATTGCCAAAAAAATCGGGGGCGTTACAGGGGTCCCTGAGCCCCATCTCTCTGTGGGGGTCCCAGTCCCTGCGCTCGCCTCCTCAATAGGCTGTCTCGCCCATTCGCGAGACGTCCCTTCTCAGTGAGCATGCCGCCACATCCAAACAACCTGCTGCCACCGCCTCTCAACCTACTGCCACCGCTTCTCGCGAAGGCGACTCCTCCAGCCGTCCCACCCCCTCTTCCCACATGAACTTCAACCTAGGCCCCGTGGTCTCAGATGCCGCCGGCGAGCCTGTCTTGATGTGGGGGCGGGACACCAACCACGTCACCATCTCCACCCTCCTTCCCCTTGGAAGGAGCAAGAGCAGCTCACCAGCCATGCTTTCGCCCTGGGGTATGGCCTTTATGGCGGTCTCGATGCTGTCTCGCCCGAGAGAGAGTCCACGCGAGATCTCGTCTTAAAGACCTCCCAGGCTCAAATGCGCTCCTTGGAATTTGCGCACCGCGCCTAGCGCCACCTCATATACATCAATAAAAAATGTAAAGACAACGAGACAGACCTGGCGGCAGAGCGAGAGAAAACAGAGGATCTCGCGAAAAGGTTATCAGATGCCGAGACCCTCCTCGCAAAAGCTCAAGGCGGCGTGGTAAGCCCTAGCCTTACTCTCGGACTTTTCTTTTAAAATCTTTTACTAATGATCAAGTGTCTCGCAGGATGCCGAGACGGCAGAGCGGTTGCACTCGCGTGTTGCAGCCCTGCAGGAGGAGGTCAAGGACCTAAAAGCCCAGAACACTCACCTTCAGGACAACGCCACGTCAAAATCTCGCCGCGAATCCTTCCGAACTCCTCCGCCACATTATTCTTATGATGAGGTCGAGGAGCAGTGCCGTGACGCCAGCATCCAGGCAGTGGAGTTGGTTCTAAAGATGATGAAGGAGCTGGGGGTTATGAAGGATGGCTGCGAGACGTTGACCATTCGCGATATGGTGCCCCAGCTCTATTGTGAGGAGAGCGAGGATTCTTCTTCCGGCGAGGAGAAATGAAATGCCAACTCCCAAGAACCAGAATCCCTCTCTCCTCTTCCTTCTACTGCTGCTTGTAAAACTTAAGACTTAAATCTTTTATGAGCCTAACTTTGTAATATAACAGTGATCTAATGTACATGTCTTGCTTGTTATTTTGTTCTTTATTTTGCGAAATGAGTCTCTGGTTTGCTTTGTCCTGCGAGACAGTGCTACCCATCTGTCTCGCAGCCTTGCCCTTACTTTTTATTTTGCTTTACTTTTCTTATTGCGAGATGACCCTCTAACGCGCTAACGCATGCGAGACGATGATGTGTCCTGTCTCGTTACCTAGCTGGAGAGTTGGCTCTTCTGAGAGCGCGAGTCGCCACTTGCCTTACCTTTTTGCGCTAGATCTGTCTGGTATAATCGTCTCATCTTGCCCTTTAGGTACTCCCTGTGCGAGTGGATCTTGGTGATGCAACCTGCCTCTGATTATTAGAGCGAGCCTTTCGTGTCGCGTGAGTGCCCGCTCACCTACGTGAGACCATCCTTGTAACTGCTAGCGGCGAGTGCCTCCACTCGCACTGCTTCAAGTTTTTGCCTAAATTCTTTTCTTCTAAGTTTTAGCTGGGATGTTGTTTTAAGGAGCTTTTCCCAACCATTCCATCATCGAGTGAGTTTACCTCCTTGCTAGCTTGTTGAGAGCCTGGGCAACGAGTCCCACCGGGGACCGAGCCAAGCTCGAAGTGGTGTAGAATTTCCCAGAGTTTAGACCTATTCTCAAGAAATTTTAATCCAACCTTCATGAACCAGACCTCTCCCCCACAGGCGAGCCTTCGGACTTGTCAGCTAATGAGAGCCTGCGCAGCGGGTCTACATGGGGCCGAGCCACGCTCGGGGTAGCGAAAAACCAAGGACCAAGAACCAGACCTCTCCCCCACAGGAGAGCCTTCGAACCTGCTAGCTAATGAGAGCCTACGCAGCGGGTCTACCTAGGGCCGAGCCGCACTCGGGGTAGTGCAGAACCAAGGACCAAGAACCAGACCTCTCCCCCCACAGGAGAGCCTTCGCACTTGCCAGCTAATGAGAGCCTACGCAGCGGGTCTACCTGGGGCCGAGCCGCGCTCCGGGTAGTGCAGAACAAAGGTACAAGACCTCTCCCCCACAGGCGAGCCTTCGGACCTGCCAGCTAATGAGAGCCTGCGCAGCGGGTCTACCTAGGGCCGAGCCGTGCTCGGGGTAATGCAGAACCAAGGAACAAGAACAAGACCTCTCCCCCACAGACGAGCCTTCATACCTTCCAGCTAATGAGAGCATGTGCAACGGGTCTACCTGGGGCCGAGCCGCGCTCGGGGTAGTGCAGAACCAAGGACCAAGAACCAAATCTCTCCCCCGCAGGCGAGCCTTCAGACCTGTCATCTAATGAGAGCCTACGCAGTAGGTCTACCTAGAGCCGAGCCGCACTCGGGGTAGTGCAGAACCAAGGACCAAGAACCAGACCTCTCCCTCACATGTGAGCCTTCAGACCTGCCAGATAATGAGAGCCTGCGCAGTGGGTCTACCTGGGCCGAGCCGCGCTCGGGGTAGTGCAGAACCAAGGACCAAGAACCAGACCTCTCCCCCATAGGCGAGCCTTCGGACCTGCCAGCTAATGAGAACCTGCACAGCGGGTCTACCTGGGGCCGAGCCGCACTCGGGATAGTGCAGAACCAAGGACCAAGAACCAGACCTCTCCCCTACAGGCGAGCCTTCAGACCTGCCAGCTAATGAAAGTCTGCGCGGCGGGTCTACCTGGGTCCGAGCCGCGCTCGGGGTAGTGCAGAACCAAGGACCAAGACCTCTCCCACACAGGTGAGCCTTCAGACCTGCCAGCTAATGAGAGCCTGCGTAGCAGGTCTACCTGGGGCCGAGCCGCGCTCGGGGTAGTGCACAAGTGACCACTTTCCTGCCGTTAGAATTTCATAGAAGAAAAAATACAAGAAGAAATTTGAGAAGTATATTACAATGAATTTGATTTGAGTATACAACTTTTGTTCTCCCTTCTCATGGGTAGAAGCGTTTTAAGTCATCGCCGCTCTAGGTGTGGCTCATGGTCCTACCCTCCACATCCTGGAGGTGGTAACCTCCTGTTCTCAGAACCCACTCAACAATATAAGGCCCTTCCCAGTTTGGGTTGAGCTTACCTATGAGAGCAGACCTCCCCGCAGCATCAACTTTCTTTAGCACCAGATCTCCTTCCACGAATTGCTTGATCCTGATATGCTTGTCCAAGTATCTCGCCATCCGCCGTTTGATCTCTTCCTGCCTGATGGTTGCGACATCGTGTAGATCGTCCACCATGTCCAGCGAGAGACGTAAGCCTTCTTCATTTTCTATCCTCCAAGCCTCGTCTCCATCACCTGCAGCCAAAAGCCGTAGGTATCGGACCTCAAATTCCACGGGCAGGACCGCCTCACACCCATGGGAAAGGTTGAAGGGGGTCCGCCGGTTGCTGTGTTCGAGGTTGTTCGCATGGCCAACAAAACTGAGGGGAGCTGTTCCACCCAACTCCCCCTCAAATTCTTCACCTTCTTCTTGAGCATCTTCCTTAGGGTGGGCCAGAAGTACCCTTGCCTGACCACCCTTGCCTCCAACGTCCTACCTTCGGAATGGCTACCATATTCTCCGGAGTGTGCCACCTCCAGAATTTGTCGGGTCTCCTCCTCGGTCGCACATCGCGCCAGGAGGCCCGAAAGCATCTTCCGGTGCAAGCTCCCTTCATGCATGAGATAGTGGGCCGCCTTGCACCGAAAGCTCTTTGCCTCCTTGATTCCCTCAGGGAGGTTGCCTGTGATGAAGAAGGTCACGAAGGGATCCACCCATGAGGGTCGCCAATCAACTTCCATGAGCTCCACTTCCTCGATCGCTGGATGGAATAGATCGGTCATGGTTCCCCCTCCCCGAGGTCCAAACTTGACCAATCGATCGGCAGCTTTACTTTCTTCTCTAGGAACGTGCTGGATGGAGAATGTCCAGAACCTCCTGATGATCGACCTTACCTTGGACAAGTACTTCACAAGGGTGGGTTCCTGAGCTTCGAACTCTCTTTGAATCTGTGATGCCACTACCAATGAGTTTGTGAAAGCCTTCACATACTGGATCTCAAGCTCCTTTGTCAAACGAAGGCCAGCTATCACAGCCCCGTACTCTGCCTGGTTATTGTTGCAGGAAAGTGCAAGACCACTGCCTACTCTATGGTGACCCCTTGAGGACTTGTCAGCACCACCCCTGCTCCAAGGGAGTACTTTCGCGAGGCCCCATCCACTATCATCTCCCATGCCTCCTGCGACCGCGACTCCTTGACCCCGACCTTCACAACGTAGTCTGCCAAAAAAGTCAGCTACTACTTGTGCCTTAATGGAGAGCCTTGGCACGAATGAGATATCGAACTCGCTCAACTCGATAGACCACTTGGCCAACCTGCCTGAGTGCTCCACTCCTTCAAAAATCTTACGGAGGGGATGGTCTATCACCACCCTGATTGAGTGTGCTTGGAAGTATGGCCGGAGCTTCCTGGTCGAAATGATCAGGGCGAACGCCAGCTTTTCTATGATAGGGTAGCGAAGCTCCGCCTTCTTTAGGATCCTGCTTACATAGTAGATCGACAACTGCTTCCTCCCCTCTTCCCTAACCAGGATAGAGCTTACCGCCTCGGCTCCCACTCCTAGGTACAAGGTTAGGTCTTCCCCCTCCTTTGGGCTTTGAAGTAGAGGAGCGAGGGAGAGCTTCTCCTTCAACCTTCGGAAAGCCTCTTCACACTCAGGAGTCCACTCGAATCTTTGGTTACCTCGCAACACTTTAAAGAATGACGAGCACTTTTCTCCCGACCTAGAGAGGAACCTACTTAGGCCGGCCAGCTTGCTTGTCAAGCGCTGGACCTCCTTGGCGTTGCACGGTGATTCTAGCTCTAGGATGGCTTTTATCTTATCCGGGTTAGGTTCTACCCTTGTCGGGGTCAGGAGATGCCCAAGGAACTTCCCACGGCCTACCCCAAAAATGCACTTTAAGGGGTTTAGCCTCATTTTCAACTTTCACAAGGTGGCGAACGTCTCCTCCAAGTCCCGAAGGTGCGAGTCTACCCCTTTGCTTTTTACCATTAGGTCATCAACATAGACCTCTAGGTTCCTCCCCCTCTGGCCCTGAAAAACTCGATTCATCATGCATTGGTATATTGCCCCTGCATTTTTCAACCCAAAGGGATCATTTTGTAGCTGAAGCATCCCTCCCTCATGATGAAGGAGACGTCCTTGACGTCGGGAGGGTGCATTCGAATCCGGTGGTAAGCTGAAAAAGCATCCAAAAAACTCATAATTGAAGACCTGACGGCTGAATCAACCAGCGCGTCGATTCGAGGCAGAGGGTAGCAATCCTTGGGGCATGATTTATTTAAAAGAGAAAAATCAATACACATGCGCCATCCCCCCCCCTTTCACCATCACCACGTTGGAGACCCAGCCTGGATACTGGATCTCCGAGATGAAACTAGCCTCCAGAAGCTCTTGACCTCCTCGTGGATCAGCTCCTCCAGCTTTGTTTCGATGGTCCTCATCTTCTGGCGTATGGGGAGCGTTCGAGGATCCAGGTTCAGGCGGTGGCAGGCCATATCCGCATCGATGCCTAGCATGTCAACCGCACTCCAAGCAAAGATGTCAACATTGCTTTGGATGCATGCCTGCACTCTCTCCTGGTCCTCGGGACTCAGACCCCCACTGATCCTCATCTTTTGTATCTGTCCGGCTCTTGTGAGGACTTCCATCTCCACCACCTCCTCCGCCGGCTCCAGTCGCGACTGCTCCCAATCGGCCCTTGCCTCCTCTTCCTCCCCCAACTCTCCTTCTCCTCCTGCTCCCTCAACTTCCATCGCCTCCCCTAGGCTCTCATTCTGCTTCTGCTCAACCTCCACACCTCTCTCGGCTTCCCTCTCAGCTCCTTCTTCTTCCTCCCCCTGCCGACCCTCTCGCGGCTCCAACTCTTCATCCCTCTGGACCTCCTGCACATCTCTTCCCCTCTGCTCCTCCTCCTTAATCTCCTCTCTGACGACCTCTTCAGTCTCCTCCCTTGCCTCCTCTAGGCTCATCTCCTCCTCTCCGACCACCTCTTCATGTGTCGCCATTTCCTTCTCCAACTACTGTGCCTCTGCCATCCAAGATATGGTGTTGACCGCCGTAACGTAGCACTGTCTCGCCACCTTCGGGTCCCCTCTGACCCTAACATCCCCCCCCCCCCCCCGTTGTTGAACTTGAGGCATTGATGAAACGAGGAGGGGACGCAGCGAAAGGCGTTGATAAGAGGGCGCCCAAAGATTGCGCTGTAGCAGCTCGGGGCGTCCACGATCACGAACCTGCAGTTCCGTGACATGCCCCCCAACCTCACGTGCAACCCTACTCCACCTTCTACTTCCTTCCTCTCCCCTGATAAACCGAACAATGATTCGTCCGAAGCTAGTACTCTCTTGCCTTCGACCTGCATCTCATCGAAAGCCTTATTGAAGATCACATTTATGGAGCTCCCGTTATCCACTAGGATCTTGGATAGTATGAAGTTTTCTATCGTCGTATGGATCACCAAATCGTCGCAGAACGGGTCTTCATAATCCGGCATATCTTCTGAAGAAAAGGTATTTTTTTCCTTCGGGGGTGGATCCTGGGAGGTCGAGGCTACCCCTCTTCGGAACATGGTCTGGAGGCTCCCCTTATGGGCTGCCTCGATCCCAACCCCTCCGTGGATCACTCTGATCCCTCCTCGGGTTCCTAAATCCAACCGGTCCTCACATTTATCCTCCATATCTTCCTGCTGCACTTCTACTATCCTCGCTGGCGGATCCTGCCTCCTCACCCCCTGGCTTCCCTGGCTTCTCTCATTTCTAAGAACTCCGGGCAGGTGGCCATTGCGTGACCCTCCTCCCGATGGAAGTCACAGAAAGGCAACGCCACCCTGCCCCTTCTCCCTTCTCCACCATTTCTCCTTCCAGCTCCTCTCCTTCCTCCTCTACCCCGACCGATCTCCGTTGCCTCTTGTTGCTGCTGAAAGCGATCTCTCGGTCCCTACCTCCAAGCCGGCCGATCGAACCTTCTCGGCTCACGAAAGTTATCTCTCCCCTAAAAACCTCCTCCAAACTCCTGGGGGCGACCCTCCTGAGGCCTCCAACCTATCCGGTTGTTCGGCTCGTGGGCCCCCCGCCCTTGATGCAATCTCTGCTCCCCCTGCCCTCGGGGCTCTTCTCTCCTCCTCTCCTCTCTCTGCTCCCTCCGTCTTCCTGCTTCCGGCCACTTCACATCATCCTCGGCT
This sequence comes from Platanthera guangdongensis, assembly GCA_039583875.1. Taxonomy (NCBI): domain Eukaryota; kingdom Viridiplantae; phylum Streptophyta; class Magnoliopsida; order Asparagales; family Orchidaceae; genus Platanthera; species Platanthera guangdongensis. The sequence goes on along the minus strand of CM077156.1, from coordinate 167,819,913 downwards.
AACCTAGCCAGCTTCCTTGCAAATGCCGGATTGGCCCTCTCGAAGTCTGTCTCCTTTGCCGCCCTCTCCATGAGATCCTCAAAGGAGAGGGGGTACTCTCTTCAACTCTATACTAAAGAAACCTGGCCTCAGTCCCACAGTAAACACGAGCATCAGCGTATACCCCGATACTTCCTGGACCAGGAGGAGCTCTTCCTGAAACTGATCCACATAGTGCCCCAACGTCTCATCCTGCTTCTGCCTCACCACGAACAGGAACTCTGGCTCCTTCTTGCGCTTCTTTGATGTTGAGAACCTCAATAGGAAACTTCTTCACAGATCTTCAAAATAGTAGATTGATCTCGCCGGCAACTGGTGAAACCAGTCCCGCGCCTTCTCCTTCAACATGATGGCGAACAACCGACACTTGAAGGCATCCGTCATCTGCCTTATTGAAACAACGTCTTCAAACCAATGCACGTGTTGTACAGGGTCATCCTTCCCCGAGTAGTAGGACATATCGGCCTCCCGGAACCCCTCCGGCACTGGAGCCGAGATGATGAGCTCGCTGAAAGGGCTCTCGCCACCTACTTGCCGAGAGGGCACGTCTCGCGGCCTCGGCTGGCTGGCCTGATCCACGAGACCATGCCCAGGGAAGAGCTCTCGCACAGCTGACTCCCTCTCGTCGACTTCTGCTGGGATCTCCTTTCCGGAACGCCTGCCTGGGAAGAGCTCTCGCGCCGCTACGTCCCTCTCGCCAGCCTCCGTCGGGACCTCCTTCCCCGAGCGCTGTCCAGGGGCATTCTCTCCTAAGAGCTGGAACTCTTCTATCGGGACCTGAGGCGTGGCCCACTCTCTCCTTGCCGAGAAGGCCAAGTTGATGGTGTGCAGAACCTCTCGCCTGAAGTCCTCCAACATCTTCCTTGTCGCTTCCTCTCCCCGAGAGGGGGAAACTCCTGAACCAGATCCTTTACCTTCACTTCCTGCCATCTGACCCAACTTAGGCCTTTCTTGTATCAGCTACCTTCCACGCTCACCACACCAGAACTGTTGAAGACAAAATTTGACTTCGACAAAAGTTCGAAAAATAGGGTCGTAGCCAACACCTACTCGTCCCAAGCTCTCACCTCTGACTGGTCGTGAAGGACTAGAAACTGACCCAAAGCCTCAGTAGGGAGGTCCCACCGCTTACCCAGAAGATCTTTGAGAGCTTCCCCTCCAAAGCTTGAAGCTGGGTTTGGAGCTCCTCAGAAAGCACAAACAAAAGCCTCTCAAGTCCTGGGGGGAAAAGGTGTGCTTCTAAAGAACCCATATGGGTCTATTTATAGTTTTCTGAGTTGGATCTTCCAATAACCATACCGAGTTGATCTAAAATTACCAAAGTACCCTTAGTTGGGTCTGCAAACACCCAAACTCTGCTGTTCTGAGGAGTTGTATGCAGACTACCAAGGGCAAAAGGGTAAAACATACCCAGGGTAGAATAGTATGAAAGTGCAGCTAGATCTGATATACTCTAGAGGGGGGTGAATAGAGTATATGGTGCTTTGAAACTTTTTACAACAGTTGTTGTAATATGTGTGAGCATGGAAGCAGTTAAAAAACCAAACACAGAACTAAGTTAAACAAAAGCTAATCACAGAAAAATCAAGGCCAGAAACAAACATAAACACAAGCAAAACCAGAAGACACAAGGAAATATAGTGGTTCCCATAAACTTGGGTACATCCACTCTTCTACCACCCTAGGTAGGAATCCACTACAGGATGAGTTGATCAGGTGTCCTGGGCACCAATGAGCTTTTGATAAGGTGCTCAAAAACCAAAGCAGATTTTTTGATCAGGTGTCTTACCACCAATGAGCTTTTGACAAGGTGCTCAAAAACCAAGCTCAAACTTTTGAAGGGAGTTTGAGAAACCCTTTACAGAGAGGGGGTGAGAGAGTGATGGAAGTCTTCTCTTTCTCAAACAACTGAGAAGACTATGTGGATTGTTGATGTCAAAGCTCCCCCTGAATCCTTGAGATCTTCAGGAAGAAAAGCTTTGCTGAGGGTGATAGGCCTTCAAAGATTGAACTCCAGCAATAGATGATTTCAGCAATAGCTGAAATGTTGAATGTCTGGAGTCTTGAAAATATGTTGGCCTTGAACACTTTGAAAACTAAAGAAATCTGAAGATTTGAGAAAGCTTGATCTCCTTGGATGAGTGTTCTTCAGAATTCTTTTTGACAGAATATTTTTGAATGTGTCTCTATAATCTGTGTTCTGTGAGTGATTCAAAAAATTCTGTCTTTTATTCTCTGGTACAGAATAGAATAACATTCTCTTTCAAGTATAGTCGTTGGCCTGCATTAATTGCATCCTTAATTGCACAATCTCTTCTGGAGGAAAGTCCACAAAAATATTCCTTGAAAAATCCCTTGAAACTTGGTCCAGAAATGAATGAAAACGGCTAGGAAATCTCTGAATTAATTGCAGAATAACTCCTTAACTGATTTGAATTTGAATTTAGAAACATCCTGGAAGTTATCTGAAATCGTCGAACTGAGCTCTGCTATCGTCGATTTGAGCTCAGCGATCTGGAAATATACAGCAGCAAAATATCGTTGATCTGAGCTCAGCGATCTGGAAATATACAGCAGCAAAATATCGTCGATCTGAGCTCAAAGATCGTCGAACTGAGCTCAGAGATAAAGATCCAAAGCAGAGTCAAAATCGTCGACCTGAGCTCACCGATCGTCGAATGGAGTTCGACGATATAATGAAGTTGAGCTCAGCGATCGTCGAATGGAGTTTGACGATCTGTCGAAGTTGAGCTAGACGATCGTCGACCGGAGTTCGACGAATCGTCGTGCTGAGCTCGACGATATGACTTAGTCTCCAAACACAAAATCTTGGTCTTCAGGGCAGCTTCCAAACCTAGACTTCTAACCCTTAGACTCAATTCTAATTGACCTATTAAGCTATACAGGAGGTCAAACAAAGGTTCCTAGAGACATAGTGATCCTGACCCAAATTAGTAATAGGGTGTTCCAACAATCTCCCCCTATTTGGGTTATGATTACTATTTACAGACTTTGGAAGAATTTAATGACAGCATACAATCAGTAAAACATAAAAACAACAGCTAGACATTGTAGAATCACAGAGATATATATAGCATCCAGATAATCAGAAATCACAGAAATTGTCACCTTACAATATCATTTCTTCTCTTTGCCTTTAACAAGTTTAATCTCTCTGTTAGGATTGAGGGCTTCTTTGTTTGACCTGGTATCATCTGCTGCACCCAAATATGTTTGCTTTTTAGGTCTGGGAACTACAGCTTCAGGATGTAATTCCATATACCTGTCAGAATCAAAGAATTTACTTGAAGCATATCTCTCTAGCTCTTTCTGTCTCTGTTCAGACATTGTTGAAATGTTGGAAGAATCTATTCCTTGTTCTCTAGCCTTTTTAATCTGATCCAGTACAGCTAGTTCTTTTAACCTTGCAGTCCAAGCAGCTGGATTATTTTCAGGATCCTCAAATGGTACAGGTCGCTCATATCTGTTGGAGGGATTGTCTTGAGAAGGCCTGGCAGACATAGTATCTTTCAGCTTGTAAGGGAAGGGACCAGATGTTGTATCAGAAGAAATTTGTCCTCCCCTAGAATATGGGTGCTGTCTGGAGTAACCTTTGGAGTAGACTTGAATATCTCTTTGATTACCTCTATATCCTCCTCTCCTAGAATGTGAACCCCTGGATTGGCTTTCCCTGTGGTAAGATCTGGCATGAGGCTGATAGGGAGCCTGACTTCTGACTGGGGATTGAGCTGCAGAACTTCCACCTGCACCTGCATCAGGAGGAGGCGGTGGAGGAGGATGAGAGTGCTGGAATTGGGATGAACCCTTCTCATATTTTCTTTTCTTCTTCATTGCCTTTAGCTGGTTCTTGGAGTATTGCATCCATTGTTCAGTGATAGGGCAGTCATGTAAAATGTAATATGGAATATCATTGTTATCCTTAACTTTAGCAGGAGGTACCCTCTTCATTGCTTTGCTCCTTGCCTTTCTTTTCCTGGCAATGGTAGCAGAAGAGTCATCAGAGTCTGTTCTAAATACATCACTTTCAGAACTCTGGTCATCATAGAGAGCATCTATTTTCTTCATTAGATCCTTCTTGAGTTGAACAGAAGCAGATGAGGCAGAGGTTGTAGCAGCAGGTATTGAAAGTGCAGCTGATATTGAAGCAGAAGTAGAAATGACAGCAGCAGATGGAGTAGAAGTAGTAACAACAACAGCACCAACAGTAGGCTCTGGAGAGGTGGCAGCAGCAACAACTGTCTCACTAACAGCAATAAAAACAGAAGGAATATCATCAAAGACTGCAGAAGGCTCAAATTCAGGTGCCTCTGTCATAAGAATGTCCTTGGAAATTGGTTCATCAGAAACAACAGGAACTTCAGCAGCAGTAGAGGCAGTAATGTCAGAAGCAACAATAATACATTCTTCAGAAGAAGCAGCAACATCAACATTTTCAGCAGCAGCAATTACTGAATTTACAAAGGAGGTGATAATGCTAGGGTCGCAGGAAGAAAATGGCACAAGTGCCTTGGATAAATCTTCTGGAGGCTGGACAGCATTGACCTCTGGCAGACAACTGAAGTATGCAGAATCAAAAACTGATAGCAAAGACCTGAGGTCTATTACAAGGACTGCAGCAGGAGGAACTTGTGCTTGAGGCACAGCAACAGCAGCAAGAGGAGGAGCAGCAGAAGAAGCAGTAATAACAGCAGCAGCAGTCATGCTTACAAAAACAGCAGCAGCAGCAGCAGCATGAAGATTCACTTCATATGGCATCTCCCCCTGCCTAGATTCAGACATGTCTGGATCAAGGCACACTGCTGTAGGTTCTGCCTGAGGGAAGAGGGAAGAGAGCCTGGCAGAAAGGGCTTCCACTGACAGGTGTAGTGGAGCCAAGGAGGTCTCCAACAGCAGAGAGAGCCTGGGGGCAAGAAGCTCATACAGCCTGTCAGCAAGGGCTAGGAGGTCTACTTGCTCAAGGGCTGGAGCAGAAGGAGAAGAGATAGGAGCAGCTGAGGGTTCTGGTAGGGGAAAGCTGGTGAATGGTGGAAGGGATGGCTGAGGTGTGGGTAGGGTGGATATGGAGGATAGGGGAATGGAGATGGATGGGGTGAATGTTGGTTGATCAATGATTTGGTGTAGGAGGTCTTGAAATGAAGTGGAGGAGGAAGGTAACTCAGGAGGAGATGATGGGGAATCATCCATAAAGGAATCATCAAGTAGGGTGAAGGATGGAATGGAGGGTGATGAGGTGACATCTGGTGGAGGATAGGAGAATAGTGGGTGGAATTGTTCTTCTGGTGGAGGTAGAATAGGTACTGGAGAAGGTGTTGATGTTGGAGTGGGGCTGGATATGATGATGGTGGATGGAGCTGGAATGGTGGATGGTATGGGAAGGGATGGAATTGGAGGAGGAGGAGCAGAGGCAACTACAGCAGGCAGGTCATCTGTAGGGGCAGAGACCTGTGGAGGAGTGACTCTCAGAGTCCTTGTGCCTGAAGGAGTACTGGAGGAGGGCCTGCTGGGCTTGCTGATTTGCCTGTCCCACTTTCCAAGAGGGCACAAGACAGTCTCTTGAGGCATTATAGAAATTCCAGAGGAGACCCAGCAGGGCAGAGCAGAGGCAAAC